>JAOANR010000006.1:39892509-40492509 GCA_030278955.1 Hygrophila difformis | reverse complement strand
AATAATTAAACCTTGAGACACAAACTCACTATGTAAAAAAAAAAAAATTATGCGTATCACTAATAGATATATTGAAAATCTAAGATTTTAAAATAAATTACTATAAACTTAAAATTGTGGGAATAAAAAAAGGCAAAAAATAAAAAATAAATAAATAAAATATGCAAAAAATTAAAACCGATCAAACCATTCTAGCATCAAATTCAGACACACACACATACATCACACAGAGGTAGTAAGACTCAATGACTAATTTACCCAGCAAAAAACACAAATCGATCAAACCCTTCAAGCATCAAATTTTTGTCACAACTTTAAAATTTAATATCATTAAAAAAAAATCATTTCTTCACAAGAAAGATGCTAAGAACTCAACAACGTAGATGTAACACCCCGGTTTTTGGTCACCCAGGTCGGGATGTCACCGCCACACCTCCCTAGCAAGACAAGGTTTCTCCGAGCTCACTAAAGAGATGCAAGGCTAGGTATTACAGTATTTAAAATATTTAAAACAATTAAAAACAGCCCATACAATATAAATCCAAAAATAATATTGTAATGCAGCGGAAGAATAATACCTAATTATAAGTATTGCAGCGGAAAATGTAAATGGGGCCAACATGGCCAAAACACGGGTTAAATAGGCACATTCATACTATAGTCTAATGCAAAATTTAAATATAAAGTGTTCCCAAAAATCCCATGCATGTACGTGCTCAAGTATAATCCACATGCTCTGTAGGAAAAATGAAAGAAATGGTTTTGGGACAGCACAACTTGCTGAGTAAGTTAACACATACATGATCGTGAGGTTTCAAAGCTATTAATTAATATTTAAACAAAGGCATGATCATAATTTATAAACAATTTAATTAATTAACTAAATAACTTGCATAACTAATTCATGGATTCTAACAAGTAACACATTTAGCATAATTTAAATAAACGCCATAATTAATTTAAATAAAATATTAAATAATTTAGATGGACAATAAATAAATATTTTAACTATCCCCATTACACCCAAGATTTAGTATTTCGAGTATTTCACGATTGCATCGCAATCTCGTCAAGTTTAGCCAATAGCCCGGCAGCCGCAGCCGTATCCGCCATACCCAGTACCACTCCGGAGCCTCGGGAAACCCATATGGATATTCTCGAGAGTGTAGGTCATTTATCTCATGCCGTTTTGGCAATGTTTCTCAAATTTCACGCGGGTCACCATCGTCCATAAAGGCACGAAGTGAATCGTTAGGGGGGCACCCTGCAGAGCACTCACCCCCTAATTTTAATGGATCAAGTTTGTAAGGGGATTTTTCAAAATTCTGATTTCATGTATTTATTTCAACAAGAGATTTCTACTCGTTTAAACCTTAAAGGCTAATTCCACCGTTTCAACAAGATTTCCAAGATTTGAGTTTGTCAACACACTGTTTACTTCAAAATTAATTAAAAATCAGTTTTAAGTTCGAAAATTCTGAAATTTGACCAGTGACTCGAAAACACAGAGACGAACAAGTTTCGTATTTTAAGTTTTTCGATCCAAGTTACGGAAATAAGTCAAAAATGTAGATTTTCATCAGGATATTAAACTTAAAATTGTGGGAATAAAAAAGGCAAAAAATAAAAAATAAATAAATAAAATATGCAAAAAATTAAAACCGATCAAACCATTCTAGCATCAAATTCAGACACACACACACATACATCACACAGAGGTAGTAAGACTAAAGAACTAATTTACCCAGCAAAAAACACAAATCGATCAAACCCTTCAAGCATCAAATTTTTGTCACAACTTTAAAATTTAATATCATTAAAAGAAAATTCATTTCTTCACAAGAAAAATGCTAAGAACTCAACAACTTAGAGTCAGCAGAAATGTGACGTACCATTAAAGAAAAATTATGTTAAAAGTCTCAAAATAATCATATAAAACCCAAAAAGAAACTAAAATAAATAAATAATATATGCATGAAATTTCAAATATTTTAAAACTGATATTGTGTGAATTCAATATAAATTAAAAATTCATATCTTTTAAAAACTACAAATTGGTAAAAAAAATTGAAAATTGTGGGAATAAAACAATGCAAAAATCTAAAATAAATAAATAAATAAATACAAATTCTGAAATTTTAAATCTTTTAAAAAATAAAAATTGTTGGAATAAAAATACAAAAATCTAAAATAAATAAATAAAGAACATACCAAAATCTAATAAAAATAAAGGCAAATATGCAAAATTTTAAATTTCAAATCTTTTAAAAATTTAAAATATAGGAGTTCCATATAAATTGAAAATTTCATACTCCATCGGTTTATCTTTTGTTGCAGCATTTAGAGTGCTAACACTATTCACCATCATACTTTTAATTAAAGTTTTATCATAGTTATAAAAGTTAAAATATAATCAAGTGGGATCTTGTTAGATTCGTCTCGTCTTATAGTTTTTAAATATGGAACTTTTAAAAATTTTACTTGCACGGAATATTAATTATTAATGGTTTAAAATATACATTTGACTGCATGCTGGGTAGGTACGTAGCAAGAATAAAAAATGGAGGGAGTATCTTTTAAAAAATGGAAATTAGGATTTCCATATCCAAATTAATATATATATTTTACCATAAATAAATAATAAATAAATAACAAATGCAATAATCTAAATTAATAAATAAGAATGCAAAAATCTAAGAAAATTGGAAACTTAAAATGGAAACACCACATTAAATGTTGACTTGGTTGACCACTAATGGTTTTAATAATATATAGATTCTTTAAAAGTAAATACTTCATCTGTTTCTTTTTAAATTCTACGAACCTACAATTCATGCAATCCAATGCACATTTTTAACATTTAATAACTCAAATTTCATACAAGTAAAAATTGTGAAATTTTGATATTCCAACTCTATGCGATTAGACGAATTCAACAAAATCTCACTTGACTATATTTTATCTTATATAATTATATTAAAAAGTCAAATCAAAGTTACTCAATAAACAGTATAAAATTTCAAAATATGCATCGGAAGTAGTATAAAGTTACATGCATAGTCAATGTAAACTCAATGTATGTCAATAAGGATTTAAAATATTCATTTTAGCAATTTCTTTGTAAACTTTGTAAACCCATCTCACATTAGCAATTTCTTTGTAAACTCAGAAATATATTGAAACAAAGAAAGGAAGAAAACGTAATGGACTAGTGCCAATTGGTCTCATTTCATGATTTTTTAGTAATAAATCATTATTCTTTTCGGCCAATAACAAAAACGTAATCAGATCAGAATATTCAGTGAAACCATTTGCTCGGTATTGTTGCGCTAATACCAAATTGGAGGGGTGGAATGTAGAGAATGTCTTCTCTATCATTTGTTTATCAGTAACTGTTTCACCACACAGTCTTAATTGTGATACGATATTAAACATAGCAGAACTGTAATCATTTACTGATTTAAAATCGTGGAATCGTAAGTGTAACCAGTCATACTGGGCTCGAGGGAGATTAATTGATCTTAAATGATCATATCTTCTTTCTAAATTCTCCCAGAGTTCAATTGGGTCTCTGACCATTAAATACTGTGTTTTCAATCATTCATCAAGATAATGGCGGATGAAAATCATAGCTTTCGCACGGTCTTGGCTTGAAGCCTGATTGTCTTTTTCAATTGTTTTTTCTAGACCCATAGATTCCAAATGGATTTCGACATCCATTTTCCATGATAAATAATTATCTCCAGATACCATCAGTCGTCTGAAATCCTGCTTTGCCAAGTTAGTCATAATAGAATTATTGAAATACAAAATATTACCTCAAAGAAATTCCGGCAGAGCTCCGTTCGTAGCTCGTGCTGATAACGTGTTGTGATATTTATAATTATGGGTAAGGTAGTATATATGTGTAGGCGTGACTTGTGAGTGATTATATGGTTGTGTGAATGGACTGAGTAATAAATACGATGAAGAGAACACAAAGGGATAAATAATTAATGGTAAGTGACGAACGAGAGCAAGAGGAGAAATAGACTCTTGATTTGTATATATTTTCAAGTGTAGTACAAGGGTATTTATAGGAGTAAATACACCAATTGATCAACAAGTGACAAGATATAATTTAGAAGAATACTAAATCAACTTTTCTTCCTACTAAAGCATCAACTGCATTAATTGTGTGTCATCATTGTTGACAAAGTTAATGCCGATAATATAATTTATTATAACAAGATAGATATACTCTCTCAGTACTCAAATAAATAAAACGTCGGCATAGTAACTACTCCCTCCGTCCCCTTTAATATGTCTTGTTACTACTGGACACGGGTTTTAAAGTAAAGTTGATTTGTGAGTATATAATGGGATCCACATAGTTGTTGGAATAGGAATTTTTTTCTATTTATAGAAAGAAGACATTTGTAATGGGATATCCAAAAATAATAAGTAGTACATTTATAATGAGACAGAGAGAGTATTATTTATTTTGTATCTTTGATTCGACTTTTTAACACAGATATATAAGACAAAATATAATCAAGTGAAATCTTGTTATACAGATGTACTCCCTTCGTCCCGCGAATTGTGGCTCATTTCTTTTGACACGGTAATTTATGTGGTGAGGGTGTGGTGAGGTTTAGTGGTTAAAGTGATGTGGGTATTTGTGTTTAAAATTTTAAAGAATTTTGACTTTTTTTATTGTTTAACTTTGACAAAATGTTATTGTTCAAGTGTGGACTAGTTAGAATCGTCTAGACATCTAGATTTAGAATATATATATTTTATACTCTCTCTGTCCCAACTAACTTGTCGTGTTTGACTTCTGCACACAATCCAATGCATTTTTTTAACCGTCAATATCTCATAATATATACAACTAAAATTATGGAGAATATATATTCTAAAACCATACGATAAGACGAATCTAACCAGACCCAACTTGACTATTTTTCTACAAATATATTTTACAATAATATTGAGTCAAAGTTGAACAATGAACAGTGTCAAAAAGTCAAACCAGACAGGTTTGCTGGGATGGAGGGAGTATAATTTTTATTTGTATTAATTTTTAAATATGAAGAATTAAAGAAATGCAAGGGACTCTGTGTAGAAAAATAGAAGTGTATTGAGAGTTGTGTAAAATAATAAAAGTGATTACTTTTAATGGAATTTAGGAACCATTAAGATTCTAATCATATTTATATTAATTAAATTTATCTAAAAAGGAAAAGTGGTCACAATTCGTGGGACAACCCAAAGAGGAATACGAGCCACAATTCGTGGGACGGAGGAAGTATAAGATAAAACATAGTCAAGTGAAATCTTGTTGGATTCGTCTAATCGCGTAGATTTATGAAGTATTATCTAACTTCTAGTAATTTTTACTTTTACACAATTAAAGATATTGAGCGTCCAAAATGTGTATTGGATTGCGTGAAATGCTGAAATGTTTCAATTATTGAAAAACGGAGAGAGTATTAAAATGTAATAAGGAGGAGGATGAAACAACACTCTAAACCTTCCTTTACTGGATCGGAAAAACTTGTGCAAAGTTAACAGAATAAGCGGCTATTACTTAACCTATTAATTAACCAAAGTCCAGTGCCATCCAGAATGACTCACCTGTTAATTCAATCATGCCCAATGGGTCGACAAGCCCTTTGTTGAATTCCATCAAGAAGTAGACAACAAATCTACCTTCAATTGAAAAGATACTTTTTCATTTATTTATGAGATGCGATGATTCTCTTTTATAGGTTGTTTCATCTACTCATCCTTTCTTTTTTTTTTAACTCTTTGTTCCATTTAGGGGCGTTAACGAGCCGAACTGAGATCGAATACTGGTAAGCTCGGCTTGAGCTCGTAAGAATTCGAGCCGAACTTTGACCGAGCCGAGTGTTGATCGAGCTACTTCGAGTAGCGTTGACCGAGCTTTGACGAAATCTAGCCGAGCTCGAACAGTCTCATTTTCATTTTCACATAATTTATAAAAGAAATTATATTTAATATATTGCATATATTTAATTATGTATATATATCATTTAATCAAATATATTACGTATATATATTAAATAATTACATATACATATTATTATTACATTTAAATAATTTTACAAATATATTTATAATTTAAAATTTATTTCATTTGTCCCAATAAATATTGTCATATTTGATCCAGACACACCGTTCTCCAATTAATGTAACATTTGAAAAATTGACACTATTCACATACGTACTTTGACTTAAAGTTTTATTATATTTATACAAGTTAAAATATAATCAAGTAAAATCTTATTAGACTCATCTCGTCGAGTAAATTTTAAATATGGAATTTTTAGAATTTATACTTATACCGAAATTGAGTTATTAATAGTTTAAAACATGTATTGAACTGCGTGCATTATAGGTACGTTTCAATTTTTGAAAAACGGAAAGAGTATTTAAACTACTATAACTTCTATATTTAGTAATAAATAAATATATGTATAAATATATATATATACTAATAAATAAATACTTCTTCATTTCATACCTCGGAGATGCATTAATTTGAATGGTGTATGTCTGTAGGATATATAGCCATAGACTCCATATTTACTTAATTTATTTTAAAGTCTAAACAAATATAATACTAGTACAATACATTTCGAATGACATGTATTACATGGGACTTGTATTGTAAGTTAATAGAACATGAGCCTGTTCGCGAGCTTTTTGAACCGAACTCAAAGGTGTTCGGCTTGGTTTGTAAATTATTCGAGTCAAACTCAAACTCGAGTCGGCCTATTCGAGTCAAATTTTGACCGAACTTTGACCAAATCGAGCTCGAACTATTCACGAACTACCCTAGCTGATTAACACCCCTAGTTCCTATCACTCTTATTCTCTTCTTCCTCGGTCAAAGTAGAGTTCAATCAAGAAAGGAATTTGGGGAAACAAATAGGGGACCAAAGAGTTTGAACTTTGAAGCCATCATTTGAATAAATGCAGTTGATTAATAAGTAATTTTGTAGAAATACTACAATGCATCAATGATTCTCCACTCTCTTTTCTATTACTGATATTACATCCATAATAAATTGTTAGAGAAATTAAAATTATGTTTCAACTTTCAAATGTGTGAGCATAAAATCAAGGAAGAATATATATTGAACTAAAAACCTATATATATATATATATATACACACATTTTTCAAATCTTGGGTCAATGCCATTGCTTATGTAATGTATTTCAAGAAAGATGTTTATGCACACATCCATACACAAATTTTTCAAATCTTGGGTCAAATCAAGAAAGATGTTTGCCATTGCTTATGTAATGTATTTCAACGTGTATGCATCAGAACAATGAAATCACATCCAACCAATTCTTTGATGAAACGATATCAAATGTTATACTAATACTTTGTTCTATTCTATTCTAATGGGATTAATCAATCGAAATGAACACCCCTAACTAATTTAATCATTTCCTCTATTTAATTTTAAGTACTAAAGAATAATTTTTATATACTCACCAACTAATCTCTTACACATTGTTTTTTTTATACTACTCCCTCCATTCTTCTTTAACATCTCCCTCTGCATAGAAGATATTATTCATTAAATAACTTTTATTTAATTTTTTAACACATTTATATAAGATTGAGATGTTATTGAATTTGTTTAATCGTATAGTTTTATAATATAAATTTTTTATAATTTTTACTTATATATAATGTGAGATATTATTGATTCAAAATGTACATTGGATTGCGTATAGTGTAGAAATGAAGAAGTTACGGAGGGAGTACACGGTAATGTTATCTCAAAATTTCATCTTTTATACAAAAAATACTCAAACATCAAATCTGGCATTTAGTTTTAATACTTACCCAATCTCATTATTTTTGTTATAGAGATCTCTGACAGGCATATTGATGTACATTTTAACGTTTAATAACTAAAATTGTATGCAATAAAAAATCATAAAAAATTAATTGTCTAAAACTATAAAATTAAAATTACAAGATTAGACTTAACAAGATCTCATAAAAATTAAACCATGAATAGTGCCGAAAAATTCATCATAACAAAAACGGTTGACGGAGAGGTAGTACTGATTTTTTTCCTCTTACAGTTAAACTTTGAAAAAAATTCTAAACAAAGATATCGAAAAATATATCTGAAAAATGAGATTGAAGAAAAGTGCACCATTGAATGGAGGGGGAAAAAATCTCATTCACTATTAATAAAAATAAAAAAAAGCCAAAATATAAGGCATCGTTTTTGTATTCCGAATTGAAAGCACGACGATAAACGTGCGAAATTCTAAGACTGCCCCAAATTCTGGGCCGGGTGAAATTGAGTTTTCGCAGGTAGTAATGGCGGCGAGAACCCATTGGAACGGCCAATTGCAAGATTTCACAAAGGAGAGGAGAAAAATTTAGAAAATTAAGGAGAGAAGTGTGGAGCCTTTCGCGAAGCAAGTAGAAATCAAGAGGTTACCAATTGACGTCGACGAAAGGCTCCGACGATTGATGTATGCCCGCAACGGAACACAAGCGCCATTGTTTCCTGCACGCTGAGTTCTTTCAAAGGCAATGTTGAAGAAACCCTAATCCCCAAATCAATTTATTTATAAGGTTAAGTGGTGAAGAGGGTTGGTTAGGGTTTTGTGTGTGTGTCAGTGTGTGTTGTCAAGTGTGCCGGGCTGAATTGAAAATGGGATCGGTATGGTGTGCTATAAATTGAGTTGGCCCAATCCAAAGCCCAAATTGTGAAAAATAGTGTAAAATACACAAACTGGAGTCATAAATGCAGTAAAAAGATCCCGACAATTCTAGATGTACTTTTTGGTAGAAAACTAAAAAACAGTGGGTCTTACAGATTTTGGACCTCTCCTTAGGGCACTAGATAATTCAAGTTTGAGGCATAAAATAATTTAAATTTGGGAATAAGGCTATGTGCAGCTCTGGGAGTTGAGAAGTTTTTGTGATGTCGGGCAGACGCGTCTGCCCTACGTGCGATGCCTACGCTTATTTTTGTGATGGTTGGTATTTGAGAGTCTTATGATAATCTATATAGTACATGGATAAAATTTGAAACGTGCATCGCTGATATCATATATATTAAGGGGACATTACAAAACGGCATTATAGCATAACCACATCACTATTTTTGGCTTTGTTAAAGGGGTGTATTCAATCCAGAGTTTTATGGATTTTAAGAAATTGGTGGATTTAGAGAGTTCATAGACTCACGTAGAGTTAATTGATTTTGTGTAGACTCTATCTGCTAGAGTTTGGCTGACTTTTAGAAATCTTGGATTATTTGGAGAGATTTTGTTTAGTTATATTTTTTAAGAGAATCCAATAAAATCTATAAAAATTTAAAATCCATGGACTGTTAAATACCTCAAAAATTTTATAGACTTTTTAAAATCTATATTGAATACACCTAGATTTTTAAAGACATTTTAAAATCTGTATTGAATACACATAAATTTTTAAAGACTTTTTAAAATTTAAATTGAATACTCACTAAATTTAAAGTCCAAAAAAAGGGAAAAAAAAGGCCAATATAGTCCGTTTTTTTAGAAAAAAGTCAAAGCAGTCCTTTTTTTATTTTTGGCCCAATTAGTCTGCTACATATGCTAATTACGTCCCAATCGGTCCTCCATCCACTAATTATGCCTTAATTACATATTTTGGGCCAAATCAATCCTTTTTTTTCCAAAAATCTAAATTGATCTGTTATTAATTTTTACCCCCTTTCATACAGTCCAATGCACATTTCAAACCACCAATAACTCAAATTCGATATAAGTAAAAATTCTAAAATTTCGATATTTATAAACTACACGAGATGAATCTAACAAGATCCTACTTGGTTCATTTTAACTTGTATATCTATATTTAAACTTTAAGTCAAAACAAGTGTGTGAATAGTAGCAAATTAGAAAATGTAGTTATTAAAAAAATGGGGGGAGTAGCAAAAACTCATCACCTGCTTTATTTAGCCGCTGGCAAAATCCTTGATGACCTGCAACATAATATATTAACGACTTTTATGTACCTTTTTACGCTTCAATTTTCATTCACAATCACTATTGTCGTACTCCCTCCATTCGTTAAAATGAACTACTATTTAGAATTGAAAGAATTGGAGCAAAGAACGATAATATGTACTACCTCCTTCTCACTATGTTTGTTATGTTTGACTTTTGGATACTATTTACTATTTAACTTTTACTCGATTTTTATCGTAGTTATGCAAAAAAAAATATAGTCAAGTGAGATCTTGTTAGATTCCTCTAATATTGTAGTTTTAGAATATCAACTTTTTATAATTTTTCATTGTGCACAATTTAAGTTATTAACGGTTAAAAATGTGTATCGGCATGCGTGTCGGATAGGAATGTAACAATTATATTGAAACAAATGAAGTATAACGTACCTGGCTGATGAGCTTTATAACCTCAATATTCTCGAGATTTGCAAGGTACCACGACGACTGTGCAAACATGAAATCGCCAGCTAAAACGGCCACTCTCGTCCCAAAAATCTGATGGACCGTCTCCTTTCCTGAAAATCAGTGAAAATGGAGGGATTCATTGGGTGACAAAACTCACACACTCAAATTAATGAGCAATTGCTGACCTCTCTTCATGTCGCTTTCATCCAACACATCGTCGTGTATCAAACTTGCAGTGTGGATCATCTCGATTATCTCGGCCAATCTTCTCTGCTCTTTAGTGAGTTCCCTGAGCCATTCAAAATCATCATTCAACATGCAAGAAAAGTGAATTTAGCCTTAACAAAAAGAACCGAACAGACAGAGGTTCTGATGCTGCTCACTTCAAACCGGCGAGTTCTGCAGTGGCTCTCGAAACTAGAAATACTAAAGCCGGTCTCATCCTTTTCCCGCTGGCCCAAAAATTTGCTCTGCAGCAGACATCAACACCGGGTTTTCTGAACCCACAATCTAACAACAATGTTTCACAAAGATTGAGCCTTTACACAAATGGGAAAACAGGATTCATATTTCATACAAAGGGATCACTACTAATTCGTTGAATTACATTTAATTTTTTAGAATGACCAATTGAAACACATAGGAATCGATTTATAAGTTTATGAATTCATTCACTTGCAAGCAATATGCCTACTTTTCCACATAGGAGCACTGTAATAATATTTTGAATAACCACTCCACTAAACAAACATCCCAAAGTTCATTACACTAAAAGATTAGTGGAAACATGGCGCAATTAACATAATCTTGGGTGGACATCTGTGAAAATTAAACTTGGGTATCTTTGTCGATACTGTTGAAACTTGAAAGGGATCTTCTGTACCACGTCACTACATGGACAGGCGACATAATCGAAATATGTCCGAATATTCTACCCATTGAAGATTCAGGGCATTTTGCACTGCGATTATCTTATCTTATAAAAGTAGTGGCCTCGATTTTCTTTCCCATTCTGCCCACTTTTGAGCGGAAAAGTAATATTGTGTGAGAGGGTTCTGGGTTATGTAGTATCGCCCTTTGTAATTTCCTGCCCTTTCTTAGTAGAAATAGACAACCTTATTTCTCACAGAATCAAGAAAAGAAGACACGCTCACCGATTGAAGATTCTTGTTCAATATCAGCAAGTCTTCAGCGACCACTTCGAACATGTCGGACATCGGGCGAAGCCCTTTCGGCTCCTTTGTCAAGTCCATTACCGGCGAAAGTCCATCCTCAACCCCTACAATAATGCCAAAATCAATCGACGACAACTGAAGTAAAATAAATAAATAAAGATTATTACTACCTGGCACCATCAGCAACATAAATCAAAAAGTAGTATACTGTTGCTATTACCGCTCAGGAAAGCCTCGGGGCTCCTGGTGGAAAACACACGGCAACGCCCGATTTCGCGGCGGCAACATAGGAATCCCCTTTTCACATTCCTAAGTAGTCCCTTTCTTACAGCAAAGGAAGCATTGGAAAAACAGGTACACGCACCACCGAAATCCAGCCGTGTTCGACCCAAATCAAGATTGTGCCATTGTTTCCTGCATGCTGAGTTCTTCAAAGGGCAATGTTGAGAAACCCTAATCCCCAAATCAATTTATTTATAAGGTTAAGTGGTGAAGAGGGTTGGTTAGGGTTTTGTGTGTGTGTCAGTGTGTGTTGTCAAGTGTGCCGGGCTGAATTGAAAATGGGATCGGTATGGTGTGCTATAAATTGAGTTGGCCCAATCCAAAGCCCAAATTGTGAAAAATAGTGTAAAATACACAAACTGGAGTCATAAATGCAGTAAAAAGATCCCGACAATTCTAAATGTACTTGTAGAAAACTAAACAACAGTGGGTCTTACAGATGTTGGACCTCTTCTTAGGCCAACTCCAACCGACCCTGCAATTTTGCAGGGTAGGCTCCAACCCACCCTGTATTTTTGCAGCTCCCTCCCTCCCAAATGGGAGGGTGCTATACTGTTCATCACCCTGCATTTTTTTTTTTTTTGCTTTTTTTCTTTTTTTTAAAATTTCTGTATATTCTTTACTTAATAAAAATAAATATATTATTTATATTTTGTATAAAAAATGTTTATAAATATTATTTTTAAATTAAAAAAATCATAAAATAGATTATATGGAGAATATTTTTTCATCCTGCAAACATGGAGAGTTGGGTTGGGGATGAAATTATTGTAGTTATCCTGTAAAAATAGAGAATTGTACAGTAGCTCCTGCAAAAATAGAGGGTATGGTTGGAGATAACCTTAGGGCACTAGATAATTCAAGTTTGAGGCATAAAATAATTTAAATTTGGGAATAAGGCTACGTGCAGCTCTGGGAGTTGAGAAGTTTTTGTGATGTCGGGTAGACGCCCATACGTGCGATGCCTACGCTTATTTTTGTGATGGTTGTGATTAACTATATAGTACATGGATAAAATTTGAAACTTGCATCACATTTTCGATCGCTGATATCATATATATTAAGGGGACATTACCAAACGGCATTGTAGCATAACCACATCACTATTTTTGGCTTTATTAAAGGGGTGTATTCAATCCAGAGTTTTATGAATTTTAAGAAGTTGGTAAATTTAGAGAGTTCATAGACTCACGTAGAGTTAATTGATTTCATGTAGACTCCAAGTAGAATTTTGTTAGAGTTTGGCTGACTTTTAGAAATCTTTGATTATTTAGAGAGATTTTGTCTAGTTATATTTTATAATAGAATCCATTAAAATCTATAAAAATGTAAAATTCATGGACTGTTAAATACCTTAAAAATTTTAAAGACTTTTTAAAATCTGTATTGAATACACCTAGATTTTTAAAGACATTTTAAAATCTGTATTGAATACACATAGATTTTTAAAGACTTTTTAAAATTTAAATTGAATACTCCCCAGATTTAAAGTTCAAAAAATTCTATCAACTCTGGATTGAATAGACCCCAAGAAATGAGGGAATCAACACATCACAATACAACACTTAAGCATCATCATTGCACCTGCAAATGATTGGGGGTTCTTCACCCTAACTCTATTGCAAATTTGGCATCCTAAACCAAAAATACAAACTAGGTGTAATTAATTCCATAAGTTTTAACTCCTTGTGGTCCATGAAACATCTTTTAACTGTTATTACAAAGAACATGCATCAACATAAGAATGACCATAGATTACACCCTTTACCCAACATTACTATACTTTCCATAACACTGAACAATTAGAACTTAGTATACAACAATAAGAAATGAATCCCATTCTTCTTCCCTATAACTATAAGCCATTGTCCAAAAATGACCACAACAGCAACAACACACAACGTAGTATTTATCCACTGTAATAAATATCAGTAACCATGATTCTCCTATACATATACAATCACAGAGCTCTTCCCTCTGCACCAAACCATCCCCAGCACCATGTCGAAAACATCGTTGCCTCGACAGCCCACATCAAGAACACATCGAAGGCCAAGGCTTCCTAGCCCGTAGTCGTGATCGCAGTCACTTTATTCGTTCCAAGTTAAATTCGACAACCTGTTCCAGCGCTTGTCTGAACGAACTTTGTGGCAAGCAGGCGAGATTCTGCACAGCCCGGCCTCCTATTTCCCTCGCCAATTCTCGGGCCTTTTCGATGCCCCCGTTGTTCTTGACCATTTCGATGGCTTCTTCCAGTGAGCCCGACTCGCTGAATTCAGATACGATGATGTCCCTCAGTTTCGATTCTTTTTCGAGCGCAAATATCACGGGAGCAGTCAGGTTCCCCTTCGACAAGTCACTGCCCGCAGGCTTGCCTAATTGCTCAGCTGATTGAGTGAAATCAAGTATGTCGTCGACAACCTGGAAGGACAGCCCTAAGTTCTTGCCATACTGATACATCTGCTCGCGCACGTCGCTGTCCACCCCGCTGAATATAGCTGCCCCCTTGGCGCTCGCGGCCATCAACGAGGCTGTTTTGTAATAACTCTTGATTAGATACTCATCGAGGTGAACATCGCAGTCGAACAAACTCATCGCCTGCTTTATTTCGCCGCTGGCGAAATCCTTGATGACCTGCAACATAATATATTAACGACTTTTATGTACCTTTTTACGCTTCAATTTTCATTCACAATCACTATTGTCGTTAGGGGTGTGCAAATTTCGGTCGAAACCGAACAAACTGACCGAACCGAACCGAATTTTGCAATTTGGTTCGGTCTTTGGATTTCGGTTTGGTTTTTAATTTTGAAAATCCAAAATTTCGGTTTTCGGTTCAATTTTTGGTTTTTAAAAATCTACAATTCGATTAACCGAACCGAACCGAACCGAACCGAAATTTGAATTATATATTTAAAAAAAATATAAAATACATTATGCCATTATATAATAAACACAAAATAATACTCCTATTCGGTGACTGTTTGGGTGGATGAGAAGTGAGAACTACTGTTAGAGTTTTGAGACTTTTATATTGTTTCGTATTTGAACTATTCGGTGATTGTTTCTTTATTTTATCATTTCATTTGTGTGTAATTTGAACAATGCAATTTGAAATGGTTTAGTATTATGCACTCATAGTTATATGTAGATATGATTTTTTGTTTAACAAGGTGAATTTACAGGTTTGAAAATGGTAATAGAGATGTTTTGATAAAAAATATTTTATTTTTTAGAAAAGCAGTTCGGTTCGGTTCGGTTAACCGGTATAACCGAATCTATTTCGGTTCGGTTATTTCGGTTTTCAGTAATCTTGGTTCGGTTTTGGTTTTTAGAAAAATTTCAGTTTTTAATTCGGTTTTGGATTTTGGTTCGGTTCGGTTAACCGAACCGACCGATGCACACCCCTAATTGTCGTACTCCCTCCATTCGTTAAAATGAACTACTATTTAGAATTGAAAGAATTGGAGCAAAGAACGATAATATGTACTACCTCCTTCTCACTATGTTTGTTATATTTGACTTTTGGATACTATTCACTGTTTAACTTTGACTCGAATTTTTATCATAGTTATGCAAGAAAAAATATAGTCAAGTGAGATCTTGTTAGATTCCTCTAATATTGTAGTTTTAGAATATTAACTTTTTATAATTTTTCATTGTACACAATTTAACTTATTAACGGTTAAAAATGTGTATCGGCATGCGTGTCGGAGAGGAATGTAGCAATTATATTGAAGCAGATGAAGTATAACGTACCTGGCTGATGAGCTTTATAACCTCAATATTCTCGAGATTTGCAAGGTACCACGACGACTGTGCAAACATGAAATCGCCTGCTAGAACGGCCACTCTCGTCCCAAACATCTGATGGACCGTCTCCTTTCCTGAAAATGAGTAAAAATGGAGGGATTGATTGGGTGACAAAACTCATACACACTCAAATTAATGAGCAATTGCTGACCTCTCCTCATGTCGCTTTCATCCAACACATCGTCGTGTATCAAACTTGCGGTGTGGATCATCTCAATTATCTCGGCCAACCTTCTGTGCTCTTTAGTGAGTTCCCTGAGCCATTCAAAGCATCATTCAACATGCAAGAAAAGTGAATTTAGCCTTAACAAAAAGAACCGTACGGACAGAGGTTCTGATGCTGCTCACTTCAAACCGGCGAGCTCTGCAGTGGCTCTCGAAACTAGAAATACTAAAGCCGGTCTCATCCTTTTCCCGCCGGCCCCAAAGATTTGCTCCGCAGCAGACATCAACACCGGGTTTTCTGAACCCACAATCTAACAACAATGTTTCACAAAGATTGAGCCTTTACCCAATGGAAAAACAGGATTCAAAATTTCAGACAAAGGGATCACTGCTAATTCGTTGAATTACATTTAACTTTTTTGAATGACCGATTGAAACACATAGGAATCAATTTATAAGTTTATGAATTCATTCACTTGCAAGCAATATGCCTACTTTTCCACATAGGAGCACTGTAATAATATTCTGAATAACCACTCCACTAAACAAACATCCCAAAGTTCATTATACTAAAAGATTAGTGGAAACATGGCGCAATTAACATAATCTTGGGTGGACATCTGTGAAGATTAAACTTGGGTATCTTGGTCGATACTGTTGAAACTTGAAAGGGATCTTCTGTACCACGTCACTACATGGACAGGCAACATAATCGAACTATGTCTGAATATTCAAACCACTGAAGTTTCAGGGCATTTTGGACTGCGATTATCTTATCTTATAAAGTAATGGCCTCGCTTTTCCTTCGCATTCTGCCCACTTTTGGACGGAAAATAAATAGTAATATTGGGTGAGAGGGTTCTGGGTTATTTATCGCCCTTTCTAATTTCCTACCCTTTTCTACTAGAAATAGACAACCTTATTTCTCACAGAATCAAGAAAGAAGACACACTCACCGATTGAAGATTCTTGTTCAATGTCAGCAAGTCTTCAGCAACCACTTCGAACATGTCGGACATCGGGCGAAGCCCTTTCGGCTCCTTTGTCAAGTCCATTACCGGCGAAAGTCCATCCTCAACCCCTGCAATAATGCCAAAATCAATCGACGACAATTGAAGTAAAAATTAGCGATTATTACTACCTAGCACCATCAGTAACACAAATCAAAAAGTAGAACTGTTATTATTACCGCTCAGGAAAGCCTCGGGGCTCCTGGTGGAAAACACACGGCAACGCCCGATTTCGCGGCGGCAACATAGGAATCCCCTTTTCACATTCCTAAGTAGTCCCTTTCTTACAGCAAATGAGGCATTGGAAGAACAGGTACACGCACCACCGAAATCCAGCCGTGTTCGACCCAAATCAAGATTGTGGCATGTCACCGACATCATCCCCAATGAACGCTGAAAAAAACTGTCGAAAATCTTCTTCTTTAATCAAAATTAAGAAGCACTCCAAATGGAGGAAACTCAGTTCCTCATTTGGCAGAGACACCAAAGAATTGAAAATGGAAATATCCAGTGAGAAAAAAATTGAATCTTTTAGAAGGGTGTTTGGGTTTAGGAGGAGGAGGAAGAAGGGTGGAAGTTCAGTTCCTAATCTTATTCAATTTTTTGAGTTATTGAAAAAGTGTGAAAATTATGAGTGGCGCAGAAAATGCAACGGGATTTTGGACATTATTTGAATGTTTTTGGGATTTCCTTTTATTTTTGAAAGGAATAAAATGGGGGGACATTGTGATTTGTGTCTTATCCTGGACAGGGAGGGGAGAGACTAGAGAGAGGGGAGGGGTGGGGGCCGGGGGGGGGGGCGAGGCGAGGGAAATTGGGTGCCTGGCTGGTAATAACTGAGTGTATGTGGTTTTGTAAGAACCAAGAAAACAATACACTTGATAATCCTGGGCCTGGGCTCCGCCACGTATGTATCTGATCGATATTTTCTTTTGGATTGGGTTTTCTGGTTCATTTCACGCCCAAAATCTAATTTTATTACTCCATTTATACTCCCTCGTCTTTTACAAAAAATAAATAAATAAAATAGTTACGGGTTCACTTTTTTTTTGTCGTTCATTATACTCCTTCCGTTCTTAAAAAATTTCAACATTTCTTCATTTCACATTTTTCAATATATATTTTTAACACTTAATATCTTAAATTGTGTAAAAATAAAAATTATAAAAAATTGATATTCTAAAACTAGACGATTAGACGAATCTAACAAGATCCCACTTGACTGTATTTTATCTTATATAACTGTGTTAAAATTTGAATCAAAGTTATTCAATGAATAGTAACAACTATGCAAATGTTACATCTATTTGAAAATGGAGGGACTATCATTTTAACTTAAATTTTTATCATAGCTATACAAATTAAAATATAACCAAGTAAAATCTTACTCCCTCCGTCCCATTAAAAGTGGCCACTTTCTTTTGGGCACGTGAATTTAGCTTGTGGTGTTTAGTAGTTAAAATAGTGTGATTAAATTTGACTAATCCATCCATATAATTTATAATGGTTACATTTGACTTTTAACCATATTTATTATTTAACTCTGACTTAATGTTATCGTAATGATGTAGAAAGAAAAAAATAGTCAAATATGGTCTTGTTGGAATCGTCTAATCGTATAGTTTTAAAATATATATTTTATATAATTTTTATTTATACCCATTTTGAGATATTGATGGTTAAACATATATAGGGACTTTGTGCAGAAAGTACAATTGTCATTATTGTGGGGCTTTTAATCATGTTTATGTTAATCTAAATTGCTTAAAAGGGAAAGTTGACAACCTTATTGGGACACCCAAAAAAGGAATAATGGCCACTTTTAATGGGACGGGGGAGTATAAATTCTTCTCATCTTAAGTTATTAATAATTTTAAACATGCATTGGATTGCGTGAAAAGTAGATCCGTAACACATAAAAAATGAAGGGAGTATATAATTATCTTTTTTGAAATCAAAAAAGCATTCTACCATAATTGTCATCTTAGAAATGTATATTATATACTTCCTCCGTTTCTTTTTAATTGCCACGGATTCACATTTCACGCAATCCAAAATACACATTTTTAATCCTTAATAACTCAAATTGTATACGAGGAAAAATTATAAAAATTTGATATTCTAAATCTATGCGATTAGACGAATCCAACAAGATTTCAATTGACTATATTTTATCTTATATAATTGTATGAAAGTCGAATCAAAGTTACTCAATGAACAGTGACAAAACACCATCCGTATCAATTAATTAGGAACGGAGGAAGTAATTTTTTTAGGTATTGCTGTTAAGTTCATCCACATTTTGATTCTAGATTTATTATCGAGTAATTTAGTTATAAGGGTAAAAATGAAAGTTTTTGAGTCAATTAATGCAATTTATGATTATTGAAATTGAGTGGCAAGAAAGTACAACCATTAAGAGACGGAGTGAATAGTTTTTTTTTTTTTGTCCCAATACTTATGATTTGTTTGAATTATCTAATATTACTTTTAGAATGTATATTTTATATAATTCTTATTTATTCATATTTTTAAATATTAGTTTTAAAAAAGTAAAAATAGATGTATTAGACTACGTATTATAGAGGAGAAGGTGGCCATCAGTAATATAAGATTGAAGAGATTAATGATCTATTATGCATGCAGAACTATTACTATGAACGAGAACTATAGGGAGCTAAATTTCCTATGAAATAGAGTGAGGTGGAAATACCCATAGTGATTATGGACAATTTTATTTATTTTCCTGAAATATCATAAATCGAAGAAGATTCTTTCAAGAAGAAAACAAAAACGAGATTATTTCGTGGAAGACTTTTCCGAGCATTTGTTCGAAAATATATTCGATATTTTTGTAAAAATATTTGCCTTTTTAGTAATTTATCGATGAACTTTTATGTCTTTATAATCTTTATATATTGTTTCTCTCTTGCCAAATATTATTTAGCAGTCAAAAACTTTGATTTTCAAAATTATCCTTTGAAAGTTTTAGGTTCATTAGTGTTTAGACTGAGGATGTGGATTTGACGACTGACTTCCAATCTTATGGTTGAGAGTTCAGCTCACACGCGACTCCCCATTCCTCCTATTTATCTTTTTTTATAATTTGTATAGCTTGGATTCTCATACACCTTTGCTGATGCATGAGTATTAATGTTTACCAAAAAAAAAAAATAGTGTTTAGATCTAATTATTAAAGAATTTGAAGCAAAGTGAACTAAAACCATAAGAGGAAGAAAGAAGCGATCTAGGTGACAATTGACAAGTACATTTACATCATTATTACTTGACCACTTATTCAAATCTTTCTATAATAATAATAATAATAATAATAATAATAATAATAATTATTATTATTATTATTATTATTGTTGCTCTAATCTATATATATATATAAAAGTAATATAGTCAAGTTTCCCCCCACTTCCCCACCCCATTTTTTCAACAATCACATTTAATTCATCCAACAATGTTTAATCCTAAAATTTTAATATTATATATTGAAATATCCATAAATATTTATTAATATCCAATATTAATTAATATACGTTTAATTTTTTTATCAATATTCATTAATATATGTACAAATAATATCTAAGATTTGAAAACATAAAATTCATTCAGATAAGGACCACATATATATATATATATATTATATTATATTCATATCTATAAATTCTTTAATATATCTATTATCAATTATTTATTATCGATCTATATATATATATATAAAGAACAATATAGTCCAATTTTCTCCCACTTCCCCATCCCATTTTTCAATACTCCATCCAACTTTTCTCTCCCATTTTCAACAACCTCACTAACATATATATTATATTTATATCTATAATATACTAACAAATTCTTAATAAAATATTATAATATCTTTAACTAATTTATACTATTATATGTTTTTAGAAGATCACGTCAAATCTGATTCCATTCCTCCAATATTTGCATATATATCTCCACCAAACCTCCTTTATTTCTCTATAAATATTCCATTCATTTATCTAATATCATGGTTGTCTTGAAATTCTCATCACCTCACATTTTATTTCTTCATTCTTTGTTTATATCTTCTCAACATTGATTTTATATTTAAAATGTCTTTTGCTTCTTTTTTTCATGTATTACAATGTTTCCCACGCCAATCTTTTCCTAATATTTCTTTTGTTGCAGGTTAATTTTTCTCAAATTGCAATATATTCTTCGTCTTGCTATTTACGTAAGATTTTTTTTACTCGAACGTGAATATTAGTGGGTTTTTATTTTATTTTTTTTCTTATGTGCTGTTAAATTAATTGAACTCGGGAAAATTGGGAATAATCTAATAAATTATATAGGAATAACTTAAATTAGTTGTTTATTTTTTCCCAACTTTTTATTTAGCATAGTGATTTGTTATTATTTTAGAAGATTTCAATCTAATTTTGAATGGTTGATATATATATATATATATATATATATAAAATATAAGGTAGATATCAATCCTATATTTTTAAAGAAATTATTAATTAATATAAAAGGTATAATAACACAACATAAATTAAAAAGATTTACTATGATATACAACATCTTTTAACTTCGTCTAATTGAATAAATACAGTACTGTATATTTTTATAATATATATACTTATAATTAGGGGTGAAAGGGGTATGGTAAATATCAAATCGATCCGATGCTGTATCTGATTATATTCGAATCTGAATCCGTATCCGACTATCCAACTAGATATTTCGATATTCGCATCCGAATTTGAATCTGTAATTTAATATATGCATTCGTATTCGTATCCGAAAATATCTAACCGTATTCGAAAATTGATAGGATATTATTCAGATTTTAAATATGGATATCCGAATATATTAACATATTATTATTTATTTATTAAAAATTATCAATAATTATAACAAAATATAGAATTATTCGATAATTTTATATCAAATTTTCAAAAAAGATTAAAAATTATCCGATAATCTGTATCCAATTGAATTTGTATCCGACATATATTTGTATCCGACATATTTATATTCGATCCGAATCCGAGAACAAAAATGTGGGACAATATATATTCGTATCCAATACTATCCGATCATATCCGTACCGTTTTCATCCCTACATATAATATAATAATACTCCTTTCATTTCAAAATAAGTGTAACATAAGAAAATGGCACGAGATTCAATGCAATGAACAAAAGTGCTTTATTGGAAGTTTTATACCTTTAAAAGCATTATATATATGGTAATGTAACATTTATTATGAAACACCCAAAAAGAAAAGTGTAACACTTAAAAATAAATGGATGAAGTATAATATGATAATTATATATTCATGATTAGATTTGCATTAGTCACTCCATATTTATGCTGACAATGTTCTAATATTATTAACATTATTTTTTGGGAACCTGACGCTAAATAACAAATTGAAAAGAAAATAAGGGAAAAAACAGCAACAAAAAGAGGTGTCCAAAAAGCAGAAAGGAAAAAATGAGCTAACACTTAGGCTCTTGGGAACGATACGCCGGAAGAATCCGCCGCTAACACCATGTGCGTGAAGTATGGGGGAATGTCCAAGTAGTGTAGAATTCTTCTAAAGATGCACCACATTTTACTAGACAATCCGCGACCATTTTACTCTCGCAAAGTACATGATGAACTGAACATCGGTCAAAGACGTCTCGCCAGGTGCGGGAGACAGGCCATTGGTCAAGTAGTCCAGTGGCATTATTAGTGTAATATATAATAATAAATTAACATGTAAAATATAAAACGGAGTTAAAATTATATCTAATAAATTATAAATTTAAAAATGTAAAATCAAATATATTACATAATTCGTATCAGACAAAAATGTATTAATATAAATTAAATAATGTAAAATCAAATTGATTATGGGCTAAGAGGATATTTGGATGTGCGTTTTAAAAAGTGTTGCAGCGTTTAGGAAACGGATAATCAGATAATTGTTGTAACTAAACGTGTTGTAGAAAATTAAATGTTTGGATGAGCTTATGCTGTTTCAAATCGCAATAATCAGATAATCATTAAAAAGTGTTTGGATTTGCATTTCATTACCTCAAAAGGCAACAATATGGTAAAATATATTTTTGGATAAACGCAATTTTCTTGCAGCACCAAAAATGGAGCTGCATGAAAATAGCGTTTTCATACCCTCAAAACGCAAATAATAGATTATTGGAAGTTAGTACACAAACAGAATTAACTGATTATTTGCGTTTTGCAAACGCAATAATCAGATAATCCGACCCAAAACGCACAAACAAACACCCACTAAATCAATAAAACAATAATATTAGGAAAATAACTTAATTGACAAAGTTACTAAACCACTTTGTCCATTTTTCTCAATAATGTGGTTAGAAAATTAGCATGAACCAAATTTTTTTGAAGCCATTGAAGGCCTGGAAATGGTGGTGTGAGCTCATGTCACACAATTACAAAGGAAACAAAGGGAAGGGATAGGGGGCCGGATGGGGATTCGAACCCCAACCTAAAGGTTGGGAGTTGGGGGAGTTACCACTTAACCAAATTTTATGTAATATGTACAATATTTGAATTTTTAAAATCTTATGTTATTTTAAAAAATATATATAAATTTTACTTACCGCGCATTGCGCGGGCGGGTATACTAGTAATAATTATTCCATCCGTCTCATTGAATATGTCTTGTTATTATTGGGTACGAGAATAATTAATTAAGATAAATATATGATGGAGTCCATATAATTGTCGGAGGGGAAAATTATTTTTCTATATATATAAAAAGAAACATTTGTAATGAGATATCCAAAAAGACATATATATGACGTATATCTGTGATTTGTTAGTACTACTAGACTAGATTATCAAATCTGTTTGGTTTATTAATTGTAAAAAGAAGCGAGTTTATGGTCCACTAAAATGCGAAAGCACATGTGGCATGACCAAACGGACAGAAATGCCAACACGCAGCCTATCTTTCTGCTGCCACTGCATGTTTAAACCCCTCCTAAACTACGCTCCAAAAGCACTTCACCTTCCCCAAAATGGCGTCCTTTCTACCCACACTCCCCACCCTACTACTTTCTCATTCTTTGTCTCCATCCGCTCCACGCAAACCCTCTCAACCTCTCCGCAATTCCCGCCTTTCCCCAAACTTGCCCGGAAATCCCACCTCATTCTTCAATTGGACCAACAAATTCGGTTCCAATTCACCCGCTTTTCCTCCTCATGTCTGCATCACGAGGAATGCTGGATTCCGCATCCATCTCTCACCAATTTCGGCATCAGGTCACATTTTCTTTCGCTACATTCACGATTTTTTTGCACTACTGGTTCCGATTGGTGTGTGGATATTGTAGTTGGAAGGAATTCGTGTTTTCGGGGGAGAATTTGGGTGAAATTGGAAATGTAGAGTTGCAATGTATGATTTCTCTGGAGATAATTTGAAATTTTGATATTAAAAAAAAATTGCGCAGATTGTCTTAAGGATGTTTTGCATAATTGTTCAGTAAATGAGCATGAGGATATACATAGGACAAATGATTGATTCTGATATAAACATAGTATTGAATAATGAAGGCCTAGCACAAGAAACCATGGCTAATTTAGCAACAACACGCCAGGCATTGCCAAACTAATCTTGGCTGTCTTGTAAAGTATGATCTTTCTGCACTCAATGAGTTGAATAAGCACATCCTTTATGCTGAAAAAATTGAGCTGAGTTGTCCTATCCCCATCAATGTAGTGTAGCTACTATTTTTCATGAATGAAATGTGTGTGCTGTTGGCATCTCATCGTTGCGGCAGTGTTTATGCACAGACTTATAGAAACTCTATATTTAGCCTATCTACTAGCTCATGTATTTCTCATGGTATTGATGCACTTTCAGTGCAAACTGAAGAACCTGAGACCAAGGCAAAATTTCAAACATCACTGAGCCTTCCTGGTTGTTCATCCCCACTCTCGTTGCTTGGAACTGGTCAGTTGAGGCACTGTCTATGTAAATACTTATGTTGCTGCAGATTGGTATCTGCCTCGAATATGGTTATTGTTCATCATGATACTTTAGGGCAAACAAACTTTATCTGTTGTTATATTATTAGGATATAGGGAAAAAGTCTTTGCGATTATTGGAGTTAAAGTGTATGCTGCGGGACTGTATTCAAATCCAGCAGTCTTCAGTAAATTAGATGCCTGGAAAGACCGTTCATCTGCTGAGCTAGAGAAGGATTCGGCGCTCTTTAATGCCATTTTCCAGGGTAACTGTTTTGTGGTTGATGGATGATCACTAAGGGAAGTAGTGTGGAATTGCCATTGAATGCTGATAATGTCTTCTATGAAATGCAGCTCCTGTAGAGAAATCACTGCAAATTATTCTAGTAAGAGATTTAGACGGTAAAACATTTTGGAATGCCTTGGATGAGGCCATCTCCCCAAGGATTACATCTCCAACTTCTGTTGACGAATCTGCAATTTCCACATTTCGTGGCGTCTTCCAGGGAAGGCCTCTGATCAAAGGAACCTTCATATTTTTGACTTGGTTGAACACAGAAAAAATGATGGTGAGTATCAAATATAGCTTTCATGTAATACTGAAATTGATTTCTCTTGAATTAACTGTTTTCTGAATTCTCAGGTTAGTGTATCCGAAGGCTTTCCTTCTTCCGTTGATGCTACAATTGAATCTTCAAATGTTACATCTGCTTTGTTTGATGTGTTTCTTGGAGGTAATCCGGTTTCCCCTTCATTAAAAGCTTCGGTGTCTAAAGGATTGGCTGCAGCACTGAACTGAAAGCAAACTGAGTCGGTTTTTCCTGTTATCTTTAAAGTTAATTTATTCGATAAAGAGAAGCACAGTTTTACTGCATTGATTGAGCTTTGGGTATGTAAATTTAAATGTTAAAGAATACAGTATCAATCAATGGTCGTAAAGCTCACTTCTTTCTTTAGATAATTTTAAATGCCATTCATGTCCTGCAAATGACTTCTTCTGGTTTTATCTGCTCTAGCATCTTCACCACTTCTGCCATAGTTGGTCTATCGGATGGTTCCACCTCAAGACACATTAGTGCTATACTAAACACCCGATTAATTTCATCGCTAGGGGCATTGATCAAACTGCTGTCAATGACATACTCTTCTTTATTATCTTGCACTACTGACTTCACCTGCAAGATAACAGCATTGGTTTAATTCCTAATGTAGTGTCGATGTTGAAGAAGATCTAGTCATGAAGTCTTACCCAGGTCACCAGCTTAGTTCCATCCTCAAAAAATGCTTCATCTGTCGGTTTCTTACCCGTTAGAAGCTCTAGCAGGACAACACCAAAGCTGTAGACATCTCCTTTAGCTGTTGCCCTTCCGGTGTCAAAATACTCTGTGGAAGTTCATACTGTCATCAGATGACTTATCCAACTCCATTAGAGTCAATGTGTCAAAATAGTACAATACCAGGAGCTAAGTATCCGAATGTTCCAGCCACTAATGTCGATACATGAGTCATATCCGCTTCCATCAAGGTTGCTAGTCCAAAATCGGACACTCGAGCCTCCAAGTCATGATCCAACAATATGTTGCTCGACTTGATGTCCCTGTGTATGATATGGGGAATGCAATCGTGATGGAGGTAGGAAATCCCTCTTGCTGCCCCAACTGCTATTCTGTATCTTGCAGGCCAACCGAGCACAATCTTGTTCGTTGATGTCCCTACATTCATGATTCAACAACAGGTACGCCTCAGTCATGTATGATCTCTTTTCCCTGAAATTCTTACTGATACATTTTTTTGTGCCAAATATAACTGTATAAATTGTGGTTTAAATGCATACCGTGAAGTAGTGCATACAGGCTACCGTTAGGCACTAGCTCGTAGACAAGAAAGTTATACTGAGGGGCGGTATAGAATCCATGAAGAGTAACGATATTTCTGTGCTTGATGTCCCCCATTGCCTCCAACTCCCTCTCGAACCCACGATCTTGCTCTGCATTTAATCTGTTCAATCTCTTGATTGCAAATGATGTACTGTCATCAATTGTGAGTTTGTAAACAGTCCCATAACCTCCCAACCCAATAACATCCTTGTTGCTCAGTGCAGTCATCTTCTTCAAGAATGTATTTGGCTTCACCGCCTTCGTCTTTGGTGATCTAAACATTGTTAGCTTCCCACCTGCAGTCGAGACATGTAAGAATTTGCATAGGAGCACTAGTCCTAGTTCCTATAGTAGCGATTTTCGATACCAGTGAAACTGTCCTGAATGACCATTTGCTTTCTTTTCCAACGGCGATAACAGAGGATTGCCATGATGAGCTTTGAGATGATAAAAGCAACAACTCCAATGGTGATGAACAATGGATATGCCCAGGTTTGTGCCATATTTTCTTCTGCAGAGATTGAACTATGACTTGTTATATTTTGGGACTAATTTGAATTGTTAGAAAGATGGACCTAGGGCTTCAACCCAAAAGTAGGTAGAGTGGCACATGACCATATAAACAGGGGATAGATGTGGGACTTTAACACAGATGATATTCATCTCGAAAACAACATCAATATGATATTCTCGGAAACAACATTAGAAAGATGCATTATTGGATGTTCAATTGTTTGTACTAGTGAAATGTCCATAAATGTGATGAGCATACTTAATTGGGTATACTCCGCCGTCCCATAGTATTTTCCAGAAAAAAGAATCAACTCAACCCAATAAAAGTCGTCTTAAGAAAAAATTGAACCATTTCGGATTACACACAAGTCTTCAAAAACTGCACGGGTCAAAGGATTTACATCTACATACTGATTTTCGTGGCAGGCCAGGTTGGAGTTTTACAAGTACATACAGAACTTTTTCAGTAAATATTTTTAATGTATTTATGATATGCGAATAACATATACTTAGGTCATCTCCAATCCACCCTGCAAATGACAAATTTGCAGGGTGGAAATACAGGGTGGGGCTCCAACCCGCAGGATGGGGCTCCAATCCACCCTGCAAAAATGCATCAAGCACCCTCCCATTTGGGTGGAACACTGTTCATCCCGTTGGGATGATTTTTTTTTGTACTTTGTTTTTATTTATTGGTTTTAAAGATTTAAATAATCGTACTTTGACCCCAAATGATTGAATTGAAATTGTTTGAGTTGATTTTATGTTTTAAAATTTATTTTTAATTATTTTTTTAATTATATTTTATTTTTTTAAAAGAAAATTATATTTTATTTTTATAGTTTACATATATTTTGGGTGTAATTTCAAATATTATTGTAAAGTAGAATATGTTAAAATTATAAAATATTGTGTGTTATTTGTAAATATGAAAAGTAGTAGTATAAAATAATATTATATGAAATGGAATATGTGGGAATATTGTTTGACCCTGAAAAATAGAGAGTGTGGTTGGAGATGACCTTATATTTCACTACACGGAGTACTACTTTAAGTTTAATAAATCATTGAAAAAAAGTAATGAATATAGAAAATGAAAGTGTTTATGCATGGATGTGTATATATGTTTTTTTTAGGAGCCATTGAAGCCCTGGAAAGAGGTGGTGGAAGCCCATGTTACATATATTACAAAGGGGAATAAAATGGAGGGATATGGGCCGGCGAGGAATCGAACTTCCAATCTTCCATTGGAAGTCAAGGGACTTAACCACTTGGGCTAAGTGCTCATCCCCATATGTGTATATACTTCATCTGTTCTCATATAAATGCACCATTCCTGCATTTCACGCAGTCCAAGACACATTTTTAAATATTTATAACTCAAGTTGTATATGAGTAAAAAATAAAAAAAGTTTGATATTCTAAAACTATGTGATTAGACGAATCTAACAAGATCTCACATGACTATGTTTTTCTTATATAACTATGTCTAAAAAATTAGTCAAAGCTACCCAATGAATAGTTACTGCTATGCAAATGGTTCACTTATATGAGAACGGAGGTAATATATGTTAAATAATGATGATGTAATATTAATACTTTAGAAATTTTATAGTACTATAATAATGTATAAAAATTAGATAATAAAATAAAAATAATTGTACTACTTATTATTATTAGGGGCAAATGCTGATGTAACTATAGGTTTTATTATCTAATAAAAAATATACTTCCTCCATTCCTTTTTGTTTGACACGATAGGAGTTTTGTCACTGTTCATTGATGAACTTTGATTCGATTCTTTAATACATTTATATAGGATAAAATATACTCAAGTGAGATCTTGTTGGATTCATCTTATCGCATAGATTTGGAATATCAAATTTTTATAATTTTTACTTGTATGTAATTTTAATTATTGGAGATTAAAAATTGTGTATTGAATTGCGTGAAATGTGGGTCTGTGACAATTAAAAAGTAATGGAGGTAAAGTACTATATAAAAATGCAACCTGATCATATTGTAACTGTTGCAAAAATAATTGCAGGTCCTTTTATTTCAAATTCTTGTCTTGTGTATATAGAGTTCTCAAATGTATGATTAGAGCTTTATTCATTACCTGTACAAAATCTTGATGGGTAAATACTAACTATCTAGGTAAATTCGAAATTTTGCATCCTTATAAACGATCCTCACTAATTTTTTTTTCGATGAACACGACGCACCCAGCACCCTGGCGTCTGCCAAGAGAAAAACTACAAAAATCTAGCTCCACAAAAAATCTAATGGAGGGGAGAACCCTATAGATATATTGACAAGAAACAAATGCAAACTTGGAGGATTATATATATAGTGGCATGCCTCAACAATAATTATTTGGGTAACAAAAAACACCATAAAGACATTAATTAGAAGCTAATAATATAACTAGTGTAAGTTAACATCAGAATTTGGAACTCACACTTTCAGGGAAGCTTCACTTAGCTTTGAGAAGTTGAGCCTCCTTCAAACTTGAACTCAGCGCTATCCTTGATTGGGAATTAATGGAAACATACATACAACTCCCAAGGAACTCAACTCATTCTGAGTTATTGTATATAGAAAATCCTTTTTAATTCATAACAGTGGGAGAACACATTAGGAAGAAAGAACAGTGGGAAAGGACAAAAAACATGGTACAGACAGAAGAAGTAGAATTGTAGAAAGAACAAGAGGATTGGCAAGTGGCAAGAAGATGATGAAGTGATATTGTAATACTTATAAAGACAGTAGGGTAGTATAGTAGTAAATAAAAAATGCTGCTTTTTGAACAGGTTTAAATGCTTGAAGAAGAAATGCTAAATGAGATACAGCAGATCACTTAAAAGAAAGAAAAGGGGGAGGACAGACAGGTGGCCGAATGCAGATATTTGTTGACATTTTGGAGTTCAGACATGTGAAGTTAGGTGGTGCAGTGGTACACTTTTTCTCTCTATCTTGTGATTATACATATGGTGTGCAAAGTAATAAAATAATTTTTAAGTACAATGATTTCAACACAACAAACTTTGAATTTGTTTGTCGGCTTTGTTTCCAATCAGACTCATCATCATAGTTAGTGTTCCTTTGAAATTGGATGTCGGCCTTAGCATGTTGCAATTCACTGTTTAATTTAATTATTAAAGTTATAACTATTTTGAATACGAGTGCTCCTAAATGCAATTCACTGCATACTTATGTGTTTTTAGTGCAACGTCCCGAAAATTAAATTTTGATTTTCGCAAGCATTACCGCCAACTAACTACCCTAAACCCTTAAATGGAGTGAAATAAGACATTTATACTAACAAGGTACATTTTTTTTTATTGGTAACCATCCTAGCTATAAGAATTCCAAAGTTAAGCGTGCTTGCATTGGAGTAATTTTAAAATGAGTGGCCTCTTGGGAAGTCTCCCAGCGTGAGCGTGAGTAAGGTCAAAACGCACTGGAAAGAGCTTATGTTTGTTTGTATGGTCAGTCTTCACGTCCAAACCGGCAACATCTAAAGTAACATAATGTCTTTCCGCTACGCCGAAAATGGGGGCGTTACATTTAGTTTTCCACACAAAAAATTTTAGAGCCTGTTTGGCATTCCGCTTTCATGTGACATCAGCTATCGGGAACCAGTCAATCAATGAGCGGTCTATAGTTCATCGATTTCAACTTACAACATAAAAGGAAGAATTCTCACGCGCCCTATCTCTAAAGGCCGTCATATGTTTACGTAAGTAATAATTTAATCAAAATGAGTTCTTTAGCAATTTTGAGACCAACTTTTTGCCTGCAATAAGTTAAAATCCAAAATGTTACTCTTTGCAATGGATTTAAAAGAGTTGATGTACACTATTTTAAGTTAATTTGCTTATTTAAAAAGGTTATTTTGTCTCACAATTATTGTTTTAAATTTCGATCGATATCCCGAAATTTTGACCGAAATTTCGAGTATCGGAGCACAGGAAGTGAATTTCACATGCAATATATTTTTTTTACAAAATTTTCATCAAAATTTCGGAAATTTCGATATCTCCCGAAATGTGACCGAAATTTCCGAAATTCTATTTTTTTTAAAAAAAATAAACTTAAAAATAAAAAAAAATGAAATTGAAAGTCAGGACACGTATGGAAGTTGACTCAAAATTAAAAGTGAATTATTTAATCCATATGTAATAATAATGATTTAATTAAATAATATATAATTTTATTGTAATATTAATGAGATATTGTTGTAATAAAATAATTATAAGTGTATATAAATATATATATAGTAGGGACAAGTAATAATGATTATGTTAAAAATGGCAATGATGAAGATGAATTTATGGATGCAGAGACAGACGAAGGAGTGGAAGGAACTTTAATTATTTGAGAATATTGAATATAAAGAGAAAGAAGAAAAATGAGTCAGATTGGTACATTTCTAATGAATTCATAAGGTTTATTTATAGAAGCCTTAGCTGCCTTGCCATTTTGTGTGATATGACATCCACAATATAATATTTACAAAAACTTTAATAGCCTGCATTATTGGTCTGTAATACTCCCCCTTGGATTTCATTGATACAAAGAATATGCCTCGTTAAAACCTTACTAGGAAAAAACCCAGTGGGAAAAAATCCTAGTGAAGGAAAAAGAGTACAGTATTCTTGTATCTGGTGCTCCCCCTGTTTTGGATATCATTTTAAATCTCGAAGCCGCCGCATTCCAATTTTCTTCACGAGGTTCTTGAACGTTGCAGTCAGCAATGCCTTGGTAAAAAGATCCGCTAAATTATTTTCCGACCGAATTTGTTGCACATCAATTTCACCATTCTTTTGAAGATCATGTGTGTAGAAAACTTTTGGTGAAATATGCTTTGTTCTATCTCCTTTGATATAACCCCCTTTCAACTGTGCTATACAAGCTGAATTATCTTCGAATAAAATTGTTGGGGGCATTTGTGGTTCAATGATTAAACCACAACTCCTCAATATATGTTGAGTCATTGACCTCAACCAAATACATTCTCGACTTGCCTCATGGATTGCTAATATTTCGGCATGATTAGAAGAAGTAGCAGTTAAAGTTTGCTTCATTGACCTCCAAGAGATGACAGTTTCCCCACAAGTAAACACATAGCCTGTTGGCGATTTGGCTTTGTGTGGGTCTGACAAATAACCTGCATCGGCATAGCCGATTAACTCTTGTCGAGAATATTTTGGGTAAAATAACCCAAGATCAATTGTTCCTTGGAGATAGCGAAAAATGTGCTTTATGCCCTTCCAATGACGTTGAGTAGGGCAAGAACTGAATCTTGCTAGTAAATTGACTGCAAACGCAATATCAGGTCGCGTACTATTTGCAAGATGCATTAAAGCGCCAATTGCGCTTAAATATGGCATTTCTGGGCCAAGTTGCTCTTCATTATTTTCTTTTGGCCTAAATGGATCCTTTGCAGGATCAAGTGCCCGAACGACCATTGGAGTACTTAGCGGATGAGCAAAATCCATTCGAAATTGCTTTAATACCTTTTGGGTATAAGCTGATTGATGAAGAAAAATTCCCTTTTCTAAATGCTCAATTTGTAAACCAAGGCAAAATTTCGTTTTCCCAAAATCCTTGATTTCGAACTCCTTTTTCAAATACTCAACAGCCTTTTCCAGCTCTTCAGGAGTTCCAATTAAATTCAAATCGTCAACATAGACTGCGACGATCACGTATTTTGACCCATTTTTCTTTATAAAAACACAGGACAAACAGGGTTATTTGTATAACCTTCTTTTATCAAACTTTCACTGAGGCAGTTATACCACATTCGGCCAGATTGCTTGAGCCCATACAACGATTTTTGCAATTTGATGGAATAAGTTTCTCTGGATTTTGAGTTGCAAGACTCAGGTAACTTAAACCCTTCAGGTATTTTCATATAAATATCATTTTCCAATGAGCCATATAAATATGCAGTAACAACATCCATCAGCCTCATTTCAAGTTTTTCTCGTACTGCTAGGCTCATTAGATACCTGAATGTTATTACATTCATAACCGGGAAATATGTTTCATCAAAATCAATTCCCGGTCTTTGGGAAAAACCTTGGGCTACAAGCCTTGCCTTATATTTGGCAATTTCATTGTTTTTATTTCTTTTTCTCACAAACACCCATCTGTAGCCAACAGGCTTCACATTTTTCGGTGTTTGGACAATAGGGCCGAATACTTTTCGTTTATTCAGTGAATCTAGTTCAGACTGAATCTCATCTTTCCATTTTGCCCAATCATTTCTTTTCCGACATTCTTCAACTGATCTTGGTTCAGGATCCTCGTTATTTTCCATTACATCGAGTGCAACGTTGTATGCAAAAGCATTATCAACGTTTGTTTCTTTTCGGTTCCAATATTTCCCAGTATTGATATAATTGAAAAAAGTTTCAATAACTTCATTATCATCTGGGTGAATATTTTCAGGTTCAACCTTTTCGGGGGTTGAATCAATTTCTCCTTCGGGAGTATCATCGGTGATTGATTTATCACCCATATGGATAATTTTTCTCTTTCGTGGATTTTTATCATTGGAACCCAAAGGCCTGCCACGCTTAGGCGTGCAGTAGGTTCATTTGCACTCGGAATATGCCCTTCTGGGACATTTATATTAGCTGGTGCATTTGTTGCATCATTTATATATGATTTTGTGACTTTAGCAGCATCATTAAAAGCATCGGGTAATTGATTTGCAATTCCCTGCAAATGCAAAATTCTTTGAACTTCAAGTTCGCATTGCCTTGTACGAGGATCAAGGAAATCAAATGGACTTTTCCAATATATTTCTTTTTTCAGTTGATCATTTCCTCCCCCTAATGTCGGGAATTGAGTTTCATCAAAATGACAGTCTGTAAATCTTGCAGTAAATAAATCACCCATTTTTGGCTCAATATATTTGATAATCGAGGGTGATTCATACCCGACATATATGCCCAACCTTCTTTGAGGTCCTATTTTTGTGCGTTGTGATGGCGCAATCGGTACATATACCGCACACCCAAAAATTCGCAAGTGGGATATATTGGGATCCTTTCCAAACACAATTTGTGTAGGGGAGTAGCTATGATATCTTGTCGGCCTTATTTTCACAAGTGCTGCTGCATGCAATATAGCATGTCCCCAAGCAAAAACAGGGAATTTTGATTTCATTAACAAAGGCCTTGCAATTAATTGCAATCGCTTAATAAATGATTCTGCCAGACCATTTTGCGTGTGCACATGAGGCACATGATGTTCAACTATAATTCCAATCGACATGCAGAAATCATCAAATGGATGTGATGTATATTCTCCAGCATTATCAAGGCGTATTTTCTTTATCGGATGATCTGGAAACTGTGCTCACAATTTTATAATTTGTGCAAGTAACCTTGCAAATGCCAAATTGCGAGTTGATAATAAACGAACATGTGACCAGCGTGATGACGCATCAATTAGTACCATAAAGTACTTGAAAGGTCCACATGGTGGATCAATAGGTCACATATATCGCCTTGAATTCTTTCTAGGAATGTAGGAGATTCAATTCCCACTTTTACTGGAGATGGTCTGGTTATCAATTTCTCTTGTGAACAGGCTGCACAATTGAACTCATTTGGGTTCAATATCATTTGCCTTTTCAATGTATGGCCATTTGAATTTTCAATAATTCGCCTCAGCATTACACTGCCAGGATGCCCAAGTCTATCGTGTCAGGTAATAAATTCACTAGTAGCTTTCAAGCCTACTAGGTTATGTATTTCTGCGGCACATATTTTTGTATAGTATAAGCCAGAGGAGTAACATGGCAATTTTTCATTCACAAATTTTTTTGTCATTTTCAATTCGAGTTATCAAAAGATACTCGTGATCTGCCTCTTTTGAAGTTTCAATATGATATCCATTTTTTCGAATATCATTGAAGCTCAGTAAATTTCTTCGAGCTTTGCGTGAGAACAAGGCATTTTCAATTGCCATTTTTGTCCCTTCAGGGAGAAATATAACAACTTTACCGGAGCCTTCAATGCATTTTGCATTACCGCTTATAGTTTTCACTGCGGTCTTTTCCAATTTTAAATTGGAGAAATAGCTTTTATTTTTCAAAATGCTATGCGTTGTTGCACTGTCAATGAGGCAGATATCATCTCCGACTTTTGAATTTCCAGCATCCATTTCTTTACAAGAATATAAGAAGGTTATTAAACAACAGCAATATAAATATTATTAATGCAAAACATATTTATATTATACATGGGTAATAAAAGAGAAGTACAACATATCATTATATATATTATACAGGAATTATAAAAGAGAAGTGAAACTTTTGACAAGTTTCGTTAACCCGAGCTTTTGCTAAAATTATACCAGGTTAGATTTATTAAATGAAAAGAGTTATGATTCACGGGAAAGGGTTTAGGGATATATCAAGATTATTATTCTTTTTATTACTCAAGTATGGTGCTTTGGTTTCAAATGGTGTTGTGGTCCTCTCTGTCATGAAATGCTGACAAATCTCATGGCATAGCCGGGATAGGTTGACCTTCAGCCTGTCACACTGAGGATCCCCGGCAAATATGCCATGATACTTCTCATCAATTCTTGCCATAAGATTTCCCGCCATGAAACTTTTGACTAATTCCCACTACATGAGTATTTTCTGAAAAGCCGTGATCCTGGTTTAGGTTTTATTTAATGAAACCAATTTATGATGGCGGAGTTGTGATTAGGGATATATTTATACGTACGTAGTCACGTTTTTATTGCTCGTAGTTAAGAAACTGTGCTCCCGAAAGCGCACGGTGTCAAAAATTGCAGTAATTTATAGTAAGACCGGATCGTTCACTGGAGGATGTGCGATAGAAGCAGGTCCCACGTCATTGACTAAGATTTTCCACTCGGTTACTCGAATCAGGTGTGTGATTTGACTAACAGCTACTTGACAGAATTTAAATCAGATTAAGAAAGCAATTAAAATAAAGCAGATAAAAGTATTCTAGAAAGCGAATTAAATTAATCTAAGAAGACAACAAAATTAATCTAAGAAAGCGGTTAAGATTATTCTAAGAAAACAGATTTAAAGTGGGACAGAAGGGACAGGAAGAGAATAATGAAGATTGGACAAGATTCAGATGAAACATAGTTAAACTTCCATTTTGTTACACAGATCTTAGCTTGGGATAATCCGTTCAGTTAGCTAATTCTCATGCTCTCTATACCATGTTCCCTTTAACAGACAGGTACTTACAGTAAGAGTTTACATGTTCTTAAGAAAATAAATTCTAAGATACCACAGACGCATAACCACCCTTGCAATGCATTGCTAATGTATGTTAATTATCTGTGGTGGACAAGCAACACCTGGCAAATCATTTATTGAGATGTCAAGTACCGTTATCATTCCCCCATGTCACGCCCAAAGATTCTAATTAAGCCCTGAACTATCCCTTAACTCTCAGTCCTAGTAGCAGTTACACAACTCTCAATACAACCGAGTGACCTCTAAAGAAAGCAGTTAAAAGAAAGCAGTAAAGCAAGCATTTAAAATCCTATCACTCGGAGGTTTCTGAAAGTTTGACCCTGGTAGTAAAAGAAAGCCCCTAGTCAGAATGACTGGGTGTGGATCAAGAATTCCCTATTCTCGGTGAACCGCTCGCAGTGTTCACTTCTCATCGGGTGGTTATGAGATACAAACTAATGAAACGAACTAATAAATTAGTTGTTCCGGATGCACTCACCCAGGACTCAAAAGTAGGCTTTGGCAGAAGAAGATAGCAGTTGAAAGAATACTCAACCGTACCTTAGAAAATAACCAAGGCCTGAATATTGTTCCTCTAGTATTATCTATCACACCTTATCGGAATCCAAGTGGAATCTGACCCAGTGCAATATTTAATACAAGATTTCCAACAAACAGTAATTTTGGAAAATAATAAATCTGAGAACCATTCCCTATCAGGTACTAGACTCTCAATAAGAACACAGACCCTTTCAGTCTAGGTGAGACCTAATCGCTGACTCTGCTTCTAATTTCCCAAAATCAACCCCCAGTCGGATATGAATTAGTCATAACTGTCGAATTTATCCCTTACTCAGATCCGGATTTTATAAAGAAATTTTTGTTGGAAATTTATTATGAAACATCTGATTTAAAATCTAGACTCCTGTGTCCAAGGGAAGGATCCCAAAATAATATCGACCACAATATCTACATAATAGTATCATGCATAAATTTATAAGGAAGTGTAAAATAAAATAACCCAAAATATAAGGTGGGTTTAGACAGAATGTGAAACACAGAGATGAAATAGCCGGAGATGAGAAGAATTTATTTGGCCAAAAAGATGACAAAAATGATCAGGGTGATCCGGACTGCAAACATCTGTTATCCAGGTCCTGATCATTTCAGGTGGGATGATTTTTAGACAGTGGAATGACTCAAATGACAGTTGCCGCCGTCATCTCAGATTCCATTGTCTGTGAATTTGGATAAAAACCCACATGTTCGATTACTGCAATAATGATTAGATGACATTGGCATATATCATCTAATATTACTACAGCTTCAGATTCAGGTTCGAAATTAAAGTAAAGAAAATAAAACTGTATCCGGATAGGAGTCAGCTGAGCAGCTATTATAATCCCGGATGGATGAACCGCCAAGGCGTCCACCGACTACTATCCGGACCATGCAAAATAACATCTAATAATTAATATACAGATCACGAGCTAGTTATCCGTGTGGGAATACCCGGCAACATTAATCTGATATATTCCTTATTAGTTGTTTCACACAACACGGGAAAAGACAAAATAAACAAAAGAAAATTATTTTGGGTCATCTTGCATGAGAGACATTGGTTTCTCATGCAAGAGCATGGAATTAAATCCACAATTACTCTTCATGTCTAAATAGTCGCTCATTCCATAATTAATTAATTAATTACAGTCCGGATTATATACTTAGATCATTAGAGTTTAATTATTTGTAGAAGAATCTTTTAATGGAAGATTGAACAAAGTTCTTTATATCAAATTAATCATGGGTTGAGATCATTAGATTTCAACCTCAAAATATTAATATAAAGGTTCAATTAATTAATGGTGTGAGATGAAGAATAAAAACTTGGCAAAAGGCGCCACCTTGTCGCGATACAGGGTTCGTGTCGCGGAGCATGGCTCCGCGACAAAGATTTCGCGACAAAGGGGTGGGCAATAAGAGATATGGGATTTTGAAAGTTTAGGGTTTATTTTGTCGCTAAGCAAAGAAAATTTTTGTCGCGGAACGTGGTTCCGCGACAAGAGCATAGCGACAAAAAGTTAGAAAATTGGACAAGGCATAATTCTTGTCGCGGAACAAGAGATTTTGGCGCGGAACGTGGTTCCGCGACAAGGTTGCTTCGCGACAAAGCCCTTCCAGAATAAAATCACAAGTATTTGGGTCCTTGGTCGCTAATCAAGATTTTGTCGCGGAACGTGGTTCCGCGCCAAGGAGTGTTTCGCGACCAAGGGTTTTAAAATAATGGCCAACAGATGTTCTTTGGCACCTTTGTCGCCAAAGCACCATTTTGTCGCGGAACGTGGTTCCGCGACAAGAGTTATTCCGCGACAAAGGTGTGTCCAGGACACATGTCAGAAAAGTAAAGTGGAACAGTGGCATGCATTATGTGTGATCTCACCCATTTCAGATTCAAAAGCTAAACTAAGCTCAAAATAACAAAACAGAATTTGAATCTAGCTAGAACATGCTTGCACAAAATAGAAATAAAGCAAACTTAAAACTTAAGAAACCCTAATCTAAGCTTGATCATCCATAAACATGCAACATTATCCCAAGAAGGGGTCACCAAGCAGTGACATTAAAATGCAAAAGCAAGGGTCAAATGACCCAAGGAAGATGAAAACAGTAAGATCCATGGGGTGTGAGACCCCTTTCATGATTTTGGGACACAAATGGAGAATGTTTTCCCATATTATTAAACGGTGTTGTTCATACTCATGGTTTGAGTACCACAAACCTTTAAACAAAAGTTTAGAACAAAAACAAGGTATAAAACTGGCTATCTAATCAAAGTGCGGTAAACTATGTCTAACTAGTGCATAAATTAAATAATACAAAAGTAAACCTACTAAACTACCCTAAACTAAACTAAACTACTGAACTCCCCAACTTGTCTTCAAGAAGGTGTAGTTTTTCTAAAATTCTTCCAACCTTTAGCTTAAAGGAAACACCTCATATTTATAGAGGGGAAACCCTAAGCTCATGGGCCTTGGTTTGAGCCCATTGTGTCTTAAGACATCACACACATCACAGCTTTGTCTCGGAGCACCAAGTTTGGTCGCGGAACACACTGCATGTGGCAAAGCTTCTCGACTGGGTCTTGTGTCTCTAAAAATGTATCTTGGTCGCGGAATGGACCTTTGTCGCGGAACAGGGCATCGCGACAAAGGTATCGCGCCAAGGGGCTTCGGCTGGTCTCTTCTTCATCTGGGCCACTTGGTCGCGGAGTGTTCCTTTGTCGCGGAACCATGCATCGCGCCAAGGGGCTTCCGCGACAAAGGTCTTCCTGGGCCTGCTGGATTGGGCCAGATGGGCCGAGAATATTCTTTTTGTGGGCTTTTCTATCTTTTTCCCATCTTTTTGTTTCCTTTTGTTTTTCTCATGTTTTTGGATTTTTCTAACATAAATATGTAATAAAATTACATATTTATGTCTTTTTCACACCAGCTTATTATTTTTACAATTATGCATAAATTAGTCCAATTCGACTGCTTTCTTACTTAATGTAAGACCGGAATGCGATCAAATGCCCGTTTAAGACACGGAAATGGATTGAAAATAATGGTCATTTTTGGCCATTATCAACATCCTCACATTTAATACTGATCGTCCCCGAGCAGTCAGAGTCAATGTTCGTAAGAACACGGACTCTACATATTCAATTCATTTTCGTGGCTTCATAAATCACATCCTTTTTAGATTGGGATAAGACAATCAAAAATTACAAGTATTGAATTCCCTTGATTGCAGTGTTTAATGGAATGATACTTGCTCACTACATCGGGCCTACAAATCAAACATTATCATCAATCCTTTATGAATATCATGTTTGAAAGATGCAAAGATTAAAAATTAGAATTAAGGTATGACACGAACATAATTCATGAATTGGAGCCTCACATATAAGAGAATCGGAAAGATTCACTCACTCTCAACTGGGGTTTAATTATGAACGCTCAAAATCAATTTTAATTAAATTATCCCATAAGCTTGCAATCAGATCAACTCGCCACCGACTCATTCCTTCAAATCGAGATCACGAGGTCTTATTTAAGGGTTATAACGGGGCGTACGGTTGTAGCATTCGGTGGGGAAGGGGAATTATTGGGCTAAGAAATGGCAAGAATCAATTTTATCATAACTTGGCATATTTAATTAAAATTTAAGATCATCAACGTTTCTTTCCTTTGTTTTTCTTTTTCCTTTGCATGTCATTAGACTAAATCTAATTGCTTTGTCACTTGCAATTTATTTGTGTTGAATGACATTCAACTTTTTTTTTTTTTTTTTTTTTTGAATCGGTTTATAGAATACCGATTTATAGTTTTCATTGATGATCAAAAATTGTAATGCCTTGATAGAATTCATCCTTGCACACTTGGGTTTGATTTTCTTGGTCTTTTTAGAAGGCTAGGAATAATATAGAGGGCTTCAAAGAAAAATTAGGCTTATAGGCTCAAGTTGGTTAATCCTAAAGGGAAAATATTTTTGGGTTTGGATTTCAAACGAAGGCCAAAAATTTGGGTTTTCTAGGTGCCTCGATCATATTCTCGATTTCGGGAATATGGCATGGTCTTGAATCGGTCCAAATTGCAAGTTCTAGTTTCCTTTAATCAAAATGATTCACACATCAAAGAAAATGAATGAGTAAAAGTGACTCATGGCTCAAATCTCACAAGGTTGGGTTGATTCATGTCATGCAATATTCTCAAATTTAATCGAAGCTTAATTCTACAAATCTATTCAATCAAAATCTCTAACATGCAGATCTATTACCCAATAAGCTGATCGCATCATTAAATTTTTATAGCTCAAAACCTTAGGATTTCATGTCATGCATGTTCTCAATTATATTATCCCAATTTAAAAGTTTGAAAATTTAATCCTAAGCCTAAATTCAACATGTGAATTTAGAGCAATTTTATGCATATTTTTGCTGGTTATTTAATTGAAAGCAGTAAAGAGGCACTGCTGACATACTGAGTATGTCAACAGCATATTTTTGGCCTGACAGTCACTTATTCATCTTGGACTGTCAGACATCTTGTCAGAAATAAAAGAACCAAATAAAAACAAAGATTGTTGTTGGGGCTGCAAAATCCCAATTTGAAAGCAGTAATTATATCAATTACAAGAGATTTCATTTGCAATCAAACTTATCTTGCATGGATGAATTGAAATTCTCTTATATGATATTTACAATTAAGCTCAGAATTGAAGGAGTCAGGGATCGCCATCTTTCCTCTCGTCTGATTTCTTGGAGGAGCCAGCTTCATCAGGGATCTTCTTAAGTAAGGTTTGCAGGAGCTGATTTTGACTAAGGATCAGTGATTCCACCATTTTTCGATTCTTCTCTTCTTTTTCCAGCATCATCATTCTGAATTCCTCGTCTCTCCTTTCCTTCTCCAACTTCTCCTTCCGTTTCTCTTCCTTTTCTCTCCTACGCTCCTCGCGTTCCTCTTCTCTCTCCCTCCTTCGCTCTTCACGCTCCTCTTCTGCCCTTTTCTGCTGTCCCTCTTGGCTTGCCAAAATTACATCAGTCATGGATTTCATTCCCTCGAGCATGGACTGACTCATTCTGCTCACCATCTCAATCGTTTGGGAATCAGCAGGGAACTGAGATACGTTCTGGCTTTGAGGAGGTATCTGAGGTTGAGGTCGAGTCGGAGGTGGGATTGGAGTCTCAGTCCGTTCTTGGTCCGCAGGAGGCTCCTCTCGAACATTCGAAGGTCCTGCATCAGCACAGGTGTTTTGTGTTCCCTTCTTTGTCTTCGGCTGCCTCTTTCGCTTCCTTGATGCCTGCTCACCCGATATGAAAGAGGATTGAGCGTCTGAATCTCCTCTGACGGACAGTTGGGGAAGGGAATATTTGATACTCTCACACAAAGGAAGTCTTGGCACACTGATAGGTGGGTTCACCTTCACCACTGTGTCGCCCTCAAACGCGCTCAAATCAACTCCCTGAGCTATGCAGATTCTCCTAATCAGATTCGGATAACACAGCACCTGTCTATCCTTTATGCGGGTTATCATCACCTCGAATACATGCCTCCCTACATTAAGTTTTGCTCCGCTCCACATTCTTGCAAATCCCATTAACACATTTCCAGATGTGGTGTGCGGATGCGAGTTGGGTCGGATCTTGGACATGTAGAACTCATAGGTTGGCATGAATTGTATCCGCAGCCATTTTGCATTGAATGTGTGTCCAGGGGCGGTCACGCTTGTCATGCTGTTAGCCAATGTTGCATACTTCGCATATTCAGTCGTTTTGGCTCTCTTTGTCATGATCTCACCAGGGGGGAATTCGCTTTGAATCTCTGGAGTCCCGAAGAACTGGTTCAGCCAATCAGGTGCAATGTTGATCACTTGTCCCCGGATCCATGTTGTTCTGGCAGCTTCATCGATGTTGCAGAAGAATTCCTTTGTTAATTCCACGAAGCCATCTTCGTCATGATGCAGCATGAAGTTACCCCACTCTTGATTTCTGTAGAAAGTTTCAACAGTGGGGTGTGACAACGCATCGGGTCTGAACCCTTTATCTGGCACTATCATCTTCTGCAACTTCTTATACTTCTCTGCATTCTCTTTGTTGCCATTGAACTTGATCTGGATCTGTACTTCGCTTAGCTTTTTCTTCCCATATTCTTTTGAGACGCCCATTCTTTGCCTTACAGTGTTTTCAGACCAAAACTCGACTGGTCGAATGGATCCGACGGACTCGTCATCGCTTGTGTGCCAATCTGTTTGATCGTCTCCCTCCTGTGGCTGGTCATCCCTTGGTTCGGCCTCATTTCCTCTCTGACTTGGCTCTCGCTCTCCATGAGCTGTTTCATCTCCGACTGCCTCCTCAACCTGTTTAATTACATGTTTCATCGTATTGAGTTCACAGTTTACAGGTAAAGAAGATGTAGTTACATGAAAATTACGGTCATCAACATCAGTTGATACCTCCTCCTCCTCCCTAACTCTTGCATCTCGTCCAACTGGACGTTGGAAAATAGGCGCCATTTGGTTCATGAATTCTTGTTCCTCCTGCCGAGCTTCTTCTTCCGAATCATTCCCATCTGCAGCTTCAGTCAGAATTTCTTGAACCTTTTCTTTAAGTGCAGAGGTCATGAGAGGGTCGTCTGGCTGCTTTTCCAAGGTTTTGGCCAGTGCTACCGGATCTATGGAGTCTTGTGGCCCTTCTGACTGTTCAGGTTGGTGCGACGGGCCTCCTTGAGTGATGAATTCTTCAATTCTGGCTGTGCCCACGAGAGGATCGATCACTTGACCTACTTTTGTCTGATATTTGATTTGATGTGGCTTTTCTCCAGCATCGATTCTTGTTTCGATCTGTTCATTAAGCCTTTTCCTTATATCCCCTCGGATGGTCTCAGCATCATGTGCAGTGGGGCCAGTCCATGCAGGAGGTTGTTCTTCTTTGATTTTCAAACCACGCCCTTGCACTTCTCCAGTGATCTTCAGCTCAAAGTCCTCCTCATTACCCCGCTCAACCTCTGTAGATTTCCTGCTTTCCAGCTCAGCCTGCATCTTTCTGGCAGTTTCTTCATCCTTTGTCTGCTGGATATTCTTTCGGATCTGCTCTTCCTCTGCAGCTTTCTTTTCCATTTCCAGGCGTTCTTCCTCAGTCAATTTTTCTATTCCCGAACCACCTGTTACTTGATCCAGCAACCCAGCTGATGCAAGCTCTTCATTGTACATCTTCATGGCTAGCTCAGCATCGGATATCACCTGGTGCTTCTTTTTCGGGGGTGGCGGCGGCATTGGCTTTTTACCTCTGTCCTTGGGATCTGTGGACTCTACCACTTTCCTGACAGTTGGTTCCGGTTCCTTGATCTCCACTTTCCTTTCCGGAGCCCTTGCTGGCTTATCCTTATCAGCGGACTTTATCAACCTTCTCCTCGTTCCCGGTTGAGGTGCTGGCTGATGACCTTCAGATGTAACAACAGCAGTGGAGGTTTTCTCGGGCTGTATGGGTGCCTTAGTGGTGGCAGGTGCTACAGTAGATGTTGTCGTTTCAGTTTGAGCTGGCTGTACTGGAGTCTGGACTGTTTCTTGCTGTACCAGTGGCTCGGACGTAGCAACTTTTTGTACTTCGGTCTGCCCTCTAGGCGGCAAAGCTGAAGCTTGTATTGCTGGCTGGGTAGGCTGTGGGTTGGCCTCAGGGGGAGTGGAGAAGTATGCATCAATTTCAGCGTCAGGATCCTCTTCCCTGTTCGGTTCACCCTCGTAGCCTAGTTGCTTCTCGGCGCGCTGCAAATAATCCTCAATAAAACTCCTTTGAGAGATTCTCCTCAGTTGGTCCTCCCAGTCCTTCTTGATCTTGGAGCAGAACTTACTCCGAACATTGTTGTTATAGTGCAAGACCTTCTTTCCATTAGCAGTACTGTTGCAGTATTCTAGTGCAAACTTGTCCATCTCCATGATCAATTCCCAGTAGGAGTCCCTGTACTGATCTATCATGCCCCCTACCAGATCCTTTTGAATCCCTTCCAGGTAGGACATGTCTTCTGCCGAATCGTACGTGAGATACATCCCAGCCTCAGCTTTTGATAGCAAATTGAACTGCCTTTCATTTTTCCTTTTGGGTTTCCAGCCACCTTTGCGTATATCCACTTGTAGCTGATCCCTGAGTACTGCTATGTGCTGGGGAAATTCATCATCTTTGTTCGTCCCGTACTGTCCATACTTTCTGTGTGTGAAGATGGTTTCAAGTACCTCATCTGCAGGTAGTACTACTCCTTCTTCCAGAAAGGACTCAGTGATACTTGGATTGCCTTTTCCCCAGACAGTAGTCAGGTCGTCCCATTGTTCACGTGCATCCTTGATCATCTTCCTCATTGTGTTCAACAGTGAGGTGTTGCGGCTTTGCTCAAACTTCTCAGCATTTTTGAGGCGCTTGTACAGGTTGAAGGTCAGCTCTCGATGCCTGGCTCGAGCTAGATCTGTAATCCACCTCTGCTCCACTGGTCCTTTTGCTTCAAACAGATACGGATTCCACTTAAATGGAAATGCTTCATACATCATGATGGCCCCACTGTTGATAACCCTACTTAGATCCATGTATTTGTGTTCGAAGGCCATCCGAACTTGAGGATCTACAATCTGGTTAGGGATGATGATGTCGAAGTCAGCTATATTTGGATCTTTTGTTCCCTTTTCCACATGCCGATTCCACACAGCCCTGTGCTCTCTGAACCTCAATTGGATGCGCTCATGATGGACTTCAGGAGTTGTCTTTTCGTCTTGGGGGGCATACCCCATCATCCTTATCCAAAACTTCTTCAGGAAGTGGTAGTAGTCCCTTTCTATCGATGCAGCGACTATTGACCTTTCCTGTGGAGGAATATGCACGTCCCATCCAGGAGACAGTTTCAACTTTTCGTCCGTAGTGTGGTCCAGAGGCACCTTATAAACTGATTTGATGGCCTCTCTTGTGTCCTTAATCTCTGTTCGATCAATTGAGGCCTGGTTGCCAGCAGCCTCATATGTGCAGTCAGGCAATCCGATGCCTGAGTGCACTACCAATGCGTTCCAAGGCTCGGTTTGCTTCGGAGAAGACGAAGATGAAGGTTCTGATGGCTCCATAAGGGTTGCGAAAATTTGGGCAGAGTTTCCCTTGGGTTTGGCGTTCGAGATGTGCGAAGAACACAGTGGTGTGCTTCGGGAGAAATTTCGAGTACGAGAGGTTTTTCGAAAATTTTCTAAGTCCGAATGCGTGGGGAAGAAGAGGGAGGCGGAGAGGTTTAAATAGTAATGGGCCGGTCGCGGAACCCTAGCCCATGGTCGCGGAACAGGATTACGCGACCAGGCTTGGCGACATTAGAAGTGTCGCGGAGTGTGAGACTTTGTCGCGGAGTCATGCACCGCGACAAAATGGCGAGGAAGAATGGAGTGGTGTGTCCGTGTCGCGGAATAGGAACTCTGTCGCGGAGTCATGCTCCGCGACAAAATGTTCCGCGACAAGGACAAGCAGAGTTTAGGGATGAGTATAACTTTGTCGCGGAATTTGCACATGGGCGCGATGCTGGGCATCGCGACAAAATGATCACTCCGCGACAACGACAAACAATGGTTCAGAGATGAGTGAGATTTTGTCGCGGAATTGCACCATTTGGTCGCGAAACATTGTTCCGCGACAAAATGGTCATTCCGCGACAAAGACAAACAAGGGTTGCCGATAAGGGAAGTTCTGTCGCGGAGTTGTACTTGGTCGCGGAACGTTGTTCCGCGACAAAATGGTCAGTCCGCGACAAACTTTTTGAATTTTCAAATTTTCAACGGATTGGGCCCGAGTGTGGTATTGGGCCTGCGTCCATTTTATTTGAGTTGGACCTGAATGAATTCAGTCCAGGTAAATTCAAATCATTGGGCCATTATTTAAAACAATCTACTTGCATAAAATTAGGTTGGGTCAGTTCCATTTATCTGCAAGATTTATTCCGGATCTTAAATTTCTTTAAATTCCGAAAATAATTTCTCAGATTTGTGGAATTTTCCCAACCAAGAACCTGGTTTTTCTTGCTTTTTCTGCCCCTTCTTTTTGGCTGGTTCCGAATTTCCTGCAAGACAGATGAATACCCATTAGGTTAGGTTTTCTCCTCAGTTCAACATCCTCACATTTAGAGTCTTGGTACTCTAAATGTTCAATTAATCTTGAGGGTACTTTTTCTGTTCTGAATTAAATATATTACATTAAACTAGACTAATCTAAGCTAATCTAGGAGTAATCAGGAGTGTAATCCTCTTAATAAATGACGCTGCATCCTCCCCGGCAACGGCGCCATGAAACTTTTGACAAGTTTCGTTAACCCGAGCTTTTGCTAAAATTATACCAGGTTAGATTTATTAAATGAAAAGAGTTATGATTCACGGGAAAGGGTTTAGGGATATATCAAGATTATTATTCTTTTTATTACTCAAGTATGGTGCTTTGGTTTCAAATGGTGTTGTGGTCCTCTCTGTCATGAAATGCTGACAAATCTCATGGCATAGCCGGGATAGGTTGACCTTCAGCCTGTCACACTGAGGATCCCCGACAAATATGCCATGATACTTCTCATCAATTCTTGCCATAAGATTTCCCGCCATGAAACTTTTGACTAATTCCCACTACATGAGTATTTTCTGAAAAGCCGTGATCCTGGTTTAGGTTTTATTTAATGAAACCAATTTATGATGGCGGAGTTGTGATTAGGGATATATTTATACGTACGTAGTCACGTTTTTATTGCTCGTAGTTAAGAAACTGTGCTCCCGAAAGCGCACGGTGTCAAAAATTGCAGTAATTTATAGTAAGACCGGATCGTTCACTGGAGGATGTGCGATAGAAGCAGGTCCCACGTCATTGACTAAGATTTTCCACTCGGTTACTCGAATCAGGTGTGTGATTTGACTAACAGCTACTTGACAGAATTTAAATCAGATTAAGAAAGCAATTAAAATAAAGCAGATAAAAGTATTCTAGAAAGCGAATTAAATTAATCTAAGAAGACAACAAAATTAATCTAAGAAAGCGGTTAAGATTATTCTAAGAAAACAGATTTAAAGTGGGACAGAAGGGACAGGAAGAGAATAATGAAGATTGGACAAGATTCAGATGAAACATAGTTAAACTTCCATTTTGTTACACAGATCTTAGCTTGGGATAATCCGTTCAGTTAGCTAATTCTCATGCTCTCTATACCATGTTCCCTTTAACAGACAGGTACTTACAGTAAGAGTTTACATGTTCTTAAGAAAATAAATTCTAAGATACCACAGACGCATAACCACCCTTGCAATGCATTGCTAATGTATGTTAATTATCTGTGGTGGACAAGCAACACCTGGCAAATCATTTATTGAGATGTCAAGTACCGTTATCATTCCCCCATGTCACGCCCAAAGATTCTAATTAAGCCCTGAACTATCCCTTAACTCTCAGTCCTAGTAGCAGTTACACAACTCTCAATACAACCGAGTGACCTCTAAAGAAAGCAGTTAAAAGAAAGCAGTAAAGCAAGCATTTAAAATCCTATCACTCGGAGGTTTCTGAAAGTTTGACCCTGGTAGTAAAAGAAAGCCCCTAGTCAGAATGACTGGGTGTGGATCAAGAATTCCCTATTCTCGGTGAACCGCTCGCAGTGTTCACTTCTCATCGGGTGGTTATGAGATACAAACTAATGAAACGAACTAATAAATTAGTTGTTCCGGATGCACTCACCCAGGACTCAAAAGTAGGCTTTGGCAGAAGAAGATAGCAGTTGAAAGAATACTCAACCCTACCTTAGAAAATAACCAAGGCCTGAATGTTGTTCCTCTAGTATTATCTATCACACCTTATCGGAATCCAAGTGGAATCTGACCCAGTGCAATATTTAATACAAGATTTCCAACAAACAGTAATTTTGGAAAATAATAAATCTGAGAACCATTCCCTATCAGGTACTAGACTCTCAATAAGAACACAGACCCTTTCAGTCTAGGTGAGACCTAATCGCTGACTCTGCTTCTAATTTCCCAAAATCAACCCCCAGTCGGATATGAATTAGTCATAACTGTCGAATTTATCCCTTACTCAGATCCGGATTTTATAAAGGAATTTTTGTTGGAAATTTATTATGAAACATCTGATTTAAAATCTAGACTCCTGTGTCCAAGGGAAGGATCCCAAAATAATATCGACCACAATATCTACATAATAGTATCATGCATAAATTTATAAGGAAGTGTAAAATAAAATAACCCAAAATATAAGGTGGGTTTAGACAGAATGTGAAACACAGAGATGAAATAGCCGGAGATGAGAAGAATTTATTTGGCCAAAAAGATGACAAAAATGATCAGGGTGATCCGGACTGCAAACATCTGTTATCCAGGTCCTGATCATTTCAGGTGGGATGATTTTTAGACAGTGGAATGACTCAAATGACAGTTGCCGCCGTCATCTCAGATTCCATTGTCTGTGAATTTGGATAAAAACCCACATGTTCGATTACTGCAATAATGATTAGATGACATTGGCATATATCATCTAATATTACTACAGCTTCAGATTCAGGTTCGAAATTAAAGTAAAGAAAATAAAACTGTATCCGGATAGGAGTCAGCTGAGCAGCTATTATAATCCCGGATGGATGAACCGCCAAGGCGTCCACCGACCACTATCCGGACCATGCAAAATAACATCTAATAATTAATATACAGATCACGAGCTAGTTATCCGTGTGGGAATACCCGCCAACATTAATCTGATATATTCCTTATTAGTTGTTTCACACAACACGGGAAAAGACAAAATAAACAAAAGAAAATTATTTTGGGTCATCTTGCATGAGAGACATTGGTTTCTCATGCAAGAGCATGGAATTAAATCCACAATTACTCTTCATGTCTAAATAGTCGCTCATTCCATAATTAATTAATTAATTACAGTCCGGATTATATACTTAGATCATTAGAGTTTAATTATTTGTAGAAGAATCTTTTAATGGAAGATTGAACAAAGTTCTTTATATCAAATTAATCATGGGTTGAGATCATTAGATTTCAACCTCAAAATATTAATATAAAGGTTCAATTAATTAATGGTGTGAGATGAAGAATAAAAACTTGGCAAAAGGCGCCACCTTGTCGCGATACAGGGTTCGTGTCGCGGAGCATGGCTCCGCGACAAAGATTTCGCGACAAAGGGGTGGGCAATAAGAGATATGGGATTTTGAAAGTTTAGGGTTTATTTTGTCGCTAAGCAAAGAAAATTTTTGTCGCGGAACGTGGTTCCGCGACAAGAGCATAGCGACAAAAAGTTAGAAAATTGGACAAGGCATAATTCTTGTCGCGGAACAAGAGATTTTGGCGCGGAACGTGGTTCCGCGACAAGGTTGCTTCGCGACAAAGCCCTTCCAGAATAAAATCACAAGTATTTGGGTCCTTGGTCGCTAATCAAGATTTTGTCGCGGAACGTGGTTCCGCGCCAAGGAGTGTTTCGCGACCAAGGGTTTTAAAATAATGGCCAACAGATGTTCTTTGGCACCTTTGTCGCCAAAGCACCATTTTGTCGCGGAACGTGGTTCCGCGACAAGAGTTATTCCGCGACAAAGGTGTGTCCAGGACACATGTCAGAAAAGTAAAGTGGAACAGTGGCATGCATTATGTGTGATCTCACCCATTTCAGATTCAAAAGCTAAACTAAGCTCAAAATAACAAAACAGAATTTGAATCTCTAGAACATGCTTGCACAAAATAGAAATAAAGCAAACTTAAAACTTAAGAAACCCTAATCTAAGCTTGATCATCCATAAACATGCAACATTATCCCAAGAAGGGGTCACCAAGCAGTGACATTAAAATGCAAAAGCAAGGGTCAAATGACCCAAGGAAGATGAAAACAGTAAGATCCATGGGGTGTGAGACCCCTTTCATGATTTTGGGACACAAATGGAGAATGTTTTCCCATATTATTAAACGGTGTTGTTCATACTCATGGTTTGAGTACCACAAACCTTTAAACAAAAGTTTAGAACAAAAACAAGGTATAAAACTGGCTATCTAATCAAAGTGAGGTAAACTATGTCTAACTAGTGCATAAATTAAATAATACAAAAGTAAACCTACTAAACTACCCTAAACTAAACTAAACTACTGAACTCCCCAACTTGTCTTCAAGAAGGTGTAGTTTTTCTAAAATTCTTCCAACCTTTAGCTTAAAGGAAACACCTCATATTTATAGAGGGGAAACCCTAAGCTCATGGGCCTTGGTTTGAGCCCATTGTGTCTTAAGACATCACACACATCACAGCTTTGTCTCGGAGCACCAAGTTTGGTCGCGGAACACACTGCATGTGGCAAAGCTTCTCGACTGGGTCTTGTGTCTCTAAAAATGTATCTTGGTCGCGGAATGGACCTTTGTCGCGGAACAGGGCATCGCGACAAAGGTATCGCGCCAAGGGGCTTCGGCTGGTCTCTTCTTCATCTGGGCCACTTGGTTGCGGAGTGTTCCTTTGTCGCGGAACCATGCATCGCGCCAAGGGGCTTCCGCGACAAAGGTCTTCCTGGGCCTGCTGGATTGGGCCAGATGGGCCGAGAATATTCTTTTTGTGGGCTTTTCTATCTTTTTCCCATCTTTTTGTTTCCTTTTGTTTTTCTCATGTTTTTGGATTTTTCTAACATAAATATGTAATAAAATTACATATTTATGTCTTTTTCACACCAGCTTATTATTTTTACAATTATGCATAAATTAGTCCAATTCGACTGCTTTCTTACTTAATGTAAGACCGGAATGCGATCAAATGCCCGTTTAAGACACGGAAATGGATTGAAAATAATGGTCATTTTTGGCCATTATCAAGAAGTACAGAATATATATAGTTATATAATATATTATTTAGAAACATTATTTGGCTCGACAAAATCCTCAGCTTCAAGGTGCGTGATATCATCATTTAATATATCGTCATAAGTATCATCGTGGGCATTAAGGTGTGCTTCAACACCTTGTCTTTCTTTCCGTTTCGAGGCCTGATACAGTTCAGCTAAGTGTTTAGCTGTGTGGCATGTTTGAGTCGGATGGCCTTTAATTCCACAACGATCACAAATTTCATCATTTTGTTTATGCTTTCTTGCATAATTTCTTTGTTGTGGTTTGTAAGGCCTTCTGGTATCATATATGCGATTTTGCTCAAATCGAGGCTTATTTCGATAATTATTTTGACGAGATGATTCACCCCTGCCTCGATTGTGATACCGATTTTGGCCACGATCATCATTTTGATTTTTAAAGTGCCCACGATCACGCACATATTTCGCTGATTGAGCCGCGTTCACCTCAGGGAACGGTTTTGCACCTGCGGGCCTAGATTCATGATTCTTAACAGCAATAGGCTGTTTTGTTCAGCCAATAATAAGCAGGTGATAAGATCAGAATATCTTTGAAAACCTTTTTGACGGTATTGCTCACTCAATATTGAGTTTTTAGCATGAAACGTAGAATATGTTTTTTCAAGCATTTGTTCCTCAGAAATCTTTTGCCCACATAATTCCAATTGGGCCGTAATTTTGAACATAGCGGAATTATATTTCCGGACTGTTTTGAAGTCCTGAAGTCTCAGGTTTGTCCAGTCATCAAAGGCTTTTGGAAGCATCGTCTTTTTAAGATTATCGTATCTTTCTTTCAACTTTTCCCACAACGCCAGTGGAGATTCCACAGTCACGTACTCTATGTTAAGTGCTTTTTCGATATGATGGCACAAGAAAATCATGGCTTTTGCCTGATTCTGATGGCTGGGATTTTTGCCTTCAGCAATAGTATATTCCAGACCCATTGAAGTAAGATGCATTTTCACATCTCGAGCCCAGGACATATAATTGTTTCCTTCAACGGTTAAGGGAGCAAATTCCTGCTTTGCAAGGTTAGCCATAATCTTATTGAAAATTTTGGAATAAAAATTATACCTCAAATTCTGGCAACCCGGACAGAGTCTCCTCGTGCTGATAACGTGTTGTAATAAAATAATTATAAGTGTATATAAATATATAGAGTAGGGACAAGTAATAATGCTTATGTTAAAAATGGCAATGATGAAGATGAATTTATGGATGCAGAGACAGACGAAGGAGTGGAAGGAACTTCAATTATTTGAGAATATTGAATATAAAGAGAAAGAAGAAAAATGAGTCAGATTGGTACATTTCTAATGAATTCATAAGGCTTATTTATAGAAGCCTTAGCTGGTTTGCCATTATGCGTGATATGCCATCCACAATATAATATTTACAAAAACTTTAATAGCCTACATTATTGGTCAAACTTTAATAGCCTGCATTAATGGTCTGTAATAGATATCAATTTCTTGACTTTAAAATATCTAAAATAGTATTTGAAATAAATATCAAAATCTAAATTAAAATTTCCAACATCTTGTATTAATTTTTATGATTTCTTTAAAATCAAAACCAAATTCGTCAAATATTTTCAAAATTTCCACTGAAATTTCAAATATTTTCGAAATTTCATTATATTTACATATTCGATACCGATATCAATACCAATACCAATATTTAATTAGGGTTGGACAATTTCGTCGAAAACTCGGTAGACCGTTTATACCATACCGAAAAATACCGAAAATGCCGAAATTTATGGTATACCGAAATTTTTGGTACTGTATATTGCCTTGCCGAATATTTTTGGTATGGTATCGGTATAAAAATACAAGATATTCGGTATACTGAAAATACCGAAATACCGATATATACATATATATTATACAAAATATATCATTACATATTTTTGCAATAAAAAATATATTATATATTTATTATTAAACCCAAAAAAAATCATAGTTAAAGCCCAAACCCAATTTTAAATAACCTAGATTTAAGTTTACATTTATTATAAAGCAAACGCAAGTTCTAAATTTCAATCATATTCTAAATGATTATTTTTATTTATTTAAGTTTAAAATTTAAATAGTATTTATTTATCATAATTTAATCTAACATATATTTCAATCATATTTTAAATAGGTGCATGTTCTGGTCAAGCTTACTATCTTTGATATTCAACTCTAATGTGACTTAGAATGTATTGATATTTTAATCATGAGCATATAAATAAATAAATATCATTCTGCTAGAAGAGATTATGAATGACCTCTAAAGTTTATTTAAAACTCTATTGATATCATGTGATGTGAATTAATTACATTATTTTAGAAATTATTTTATTGCAATTGAGTTAAAACTATTATATGAAAAATTTTCTTTCATTCATTTTCATAAATAATTTTATATTGGTATATCGATAATACCGAACTTTTTATGCCGAATGTTTCGGTATACCGAATTTTTGGTATAGTAATGATATTCATTTTTCATATACCGATATTTACGGTATGATAACGATATGAGTAAAAAAAATTCGGTATGCCGTACCAATCCAACCCTATATTTAATCACAATAACCTACAAAGGAGCTTATTCAATTTAGTTGATTCAATTTAGTTGTTTTATGAAACCATCATCTAGTCATTGTTGTCATGAGGTGATTTGCATAGTAAACAAGCAATTGGCAGGTGGCAACCTAGTTTAATTTATATGGCAAGCTACTTGCTGGTTTATTAATTACTACTCAATGTTTAGAAAATTGACAAGTGCCTTACTTTATTTATGTGATAAAAATATTTATTAAAGGTAATCTATTTTATAATGTAACGTCACATCTCTAATATATAAATTTGTTGATAAAAATAGTAATGAGCCTAATGGACTTTAATAATTAAGATAAATTATTAGGTTTGAAATATAATTGGGTTTTAAAAACTTATATTATACTCTATTATTTGTTTATTTATAATTTATTATTTTTAATTTAAAGAAATGATATTAATAAAATAATATAAAAAATATAGATATTCATTGTTGAAAATAGAATAATACAAGCTGATTATTTTTTATTAAAATTAATTAAATATATGCATATATAAAAATATTTTTAAAATTATAATTTAAATAAAAAATAATGTGAAAGTTGTTCGAGAGAAAAATATTTACATTGTTTAATTAATTTTGATATTTTATCAATTAATCTTTATTTAGTAATAAATATTATACATTATATATATATATATTTAATAATGCATTATTGTAAGTATTGGGGTTAATTATCTAGATTTGAACAATTAATATTTCATGTTTAATTGTTGGTGAGTTAATTATATATACTATGGTTTGCCGACGCATAGACGTCATGATTAAAAAAAAATTATATATACAATGGTTGGGCGAAATATTTTGACAAATAACAACTATTTCATAAAAAAATTAAGTATATTTGGGTGTATCTTATTTCGTATTTGCAATATACCAGTTTACATTTCAATATTTTATTATCTTTACATGCAAACTATAGAAGATATTCTATCTATCTTATCACATACCATCCCCACCCATTGGGGTAGGGGTAATACTAGTGTGATAGATACTCGTTAGGTCGTTACATATAATTAGGTTAAATAATCAAATTGGATATGTTTCCGCGACTTTATCCCTTATATGTTTAGGGAAATAATTAGAGTTTAGCGTATGGAGTTTGGAGTTTAGAGTCTGGAGTTTCAAATTAATAGTGTAAAAATAGTTTTAAATTTGAATAATGGTGGTTGGTAATGCAATTTTAAATTAAAGTTTAGAGTCTGGAGTTTGGAAAGCTAAAAGTTGGGGAGATGAGCATTCAGAGTTTAGAGATTAGAGATTAAAAATTGGCGGTTACTGTAATTAGTATTTATTATGTACAGGAGTTTAAGCTATTTTTAATATTTATTTTAAAGCTAAACGCTAATCGCTAGCGTTTGTTCCCAAATGCAACTATAATTTGTGTGGGATGGGCTTCCACACATCTTTATCGACACATGAGTGTCAATGTTTACGAAAAAAGTCCTTTTTTTGTGAATTACCAGGTATCCCGAGGCCGCATTGGACATAAGACTAATCCATCGAGAATCTGCATGGGCAATGAGGGATGCCTCTCCCAAAGCATTTTTTGCATACACAAAGCTCGAACCCGAGACCTTGCTTAAGCAACTAGAGCTCCAATCTAATCAAGCCAACTTATGTTGGTTATAAATTTCCATTTTGATCCTTTAATTAAATTTTTTTAGTAATAAATGTTAAAAAAATACTCCTCCATTTTTAAAAAATTGAAACGGACATACAGTGCAAGCAGTCCAATGCACATTTTAAACTATTAATAACTCAAATTCCGTACAAGTAAAAATTCTAAAAGTTTTATATTTAATAAAAACTACTGGATGAGACGAATCTAACAAAATTTCACTTGACTATATTTTAACTTGTATAACTATGATAAAACTTTAAGTCAAAGTGCATTTGTAAATATTACCAAATCTCCAAATGTTTCAATTTATTAAAAACATAAGAGTAGTATTTATATAAAATAAATGGCATTACAATTAAAACATAGTATGAATACATAAAAATAATAGTTATTGTGGAACAATTAATCTTTAAAAAGACTACTGTAGAAAAGAAAGTAGGGAATATTTAATTATTGAAATGTCACAACACCTGAATAAATCCCATCCATCTGATTCATCCGGCCCTCTATCATTCATTTTCATCATTTTGTAGTTTGTACTGATCATTGATCAAGTTCACCGGGAACGTAATCCTTCGCCAAAACCACGGTACCACCTGACTCCCTCCCTATAACCTGTTGTACCGTAGTACACTATTAATTACTTACTTATATAATTAAATTGTACTTCCTCCCATTTCTTTTTATTTGTCACATTGGGAGATTTTGGATACTTTTCACACACACATTTTCATTTAAAATTTTATAATAATTATATAATTAAAATATAGACAAGTGACATTTTATTAGATTCGTCTCGTTGTGTAATTTTTAAATATCGAACTTTAAAATTTCTATTTGTACAGAAATTAATTTATAAATGGTTTAAAATATGCATTGGATTGCGTGTTGAGTGGGTCTGTAATAAATAATATGAAAGGAGGAAGCATAATAATGAATTATATTATGACCCTGTTTGAGAATTAGCTAACCTTATTATGTGAGTAATTTGAGTACAGTAATTGACAGGCCCAACCAGAATATGTAAACCCTGTAAGAGTTGTTTGAGCGATGTCTCAACAACCAGTAAAATACAACCAGAGGCAAATACAAGAAACAGAGTGCGGAATGAACAAATAGGAACACAAGAGATTTGATCACCCAGTTCGATCCACTGATCTACATCTGGGGGCACCAAGCCAGGGATTCCACTAGATCACCACCAAACTGATTGAACGAGAGTCAATCACACTTTACATACCCTTGCATTCCAATGAACTCTCCTATCTACCCAAATAGACTAGGAAGAACACAAGGGAGCATCAAACATCTACCCTAATGCAAACAATTCATCGGCAGGTACTAAAGTGGTGTTTGATGAACCTAGCTAATCAATCAAATTGAGCTCAAAGGTGCTAAGACACCTACACTACACACCGATTGTGTTTACAAACCAATGATCCAAGAAATGTCTAAACACAATCCTAATTACCCCATAAAGAATGTAGAAGACACAACAGGTAAAGATATACCAGCAGCAGGATGGTTGTTGGTGCCTTCTGTAAACAACGTAAACCAGGGGGTTTCTCTTCAGCAGCTTTCAAAACGCCATAATCACAGCTCTTGAAGCTGTTAATCCTCTGTAAACTAGACTGTGATTGCGGCTCTCTACTCTCATACACCCTCAAGGACGAAGACAGGTATTTATATGGGTTTAAGGCCCATCTAAAACCCTCTAAGGCCTGCTAGGGGAAATGCCACGTCACTGTACTATCCTGTGCTTTTTCCAGTGAAGATAATAAAGCGTTGTTGACACGGTGTTGCAACAACGGCCAAAATGACGAACATCTTCACAATACTAAAAATATCCCTAACAATCTCCCCCTTTGTGGAGATGATCGGGCCAAGTAGTCAAAACAGTGGAGAAAGCACAGACAGTCATAATAAAGATCAGAGAGCAGAGGAAACTCAACAAGTAAACATGCCACAAACAATATGAGCTGAAGAAGAATAGGCATAGACAAAACATCCATTCATAAAAGATACCAATATCCAGAAGAGTATCCAATAACAGCCCAGAGAAATATCCAAGAAATCCAGCAATTACAGAATTCCCAAAAACCAGAAAGATCCATAGTCTGAAAAACCAGAAAAAAACAAAAGATGTTCCAACATCAGTGAAACAATCAGCAATCCTGCAATCCTATCCACTGTCACTCCCCCTTACTTGGCAGATCAGGGAGTACCCTCAGAATCATCCTCCCCCTCAGCTGGAGCATCAAAAGAGTGTGGAAGTAGGGCAACCAGCTTTCGAACCTTCCGCTTCAGGCCCATCTGCTTGTCATTCAAGATGCCTAACTCCTTTTCAACCTGTTGCAGCTCAGTTCTGATATGATCAACTAGAGCTGACCCAAGCTTTTGAGGACCAAGCTTGAAGTCATTGTGGAGACCTTTGAGCTTATCAGAAGGTAAGTGTTTCTTGACTTTAATGAATGTCTCATTAGAGGCAAGCAGGTGGCAGGAATGAGCAAACAGGGTTATGAGAGCAGGATAAGGCAATTGGGTATTCTTCTCAATTTTGTCATGAGAGAACCTCAACATATGCTTAATGATCAGGTAACCATAGTTAAGGATCTCAGGACACTCATCAATGGAATACAAGAATTTTCCCATGTGAGAACTAAGCTGGCTAGCATTTGAGGTAGGTAAGAAATTGGAAGCTCCAATCCTAAACAGACAATTGAATTTCATAGAAAGATCTGAAGGACTCATAGCACGTCTACCAAAAGCAGATTTCTTAGAGGCAGAAATAGTAGAGGCTATAGTAGCTAGCTCAGCATTAAGCAGATCAAAGGGGTTGTTCATATCAGTGTTGGTAGGAAGTTCCAACAACTCATTCAAAACAGAGGGAGTAAAGTCAAGCAACTCTCCACGAAGGTAAATCTTACAGTACCAAGGGGAAACAGGATCAAGGATATCAGGATGCAAATTGGCATAAAATTCACGAACCACAGTAGGGGAATAACGCTTAAGTGAAGTAGCCCAAACAGACAGATGTTTCTTCTCTAGATATTCAGAAAAACCAATTTGATCATAATAGGGATGCACATAACATTCCTCAGATATGAAACCAAGAGAGTGAAGGGTTTCCAAGGCATACCTTTCTCCATCAGCGGAGAAATACAGAGGAGAATGCGCATCGGATTCCTGGAGAACAGGGGCAGACTTCTTCTTAGGAGGACCCTTCTTAGACTTCTTCTTCGAAGGTTGTTTGGATGGTGTCGGAACAGCCTTGCGCTTCCCTTTCTCACGAAGTGATCTCCTAATCTCATCCAGAGGAATATCATCTGTATCAGGCCGAGATGGTTGTTCCTCAGGGGTTGGAACATCCTCAGTAGGCGACCCACCAAACGGAACTTGTTGGGCAGTCCCAGAGTGAGGCGGAGCATTCAATTCAGGATCCAATAAGAGCAACCCATCACCAGTGGCAACAGCCGAAGGCGAAAGAGGCGAACTAGTACCAGGAGGGACAGGAGCGGACAGAGACGCACCGGGGGCAGGGACCGGAGGAGATGTCGAACTTCCAGCACCCGTGTTAGGGTTTGCTGTTGTTGGAACATCCGCTTTTGGATCTGCGCCAACTGATGGAGTCTCAACATTGTCCGAGGGAGGTTGAGGGTAAGAACCCTTCTCAGCGTCAGGATGAACCTCCATATCCGCGTCATCAGGATCAGCTGCGAAATAGTCATCAATGGCAGCATCGACATCTTCTTGAGCATCCTGAAACTGATCATCATCAGGCGATTGAGCAGCAAGGCGAGCCTTGTAGAGCGAGTCATCAACGGCAAGAGGCTGGGCATCAACGACTTCATCAGGAGTGACATTTGAGTGAGAAGGGGACGCCATTGCTAATGAGAATTCAAATTTCGCGAGGAACGGGAGAAACTGGAGTATCTGCAGAGTCGACTGGGGAGAGAGAGAGTGGAGACGTGTTATGAGTAGTGGAGCTACCGGCAACCGTCGCAATCGGTGGAAAGAATCTCCCCCTGGGCTTGGGCTTGGGCCTAGAGAATAATAAATCAAGTAAAGCAGTGGCCCGCCCGAATCAAACCCATTCAGTGAGAAAAACAGAGGCCCAAACTGCGCCTCAGGGTCTCAAATCGAGAGGTTTCCAAGTTCTTTGTGAGGATGTCCGCGAGTTGTTCCAACGACGAGAGATGCTGACTCTTGCAGAGACCATCCTCAACCAGATTCCGAATGAAATGAAATCGAATGTCAATATGTTTACTCCGATTGTGTTGGACTGGATGCCTGGAAATATTAATAGCACTGGTATTATCACAGTGAATAAGGAAATCATCCAAGGAAATACCATAATCCAGAAGCATTTGACGCATCCAAATTAATTGAGTACAACAATGTGCAGCAGCAATATATTCAGCCTCCGCAGTAGATAAAGCAACAACATTTTGCTTACGAGAATACCAGCTGACTAAGTTCTGTCCAAGGTAAAAGCAGCCACCAGTGGTTGATTTTCGGTCGTCAGAACAACCAGCCCAATCCGAGTCTGTATAACCAATTAGCTCCAATGAAGACCGTTTAGAATACCAGAGACCAAGGCCAGGAGTACCTTTAATATAACGAAGAATCCGTTTCACAGCACGAAGGTGGGATTCCTTAGGATCAGATTGATATCTAGCGCACACACCAACACTGAAGGAGATATCCGGACGACTGGCAGTGAGATATAAGAGACTGCCAATGATGCTGCGATACATTTTCTGATTAACAGAAACCCCTGATTCATCTTTAGTGATCTTGTCATGCTGACCAAGGGGTGATCTGGCAATCTTGCAGTCTTCCATTTTGAATTTCTGAAGCATGGTGCCAACATACTTCTCTTGATTAAGAAAAATCCCATCAGAAGTTTGCTTAATCTGCAACCCTAAGAAGAATGTGAGCTCACCCATCATACTCATCTCGAATTCAGTTTGCATGGAGTGTACAAAAGCATCTCGAAGTTCATCTGAAGTAGAGCCAAAAACAATATCATCCACATAAATCTGTGCGACTAATAGATGGTTGTTTGTACGTTGTACAAACAACGTCTTATCAACATTACCACGCACATAGCCTTTAGCCAAGAGATAGGTAGACAAGCGTTCATACCAGGCACGTGGAGCCTGCTTTAAACCATAAAGAGCACGCTTGACCTTATAAACATAGTCAGGATGATCAGGGCATTCAAAACCAAGGGGCTGAGACACATAGATGTCTTCCTTGATGTAGCCATTCAGAAAGGCAGTTTTGATGTCCATTTGATATAGTTTAAAACCAAGAGAGCAAGAGATAGCAAGTAATAATCTTACAGCCTCAATGCGAGCAACAGGAGCGAATGTCTCATCATAGTCTAGACCTTCAATCTGAGTAAAGCCTTGTGCAACCAAGCGAGCTTTATTGCGAATGATTTTCCCATGTTCATCAGTCTTGTTGCGAAAAACCCATTTAGTGCCAATGACATTCACACCAGCTGGTTGTTCCATCAACTCCCAAACATCATTGCGTTTAAATTGTAGCAATTCATCTGCATGGCAGCTATCCAAAACTCATCTTGCAAAGCCTCATTAGCATTCTTAGGTTCAATAGATGAAACAAAACAATGCATAATGTGAAAGCACATATTTGCCAATTCAGAAATGTTTAATTGATGACCTCGAGTCTGTCTGGGACCAGAGGGATCGCCAATGATATCATCCTTAGAGTGATACTTAGGTGCTCGTGGACCACGTTTTGGACCTCGCCTTTTAGGAGAATCTGGAGCTGAAGGTTGTTCATCAGTTGTATCAACAACCGGATCACCGTCTTCAATATCAGAAACATCAATAGGATCGGAGGGAGGCATTACATCAGGAGAGGCACTGGAGGAGACATGAGGAATAATCCGAATTGGATCATCATCATCATCTTGAGAAGAGACTGAGCCTGCAGAGAGATTAGCATCATCAAAGACAACATTAATAGTTTCAATAACTTTGGAAGTTCTCTTCAAATAAACCCGGTAGGCTCTTGAATCCACTGAATATCCCAAGAAAATAGCTTCATCAGATTTGGAATCGAATTTTTTGACAATAGTTCGATCCTTCAAGGCATAGCACAAGCTTCCAAAGACATGAAGGTGAGAGATGTTAGGAGTCTTTCCTCTCCAAATCTCATAAGGAGTAGTGGTTGTCTGAGGTCGCATGTACACACGATTGATGATGTAGCAAGAAATATTGACAGCTTCAGCCCAAAAACGCTTCCCAAGGTTACTAGCATGGAGAAGAGATCGAGCCATCTCCTGGAGAGTACGGTTCTTACGCTCAACCACACCATTCTGTTGTGGAGTATGTGGGGCTGAATATTCATGAGCAATACCAAGGTTGTTGCAGAGTTGTGCGAACAACTGATTTTCAAACTCTTTTCCATGATCAGATCGAATACGCCCTATCTTGAGATCCTTCTCAGCCATGATCTTTAAAGATAGCTTGGAGAACACTGACACAGCCTCATCTTTGGATTTTAGAAAATCAACCCAAGTATAACGAGAAAAATCATCAACGCATACAAAGATGTACCTCTTACCACCTAGGCTAGGCACTTCTGTTGGTCCCATCAAATCCATGTGCAACAGCTCAAGGCACCTTGTGGTCTGCATTGTATCCACTACTTTGTGAGATGAGTGGATTTGTTTACCCTTAGTGCAAGCACCACAGACTACCTTGGCTTTGCTCTGTAGTTTGGGCAACCCTCGAACAACGCCAGATTTGCTAAGTTGGATAAGAGATTTGTAATTCATATGCCCACATCTTTGATGCCACAATTTTGCTGTTTCAACCTGAGACAGAAAGACTGATTCCACAGCAGGCTTTAAAACATAACAATTGTTAGATGATCGAACTCCCTTAATAACACAATTGTATGCGGGATCAATAACCATGCAATCAGCATCAGTGAAACCAACAAAAAATTTCTCATCACAGAGTTGGCTTATGGAAATTAGGTTTGTAGATAGATCAGCAACATAGTACACAGTAGTTAGAAACCCCATGTTTGCACCTTTTGCTTTCCCATATCCACAAATTTTGCTACGTGCACCATTTCCATAGAGGACTTCTCCACAATCAGATTCAACATAGTCAAGAAGGAAATCCTTTTTACCTGTCATATGTCGAGAACAGCCACTGTCAAAGTACCACTTACCATCATTGGGTCCTTTCTGAGCTGAAAGTACAACAAGACACATCTTGGGGACAATCTTGGATTTGGGAATCCACATCATAGTAAGTTTGACCTGCTTCTGTAGTTCCAGCGATGGCCAAACAACCGGGCGACCACCAAGGAGATCTTGGGTAAGTCTTTGACAGAGTTGAACAGGATGACCCTGGAATTTACAGTAAGGGCAGTCTTTGCTTTTCTTGGGGGACTCTGAACAATCATCTTTATCAGGTGTCTTGGATGAGCTGGTCTCAAGTGTACCTGCACGCACAAAGGTAGGTGCAGCTTTCTTGTTAGGTCTAGCATTGCGCTTGTATCCAATTCCTTCTTTATTGGAAGGTGATTTCCCTTGACTAATGATCGCATCAAGCTTGTCTTTGCCTTTAACCATGTTATCTATCTTCTGGGTTTTGGCAAGCAAAGCAGTGTTTTCTTCCAGTAGAGTATCTCTCTCAGTAGTCATAGTAACCAAAGATTTCTTGAGACTTGTGATTTCAGCATCCTTCTCATCAATAAGAATCAGTAGATCTCCCTTCTGATCAAGCAGTTTCTTGTTCTCTGCAACAGCTACAGCATGATCTTCTTTCACCGATTCATAACCTGCAAGAAGTTCATCATAGTCATATCTGCTAGCATCACTGTCGGATTCATGAGACTCTGTATCAGACAAGTGTTTGGATAGAGTGTCATCGGTTGTTAGAACAACGTCTTTCACAGTAAAGGCTATCATCTCCTCATTCTCGCTGTCATCTCCTTCTTCCTTAGACGAACAACTGACCTCACCATCACTTAGGGTAGCTTGAAGAGCTTTTCCAACCCTTCTCTTAGCAGTAGGACATTCAGAGGCTTTATGACCAACACCTTCACAATCATAACACTTTAAATTCTTGAAGGTTTCAGGTAATTCCATCTTCTTGTAACCCTTCCTCTTATCATAGGAGTTGTCTGACTTATCATAGGAGTTGTCTGACTTATTGACAGGCCCAACCAGAATATGTAAACCCTGTAAGAGTTGTCTAACTTATGCTTGGAAGGTTGTTCACGGGATGATGAAATACCTCGCTGATAACGTCCTTTATCATCTTTCTTGAAGTTCAGCTTCTTGGCTCTCTTGTCCTGTAACATCCTTGCCAACTTCTTGGTCAGGTAAGCCTTCTCTTCATTGTCGATGCACTGAATCTCATCTTCAACTTTGAAAGCTAGATTTTGTGTAGGCTCCTCTTCCAAGTAGTTCATTTCAAAAGTCTGAAGTGAACCAACCAATGCTTCAAGAGTAAAGGATTTGGTCTTCTCAAGTTCTTCAAGAGTTGACACCTTAGATTGATATCTACGAGTAACTGTCCTCAGCATCTTTCAAACCAACTTTGCATTATCATACTTCAAGCCAAAAGACTGTGCCTCATTGACTAACTTCTTAAACCGAGCATGATATGCAACAATATTCTCATCCTCATGCATCCGAATGCTATCAAAGGCAGACTCAATTCTTTGAAGCTTCAAGGCTTGAACATCAGAGGATCCTTCATAGGCTGCTTCCAAAGCAGTCCAGGCTTCATAGGCTGTCTCACAGTTCGAAATGATGTGATATTGCGATTCATCCACAGAGTTGAATAGACAATTCAATGCCGTGTTGTTCCCTTGTTCCTTGTTCTTCTGAGCAGCTGACATTTCTTCTTGAGTAGCAGGAACAAAAGTAGTAATGGCAGCAGAGGTTTCAGTAGCAGGCGTGCGGACCTCTTTCATAGGTTGTTCCCAGGGAGTTAGAACAGCGTTCCAGACATCTACACCAGTGTGCTTAAGAAATATCCTCATTCGATTCTTCCAGAATGGATAATTCGAACCATCAAACAGATGAGGTCTCGAGACAGAGCCACCTTCTCTATTCATATTGGACCGGACTCAGTTAAACGTTAGAGCCCTGCTCTGATACCAATTGACAGGCCCAACCAGAATATGTAAACCCTGTAAGAGTTGTTTGAGCGATGTCTCAACAACCAGTAAAATACAACCAGAGGCAAATACAAGAAACAGAGTGCGGAATGAACAAATAGGAACACAAGAGATTTGATCACCCAGTTCGATCCACTGATCTACATCTGGGGGCACCAAGCCAGGGATTCCACTAGATCACCACCAAACTGATTGAACGAGAGTCAATCACACTTTACATACCCTTGCATTCCAATGAACTCTCCTATCTACCCAAATAGACTAGGAAGAACACAAGGGAGCATCAAACATCTACCCTAATGCAAACAATTCATCGGCAGGTACTAAAGTGGTGTTTGATGAACCTAGCTAATCAATCAAATTGAGCTCAAAGGTGCTAAGACACCTACACTACACACCGATTGTGTTTATAAACCAATGATCCAAGAAATGTCTAAACACAATCCTAATTACCCCATAAAGAATGTAGAAGACACAACAGGTAAAGATATACCAGCAGCAGGATGGTTGTTGGTGTCTTCTGTAAACAACGTAAACCAGGGGGTTTCTCTTCAGCAGCTTTCAAAACGCCATAATCACAGCTCTTGAAGCTGTTAATCCTCTGTAAACTAGACTGTGATTGCGGCTCTCTACTCTCATACACCCTCAAGGACGAAGACAGGTATTTATATGGGTTTAAGGCCCATCTAAAATCCTCTAAGGCCTGCTAGGGAAAATGCCACGTCACTGTACTATCCTGTGCTTTTTCCAATGAAGATAATAAAGCGTTGTTGACACGGTGTTGCAACAACGGCCAAAATGACGAACATCTTCACAATACTAAAAATATCCCTAACAGTAATAAATTAGTTAAAATTAATTTTTTGATAATTTTGTGGGAATTTTTTTGAGTAATTCTAAAATACTGCTATTTACATCGATTTCAAAAAAAGAGGTGATTGAACACCTTTTAAATTATTCTTTCTTTTTAAATAAACTAATTTATACTTACTCCGTTTCTAAATAAATGCCACAGACCCACATTTCACGCAATCCAATACACATTTTAATCCGTAATAATTCAAATTCCATATAAGTAAAAATTATGAAAATTTTATATTCTAAATCTATGCTATTAGACGAATCCAACAAAATCTCACTTGACTATATTTTATCTTATATAATTGTATTAAAAAGTCAAGTCAAAGTTACTCAATGAACATTGATAAAAGTCAAAACGTTACATTTAAAACGGAACGGAAATAATATTAAATTGACTAATAGAAGCTAATTTTATTTAGCTTATTTGCCAAAAATCAATCAATCAAATGCATTTAAAATGGAAAAATGAAAATCCAAACGCACGTAAAGAAAACTTTTCGTATATTCGAGGTTGATTGTCGATTGACGCACCCTCCTCCACATTCAACGTTCGTTTGCCCCTCTTCCCGATCTTCAAATCTCCACGCACTTTCTTCTTTTCTCCGTTGAATCACAGTGTTTCTGTGAACAATTTCTTGACGCACCGGACCTCTCCAACGACGCGAATGCAATTCTCGTTAATAAATTGTGAATTGTGGCTTCCAGGGTCATAAGTTTGTGTTTTTCTGCGTTCTTTCCAGGAAGAAGCCTCTTGTTGCTGGCAATTGGGAAGCAAGGATGCAGCGGCGCGATCAGCACAAGGAGGTTTGATGCCTGGTCCCCCCTTGTTTTTCTCTTTTCTTTATGGGGGTTTGGCCTTTTCATTATGATTTATCCACTTTGTGATGTATGAAAATGAAAGTTTGTTTTGCTTGTTTTTATTTATTTCATTATTTATTTTTCAATAATCGTGAGTGGAACAATTGGAACTGCGAGGCCGAAAAGCTTTCAGTAATTCTTGTCCAGAATAATCTTTATTAATTTATGTATTTTTTTTCTTTATTATTATTATTTTTTTATTTTTTAATGAAAGTGTTGTGTTTGTAATTGTAGCGACTCCCCAAGACTAGGAGAAAAAATTGTTTGAAATTACTATTTAACTTAGGTTTCTCTTTGGATTCTGAATTTCTGATGGAGGAAGTGGTTGCAAATGAGGTTTAGGATTGGTAAATTGTACAAATTTCGGTTCATAGTATATTCTTGTATTCTGTAAAACACTATGGGGGCTTTTGGTAAGAGGTTTGGAATAAACCATGTCTGGAATGAGACTAGGATTTTGATTATTTAACAAATAGAAGAGTTTGGTGAAATCTAAATACATTCCGATTGCAAATTTGCAGTTGGTATTCCAATGTTTAACCAAACAATCCTATGTTTGCTTGTAATTAAAGCAAGCAAAGACATGGAATTCGGCTGTGAATATTTGGTACTTGATATCTTTGAGCTTATTGGTGAAGCTTGTATCTTTTTGCCTTTTCGGTTGGGATGGCCCTTCGAGGCTTCAGTTCTATGTTTATTCTATTTGATTGCTGCTCTACATATAAATTTAGAACATTTGTGGAGAAGAATGGAATTTGGGATGCTCTTTATATTCTTGTTATGATTAAGATCTTATATAAAAATTCTGGCTATCAGAACTTTATGCACCACCTTAGTATTCTGATGAACATGTAATTTTTACTTCCTGCATGATTAGACCATGCTGCAATTCTTGTGCAGGTCCCGAAAGACGTAGAATTTTTTACAGATTATGGGGATGCAAACAGATACAAAATTGTGGAAATTGTTGGGAAAGGTAGCTATGGAGTTGTTTGTTCCGCTCTTGACATGCTTACTGGAGAAAAAGTCGCCATAAAGAAAATAACAAACATCTTTGAGCATAACTCTGATGCTGTCAGAATTTTGCGTGAGATTAAGTTGCTTCGGCTTTTGCGGCATCCTGATATTGTTGAAATTAAGCGGATCATGATGCCACCTTCTAGAGACTTCAGAGAAATATATGTTGTTTTTGAGCTTATGGAGTCTGACCTTCATCAAGTCATTAAAGCTAATACTGACTTGACACATGAACATCACAGGTTTTTTCTTTATCAAATGTTGCGGGCACTGAAATACATGCATACGGGTAGGGAACTACAGCCTCTTTACCATATGAGATGAGCTTTACTGTAATAATTCCATGCATAATGCGCCATCCCTTTCTTTTCTTCAGATGTTTTTCCCCATTGATTTTGGAAATTTATTGATTGATTGGACACCATTTCTTAATTCTTATTCTGTGCTGTTTCTTCCAGCCAATGTGTATCATCGAGATCTTAAACCTAAGAATATACTGGCAAATGCCAACTGTAAACTTAAAATATGCGATTTTGGATTAGCAAGAGTGGCATTTAATGACACCCCTACAACAATATTTTGGACGGTATGTCATGTGCTTCCATAATATTTTCATATGCTTTATTCGTTCTCTCTGAAATTTGATGGATGGTGATGATTAATAGTTTTGTATCATCCCACTTTTCTGAAGGTGGTTTGGAAGCTAATTTCAATTGGATAATTTCTTATGCTGTAGGATTATGTTGCTACGAGGTGGTATAGGGCTCCTGAGTTGTGTGGATCTTTCTTCTCCAAGGTACATATCAGAATTCCATCACATCGTCTCTTTGTGTTTCATCATGTTACATTTTAATGGCATTATGAAGAATCATGGTTGTTTGTGTTTTCGAGATAGAAGATCTGATTATTTTCTGAAGTTGGTTTGATTAGACCAGGTTTAGGTACATATGTTTGAGTCTTTGACATTCATAAACATCATAAGAGGATTTGGCTCTTTCCAGCTTTCAAAATTGGTAAAATTTGTTTTTGTTATCACTGTTGTCTGCTAGACAATTTGATCTTTCTATACTGAGTGAATGTGTTGGGCATGCTTTAATCTTTTTGGCCAGATGACTGAGTATTGGTAATTAGAAATTATGATGCATCCTGACTCTGATGTTATGTGGGCTTATTGCCTTGATATTTGCACATTATATCACTGTTGTGTTGGACTGGGCATCAGAATGGCCTTTTTGTTTCAATGCAATGTAGAGTACCAGAGTCAAGAGATTCTTATCATTGTATTGTAGGTTAAAGTGGTTCTCATTCATGGGCATTTTTGGAATCTCTTAATATTTTCTTGTTAGGGTAATTTGTGTCATGTTTCCTGTTTGATTTTATTGCCATGTTGTGAATCCTGTCGGATAATTCACCTGTTTTACTCTTATCATTGTATGGTAGGTTAAAGTGGTTATCATTCATGGGCATTTTTGGAATCTCTTAATATTTTCTTGTTAGGGTAATTTATGTCATGTTTCCTGGTTGATTTTATTGCTATGCTGTGAATCCTGTCGGATAATTCTCCTGTTTTACTGCAGTATACTCCTGCTATAGATATCTGGGGTGCAGGATGCATATTTGCTGAAGTCTTGCTAGGGAAGCCACTGTTTCCGGGTAAAAGTGTAGTTCATCAACTGGATTTGATTACTGATCTTCTTGGGACACCATCAACAGATACAATTTCTGGAGTAAGGATAGTAACATAGATAGGTACTATTTTTTTTTTTCCTTTCTTGCTCCGAAGATACTTTAACTATTGTTTCCTGGATGCAGGTACGGAATGAGAAGGCAAGGAAGTATTTGATGAATATGAGGAAGAAAACCCTGGTGTCCTTCACTGAGAAATTTCCAAATGCAGATCCTTTGGCTCTACCACTACTGCAGAGGTTATTAGCATTTGATCCTAAGGATCGGCCAAGTGCTGAAGAGGTGTTTCTCATTCATCCTATCATCTTTATTTTATCAAATGTCCTGCCATTATGTTATTTTCTTTCTGATTTCGGTTCACATGGTTATTTCTATTAGGCGTTGACTGATCCGTATTTCAATGGGCTGGCTAAGATTGAGAGGGAACCCTCTTGTCAGCCACTCTCAAAGTTGGAATTTGAATTTGAGCGGCGTCGAGTGACAAAGGGAGATCTCAAGGAGTTAATATTCTGCGAAATTTTAGAATACCATCCTCAATCATTGAACAACTGCATCGTATGAAATATGGCACTAATATTCTCCATCCTAGGTTTCTGACTACTTTCATTTAAGCTTATTCTTTCGTATCATGGCTTATGATCTCACTATAAGGTCTTTATTGTACAGCGCCATTGGTAATCTGACGAAGCAATTCACCTATTTGGAGGAAAATGCGGGGACAAGAGGCCCATGATTCCTCCTAGTAGAAAATATGCTTCTCTCCTGTGGTTAGTTACAAAACTTGAATACTTGTGTAGGTGTGTTTTACTGTACTTGTGCTATAGTTTCTGCGAAGCAATTTTGTGGGGGAATAAGATCCTTTATATTGAATCATAATATTTCCCTTTTTCTAACACTCATATCTTTCCCTCGTGTAAGTACTAAGATATATCCTTAAATTTATCAACATTGTGAGAGGCAGGAAATATACATATGGCAAGATATGATTTGCTAAAATCAAGAAAATTCAGGAGAAAGCATGCTATCCCTTGTTTTATTTTCGTGATAATGTTGAGATTAATTAACATTTTCAGCCTTCCGATCTGGTAGGTCTGTTGTCAACTCCAGCACCGTTCTACTGGAAATATGATCAACCGCACCTTCATTTGATAATCATCGACGTACAACAGAAACTGGAGGCTCATTCGACCGGTTCTTCAAATATAGTTAAGGTCCTTTGTCAGTTGATGCCATCACTACAGGCTCCTAATGGTAGGGTAGAAGCTCATATGAAAGCTTCTTGATTCAAGCAACGATGTCAGCATAGGGAACATCAGTAGAAAAAGGAAGAGACCCCTCTAATCCCATTTCAGAGGATGATCGAGCATGGTGCAGCTTGAGCTTCTACTGTCAATCATATTCCAGTTTTATAAGTACTCGATTGGAGACAATTTTTGTGGAAGAGGGGATGCAAAACAATGTTAATATTGGCAGGTGTTAGTTGTCATGCAGTCATTTCTCCGTGAAGGATACTGGCTCGCCTTCCCTACAGACGTTTGTTTCTTGTTCTAGCGATCCAGTGGTACGTATCTTTGATAGAATTAATTAGGGAACCCTAATTCCATATGTTTTCCATTTTCTGTGTGTACATATTACAGTGTCCATGCCCATGTGTTCTACTATATAGTTACTTTGTACAAAGCAGGAGTACTTGTTATGAATGTAGTAGTAGTTCCTATTGAGAATGTACTGCAATATATTTGCAACCTGTGTTTATCATAGTTATAGCTTAACATGAAAAATGCACTCATAGGAGCACAATTGGTAGGATTTACCAAATTGATTGACACTGTAATTGGACATCAAAACATTATTATCATTATAATGTTTTTTTTTCCCTTTCTCTTCAATCATTTTCTAGCATTATGTACAAGCATACTGGGCACTGATGAGCCCTTACATATGCTTGCTGAATTAATTGCATGGCGCATCAGTTACATATGCTGTGTGTTTGGTACAATAATATCAAAGTTGGAGACAGTCCACTCTGCCATTTCATTACCACTGATATAAATCTCTGTCCCCAAATCAACTGATGGCCAGTATCTCTCAACAGGTGTCGTCCCTGGATCCTGCAAAAACATCAATCACCAAGCAATGATGTAATTATATTCAAGTCCAGTCTTGTCACCCATGAGGAGATTTTCACAATTTAGATGAGATCAGTACACAAGTGAGTTTTATTAACTATCTATCTTATCTTAGCCTCCACAATAGATAGGCTTTTGGAGTTGGTGATGTTGGCTGAGTGCACATGCAGCAATGATCATGAGCTGTATGTGTTGTGTGCAAATAGCTAGCTAGGATGGGGTCGGGGTCCATTAGATATGTGTATGGATGATATTAACTGCACATGAACCAACATAAAAGTGGAATGCATAATTCACCAAGCTAAAGTAACAACATGCAATGAGAGTCCATGAAAATTGAAAATAAGATATGATAATGATTTGTACATGTGCTACATCCTGCTATTTTGTTTTATGTTACGTTCTTTTAGTAATTAAATATGTATTTAATTAAAATACAATCGTTTCAAAAATATTTTTAATTAAAATGAAGGTTCTCATTCCCTCTACATATATTTTCCAAAATTTATTTTTTATTTTATTTTATTTTTCTTTGCTGAACATCTGATATATGCTAGGAAATGAGTGATGAGAGGAACGTATGCCACACAAATTAGAAAGAGAAAAAAGAGAGGGATAGAGAGCTGGGTGGATTTATTTTTATTTTATTTCTTGAGTACTAGAATAATTTAATTTGTTAATAATAAATTTTTGCAAAAGAAGAGCCACCAATAATAAATTCTTGAGTGGGGTTTTTCTCCATCGAGTTTCCCGTTAAAAGTAGGTATGGAAAAAAAAATAGTAGTAGTAGTGATGGAATAGAATAGTGATTCTAACCTGGTAAAAATAGAGTGTCTGAGAGAGGGCGCCAACGTTGAGGTCCCAGGTCCTGGGATCTCCGATCCAGCCCTCTCCTTTCTTGGTCGGGTACCCAAATTCCCCCCAGACGGGGTGGGGCAAAATCTGCAGGATCTCTTGCGGCTGCGGGTTGCTGTAGGGGTCGCAGATGTTGTACGGCTCCTCCAGGTGCTTCCCGTTGCCCGGCGAGCAGTACAAATGGTAGGCCTCGTAGGGGAAACGTGCTTGGTCCGTGCGATGGACGCGTGTCCCATTCCCGAACGTGTGGTAAGGAGGGCACACGCGGAGGTCGTTTGGCCCGCACCATGCTTCCGTTCCGGGGTTTATGATCATCTCGCTGTATCGGGTGACGTCTGACGTCGTGTCGCCGTCGCAGGGCCGGCCGTCGTTCTTCCAACAGCTGCCGATGTCCATCAGATAGAATTGGCTCCTGGGGCCGCCCCCTTTCTTCACCTCCAAGCTGAATCTCACTTTGAAGTTTGGTGATTTCGGGACCTGTTCGATTTTGAGATTCAAATGGAAACACACACAAGAACAGGGGTGAGGAGTGCATGCACGATTAACGACTAGAGCTACTCGAACTCGACTCGAAAAACTCGATTCGTACGCCACTTGAATATCAAGCTCGAGCTCGAGCATATGTACATGATACTCGTACTCGAGTCGAGTCGACTCATTTTTCTTTTTTCTTTTTCTTATTTTTTTTAAATTTCAAAGGAAAAATGCAAAAAAAAAATACTCGATAAACTCGAGTACTCAAGTTCGAGCTCGAGAACGAAAAGAAAAAAATAATAATCGAGCTCGAGTAGCTTGACTACTCGACTCAATTGATAAACAAAATTACTCGAGCTCGAGCTCGAGTAGCTTAAAAATGCCGCCGAGTCAAGCTCGAGGGGGTACTCGAGCTCGTCTCAACTCGATAACCCCTACACGTGCACATGCAAAACTTTATATATGTGATGAGAGATGTTTCATGTGATGGAAGAATGTGCTATGCGTGTATAATAGGAGAGATGTTTTGTGTAATGGAAGATATCCTATGTGATGGGAGCTAGAGATGTTATATGTGATGTCTATACATGCAGAATATTTAAGATGTTTTATCGTAATCGGATTGCAAGAACAGATTAACAAATTCAAACACGAGACTTCTAAAAAGATTGCAATTCGAACATGGATGGATCGAACACACTTACAATTTTGGACATCCCTCTGGTGTCATAATGGTATCCACCGGAAAACCCGGTGGTGGCATCGGATCTGAGGTACAACATCAGCCAAGGATACTTGGGGGATGTCTTCAATACATGATGGAACAGCCAACTCCCTTCCCCGACTTTCTTCTCCCAATCCACTTGGTAGTATGATGTATTCGGCTTATCCTTAGCGGTCCCAACATCGACATCCAAATCCCATGTCCCAAAGAAGCTTCCTCTCATTATTGTTGTCCCATTCCCATTTTGATCATCATTCATCATCAGTAGTTTAGTGTAGTCATGGTAGATTGCGGGCATGTTCATGCAGCCTTTCCCGAAGCATGGGAATCGGGGCGTGGGCGGGAAGGGCTTCGATTTCATGCCATTGTTGGGGCATATGGCAGCTTGAGTGTCCATGTTGCCACTCTTGAGCATTATCATCCAGAACTGCCAAGGCTTGGGGATGTCCTCAACTTGGCATTTTTTGCCTAAGTAGATTTCTTTCCATGCTGCAAATGTGTCGACGTTAATGTCCTTGAGCCCTAGTTTTGGGGCATCTCCTATTCCCAATCTATTGTCCTCCTCGGACACTTTGTGATCTAATTCACCTGCCAAAATAATCCCCCAAAATTCAAATATTTGCTAAAATAAATGGTTGTACAAATATGATAGTATAATAATAATAATAAAAAAAAAACGATAAAGTTAACTTAGGGACCTCAAATAAAGTTTCACTACAAGAATTTTCAGAGGAAGGCAATGAAAACATTTTATCGCTTTATTCGTAGCATGATGCACGAGACGACGAAATCATGTAGGCGACGACATTCATTTTCTTTTTCATCACCTTCCGGCAAAATTCTTGTAGTGTTTCTACAACCTCCTAATTATTTTCACCCAGTTAGTCCCATACACATATAACTTCATGTTAACAATTTTTTTTTTTTTTTTTTTTTTTTTTCAGTTTTAGAAAGTTTTAAAGCTAAGCATCTTTTTGGTATAAAAAGTACCCGAAATTGAGAGATGATTATATTTCAAATTATGTATGGCAAAACAGTATAGATTTTTTGTCATTATTAGACACAATTATATTTATTTCAATTTGGCCTATTAATTAAGGAATTTTACCTAAATACCAAAATCATATTCCTTTCTAATACAAAGATAATTTACATAATGAAGAAACCCAAAAAAGGGCATTTAATATATATAAAGTCCATTTTATTTCATGTAATATTATGGGAAACTATATTTATTTCTAAAACACATCATGGGGAGTGTGTATCTAATTAATATGCAAGGATAACTTAATTAATTAAAGTCTTTTAAAAGTAGTGGACGCCTATAATTAATTCATCCAACCAACACGTTCGAGCAAAACCTACAAAACCTCAAATGATGTAATTATTGTGCATGTTAATCCATATGACAGTCGCTTTCAAAATTTTAATTATTGCATTTTGTGCATAACAAAAAGTGCCTAAAAATATAAAAGTGTCTCAAGGGCATCTCTTACTTTGTAGTGACAAACAAACAGATATGAACTGGGGATCCCCCAACCCCACATACCCACCCACCCACCCACCCCCTCCCCTCACTGATTTTGGTTGTTAATGACTTAATGGTAGGGTCGATTTTTCCCATGATTCTTTTTACACACCAATGTCCAAAAGCAAAAAAGAAGACCAACTAACTGGGCCTCCTACATTATATGCCAACTCCCGGAACCCCAACTCCAGAAGCCATCCACACCCTCCAGTCGTCTATCTAGTGTCGGTGAACGGTGTAGATTACATTACCAAGAACAGTAGTCCTTTCTCCAGTATTATTCACATGAATGTCACAGATAACGTAGTGAGGCTGAAATGAATAAACTGGCATATTTCTATACACTCTATATTATTCCTTTCGATTTTGCTAAAAACCATTTTCTGGGTCTCAATTATAGTATTATATATATCGTCATTCTCGGACAACTAACCATGATTTCCAGAAATAGCAAACCCTGTTGTCCGAAAACGATAATTCAAGAAAATTGAAAACGCAGTTGTAATATGCACATGGAGACAGACATTCACAATGCAGTTTCAACATTTATCACTCGAAAGGAAAGAAAGTAAAGGAAGAAAGAAGTTACTGGAAGCTGCAGTGGTGTTATTGTGATGAGGAGGAGGAGGAGGAGGAAGAAGAAGATCGAAGCAATCGGCATGTCGGGGACTGCCCCCCATATGGGGAGAAGACTCCTCCTGGTGAACTTCATTGCACTGATTCCATGCCTCGATAGCCACTCGAAGCCCATCTCTTTTCATTCCAGGATCTCCCACCGCTGTAATTTGGAATTGGTAATCATCATCATCATCAATTGAGAATGAGAGTGATGGCACCACCACAAATAGGACAGCAGCCATTATTGTAATAAATCCAACCACCTGCATTTTCTGATGATGAGTGATGATGGATCTGCTGATTCTAATTGGATCTTCTTATGTATTGTGTAAGTTAAAAAATGGGTTTTTTTCTCAGTCTTGTGACTGGTTTTGTTGTAGTTTTTTAGTATTTGGTAAAGACTGAATTTTGGTTTGGATCTATGTGTGTGTGTGTGTATATATATATATATATAATAGTAGGACGTTTGTGTGTTGTGAAGAATCTTTTGTTGGATTGGATATATGGACGGTGGAAGTTTGATTTTATGTACAATGAAATTCGGGCCGCGGGGCTCACTTCGACCCGTTTGCAAAGCTTTGGGCAAATAACAGATTATGGGAGTTGATGCTACACCAATTATAAAGAATAAAAAAACCGAGTGGGGAATCCATCGTCTCACCATAAGATTGTAAAATAGAGAATTTGAGCCCACCCAGTTGATGTTATGTATCTACTATGTACTACTTCTGTTCTTGTGAATATGAAACGTTTGTTTTTTTAGCACTATTCATTATTCAAAATTGGATTCATGTTTATACAATAGTTATAAAAGAAAAAACATAGTCAAGTAAAATCTTGTTGGAATCATCTCATCTTGTAGTTTTAGAATCTCAAATTTTTATAATTTTTATTTGTATATTATGTGAGTTATTACTTGTTAAAAATATTCATTGGACTGCGTGCCCAGAGTAAGTGTTGCAAATTCATGAAAAATAGACGAAATATATCTCCATTTACCAATATATATAGGTTTAAACAAAGAATTTTTAATAAGTTAGAGAAAAATACAACATTTAGTAGTTAAATAAAACAAAACTTAGCAATAAAATGGTATAAAATCCACCAATGAGTTTGCACGTGAATGAACAGCGTTCTTGTAGGAGTATTGCACAATTAATGATGAGTAGTATTTATATATTTATATTAAAAAACAATGAAATATTTATCATGGCGAAGTGAAAAAGTAATGAACCCTCCATATAATTTTACTTGTTTTTATTTGATTTACACATTTTAAGAATATTAATTAAAATGCATTCAGCTTTAGTGAAAAATGGTAAGTGAGAATGAATGAATTATGATGCTTGGGAGAGTGAGACAAAACATGTGAAACCACAAAAAAATACTCCCTCCGTTTTTTATTGTTAGCTACATAGGAAGTTTTGTCACTATTCATTGAACTACTTTGATTTCAATTTTTCTCATAGATATACAAATTAAAATATAGTCAAGTGTGATCTTGTTATATTCGTCTCATCATGTAGTTTTTAAATATGGAACTTGTAGAATTTTTACTTGTACCGAACTTGAGTTATTAATGATTTAAAATATGCATTGGACTGCGTGCGATGTGGGTCCGTAGCAAACAAATAAAATCGGAGGAAGTAACAAATAATACTCTCCCCAAAAATAAAACTTGTCCCAGAGTAGATTTGTTATTGTGTGTTAGTTTGTGAATGGTTTCTTGTCTAATTGTGGAAAAGTTTTCTAGTGATTAAGTTATTACATTATGCCTATAATGGCACCAAAGCCTTGTACAATATAGTAATCTTAGAATGATTCTAATAGAGTGCTCTTGTATCTTTCCCTCTCTCTTTATTAGCATGATTGTATTATGTATAGTAGGATAATAAATAAATAAAAAAATTAACAAAGCTCATCCAATACTTATATTTTCTTCTTTCAATTTTCAATTTTGATATGACATCTTGCAAAGTAGTAGTATTATTTTAAACTATTAGTTGGCTTTTTGAACAAAATTATAGGTTTGAGGTTCATGACGTAGCACCTGAATGCAATGATTTTATTCAATTCAATGATGATGCTAAAATTCATGAAATGTTGTGTGTACTTTACTATTGGCTATTTGAATGTATTATTTTGCTCCCTGTATTTTTTTTTTAATTTTTTTTTTGCTGTGTGCATATATAGGCTAGGGAAAAATAAATAAATAAATAAATAATCATAAAGCAAGGAAACCAAGTCCTAGCTGCATAAAAAATAAATAAATAAATAAAAAAGCAGAAAGCAAGGAAACCAAGTCCTAGCTGCATCCGTCGTCAGCAAAGGTTTCACAGCATCCAGAGGAAAGACCCACAATTTTGCTCCCTATATTAATACTACTTTCTTTTTTATTTATAAATAATAATATACCAATAAATATTATCTAATACTATATAAGAAGGGTACGTAAAAAAACTGTACAGGTCGAATTGAAGTATTGACCGTTGGATTCGATTTCAATTTTAATGGTGACCCTTGGATTGTCAATTTTAGTGTCTCCAATCGCTTATTTGGATGTCTGTTGTTTCTTCCACTTCATCTACACGACGCGCCGGACTCAACCTTTCTCAGTGTTCTCCGTACTCGCCTCCGCCGTTGCTGCTCCGAAACAACACTCTCTTCAAAACGTAGCACGTGCCCGACTCCGCCGTCCTCCGCTGCTGCTCTGCCCTTTTATTCCTTACTCTTCATCGGGCCTCCGTTCGTCGGCAAGCCCTAATTGAAATTTCTCGGAGCCCTCTGCCTGATGCGGATCCCTCTTCCGACGCCGCCTCCCCTACGTCTGACGCCCTCCCTGACTGGACACTGTCCGCCGCTGCCCGACGTTGCCTTCCCTCTTCCGCCGCCCCTCGCCCCTGCACACGCTCAAACCTTCGCGAATACGGAGCCCCCCCCCCCCCCCCCCCCCCCCCCCCCCCCCCCCCCCCCCCGGGATCAACTGGTTTATGTGGTTTGATGTCTTTTTCTGGTGAAAAAATGAAGAAATTGGCAAAAACCGTAACACATATAGGATGATTACACCCATTAGTTTGACATACATTGGTTTATTGGCTTCACGGCTTGTGAACTGCTTTTAGCCACAATGTGATTTTTAATTCCTCATGCCTTGTTTTATTAATTCCGTGCGCCCAAATTTCAACAAGGTTTGAAGTTAACGCAAAAGGAACTCTGTATTTCCCGCAATGAGGTTACAATTAGATATAAACATCAATGCAATTTGGTCCAACATGATAATCGTGCGAACCTTCTCAATTGTTGGCGTGCAAGACCAATCTAATTATTTGTTTACATAATTGCAGGCAATGGGAAGTTTAAGAGCAGGTGGAATTGATTACCCAGAACGTGCTGGCCAACCCGCCTGTCAGGTATCCAATTGCGTGTAATCTTTGGCTTGGAGGCACAAAACTACAGTAAAACATGTTGAGATCTGTATTAGATTAAAATTTTAGCTGCAGAAGTTGTGATGTGCATTGTACATTGTATGAATTATTGGCTGACATTGGTAGTTATCTCAAAATGCATCCTACTAATTACCTTCTGAACTCCATATGTTTCTTATTGTGAAAATCCATTGTCAGAGTGCAATAAGCTTATCTTTATGTTAATTGTAGAAGATAGAAGTCTCTGTAATCTTATGTGTGTTTTAAGGCAGTGGTCTTGTATTTTAAGTTATTTTGTATTTTTAAAATAGCTAATTTATCTCACATTAAGTCACAAATTAGCTGATTCGATTTTGATGTTTTGCCAAACAGGGCCTTTAACTCATTTGCCATTGCTTATGCTATAAACCTATCGAGCTCACGGTGGGTTCTCTTCCGACCGTCGCCACCTCCGCCCGTCCCGTCTTCACCGTCCGCTCCTGCTCTTTCTCTGAGGACCACTCGCTGCCTCTGATCGCCTCATCAGTTCTGTGCCTCTAGGTTAGCCCGTACTCGACTATTTCTTCTATGTCTGCTTCTCTAGGTTTGTTTTTTCTCCCGTCGTCCATTTTCCTTTTTGCCATAATTTTGTTTCATTTTGTTCTAATTTTGTTTACACAAAAGTACAGTAATTCTAAGCTATTGTTTTGTGCTTTGCATATGAGTTATTTACTTGTTTTTTAATATCAATTGTCCATTTATCAACTAAATAGGTTTCTTTTTTTTTTTTTTTCCTCATGTCGTATTAGATTCAACGGTGAACTTGTTTTGGAGAAGAATGATTGAATTTTTTGTCTCTTCCATTTTTGTCTTTAAAATGAATTTCCCTCTTTTTGCTTAATTTGATTCGATCTACACATCTTAATTTTTTCCTGAAGGTTAATTCTTGATTCAAGCAGATTGTTCATTGGTCAATTTGAAGTGAACGTTGTCATTGCAATTCATGCTTTGTGTTTTTGGGATCATCCTGGATTTAGGGATTTGAACTGCAATTCGTGCTTTATGTTGCAGTTGACATGTAATTTACTGAATTGATTTGGTTCTTGATTCAAGCGGATTGTTCATTGGTCAATTTGAAGTGAATGTTGTGATTGCAATTCGTGATAGAATATGTGGGATCATCCTACTTCCAATCCTCATCTTCAGGTATCTATTCCTCTTGTTGTGCTTTGTTCTTCGTGGATTCTGTGTTGTTTTCCGGTAATCCGGTCTGATTATGGAGCAATTTTGAGATTTCAGTAGAGCAATGGAGCGATTGTTTTGCATGGTGAATTAGTTGGAAATATAGTTCGTCTGTTGGATTGGAACTGCGGATTTGCGGTGTCTTCTTCTGCTTGTTGCCTCGGTTTTGATGCAATTAGTGTTTTGGTTTTAATAAAGTGACGGCGATGTAGGAGGAACTTTGTTGTAGAGTTTGTGGCATGGTTTTTACCTTTTATGATGTTGTTCGTGTTGAATTCTGTAACTATGGTCCAAGGCTGGTCTTTTGTAGTTTAAAATTTTGTTCCAGTGATGCTAGGTGGCATTTGGTAAGACGTAGTTCATTTAGGAAATATGTGATCGTACATTTATTGGATCTTCATTCATTATTGGCATTGATTATCTGAGACCTCGAGATTAAGGTTGTGATTAGCTTAGTTGAACAGTTGAGTTAATTTTTACAGTGCTTGGATTTAAATGTTCTGCTGCATCCCTCAAAGCTACGTGATTAGCTTTTTCCTGTGATTCAACTTTGTCTCACTCAAGCTTGTATGTGCTCCATGTTATCATTTCTTCAATTTCTCTTTCTTCACAATCTCTTATCTTTGAATTTTACAGGGAACTACAGTTCGTGTGGAGTTTGGTGATGCCACCACTACTGCGGATCCCGGAGGTGTCCACGCCATAAGTAGATATTTTCCTCACACATTTGGTCAACCTTTAGCACACTTCCTGACGGTCACTGCTAAGGTCCCTGATGCTCAAATTATAACTGAACATCCCGCCGTTAGGTACTACCGTGGCTGTTTTTTCATTTCATGTATTCATTTTGTTCCATCTTGACTTTTATGCTTAACTGATCATGTGTTTTGACTTGCTTAAAATTGATATCATGCTCACCTTTTGTTCTGGTAAACATCTCAGGGTTGGTATCGTTTTCTGTGGTAGACAATCCCCTGGAGGACAAAATATGATTTGGGGTCTTCATGAAGCTCTGAAAGTTCGCAATCCCAAAAATATTTTACTTGGATTTTTGGGTATGCAGTCTATCATGTTTACTAGATTGAAGATGTTCCTGTTTTCATCTTAAGTCTTTGAAGCTGGAGTTTCTTATCATATAATTTATCTCAATTTTGTTTGTTTATTGATGAATGGTGATTTCCAACTTATGTTTTTATGCTTTTATTTGTTTAATCTGAAAGTAGGTTATTACTTATACTATGTTTTAATTTCTCCCTCCTGTTTTACTTTTAAGCTGACCCTTTCCTTGGCACACTTCCCCGGAATTTAAGTAAATTTGTTTTACTTTCTACATGTTAATACTAACAAATATATTTATTTTCTCTTTGTGTATTACCAGGCGGTTCGGAAGGCTTTTTTGCACAAAAAACTTTAGAGATTACTGATGAGATACTTGCCACTTACAAAAACCAAGGCACGTTTGGTTGTAGGCTTATATTATTGCTTGACCTATGAAGAAAACTTTCAAACTTGGATTTGCTTATTTTGTTTTATGTTGTAAAGGGGGATATGATTTGCTGGGACGGACCAAAGACCAGATTAGAACAACAGAGCAAGTGAATGCAGCCCTTGAAGCATGCACAACTTTGAAGCTTGATGCTCTTGTCATTATTGGGGGTATCCTTCTTGTATGCTGTAAACGATTGTGTTAAGATACAATATCTATTACATATTCTTAATATTTTGAATATTTTCATCATGTAGGTGTGACATCAAACACCGATGCTGCCCAACTTGCAGAAACATTCGCTGAAAGGAAATGTCCAACTAAGGTATATAATGCAAAGTCCCTATTTGAAAGCGTACTGCATTCCTTTTATTTTAGTGCCTATGAATCTGATTGTGTTATATCATTATGCGGTTTATCTTCCTACTATGCACGCCACCCTATGATCCACTGTTAAATTATTAGGTGTTGTATCTTTCAATTATGCATGTCACCCTATTTTAGCAATGCTACGCCTCTTACACATTATTATGCCAGATTAGCTATATTCACGTTTCGCTTTTATCATTGCTTTGACTGTTCATTCAAATTTTCAATGCGTTTTTGCAGGTTGTTGGTATCCCTGTTACTTTGAATGGAGATCTTAAAAATCAGTTTGTTGAGACAGATGTGGGCTTTGACACTATATGCAAGGTAATACTTCTCAATATGTTTGTCTTGGTTGCTCTGTGTTGGTGTGTCTATGGATTTGAGTTGTGAATTTCACATGAGCTTATTATATTTCATTTATGACGATTTGACTATTTTTCTCATGATTATGATGGTTAAATAAATTGCCCTTGGTTTAACTATAAAGTAATTTGGCTTAATACTGTCACACTTAGAAGGTTCTTGGAAAGTCATACCGCAATTCCTTTTCAGGAATATAATTGAAAATTCTTCAATGTTTCAGGTTAATTCCCAGCTTATTAGCAATGTCTGCACTATGCACTCTCAGCAGGGAAGGTGTGCATTTCTGATACCAAACAAAAACAAATAATAAACATGGGCCTGCTTATAGTGTTGAGATTGGTTTTTTGATACGACGATCATAAGTAAGCACATAGATTTAGCTAAGTATGAAAGTAATGAACATTCTTTAAAAAAGATCAAATGAAATTAGCCTTTAGAAGGTATACATGTTGTAGGGTGTTGATATGTATGTTGTGTAGCTGTAATACCCGAGAATATTCCAACATAAAATAAAACAATAATTAAATAAATAAATAATAAATAAAATAAATACTATAAATAAATAAACAAATCCAGCAAATAAAAGAAATAAATAAAGATAAGGAAATGAGAAATGAGATTTTTACTTAAAAAGGAATTAAAGGAATTTAATTCAATAAAAGGATGGATAAATGGTACACCAAAACCCGACACTAATGAACTCGAGTATTCGAGTCCAAAACACCCAATTAGACTGAGAATAAAATTAGAGAGAAAGTATGAACCCGAATATACCCCGGAAATCGGAATTCGGGAGCATAGAGGGATAAAAACCCGAAAGAGAGGCGGAAAAGCACGACGGATCGCACGACCCGCCCGGACCGAAGTCCAGGCGAAGTCGGCGCGGTGGCCGCGCGGTGAAGTGGCTTTAGCGCGCCACGACCGCGCCACTTCACAGATTCGTTTGTTGCGTGAATCTCTCGCCCGAACGCGGATTTTTCGACTTTCGGTTGAACATCTCTCGACTCCAGACTTTTAGGTCGGTTGTGGACGCCCTAGGGATTAAGAATTCTATAAATAAGCCCATTGGGAGCCCCAAACAAGTTTACAAAACCCTACAATCTTCTATACGTTCGAAACCCTAAATTCGGAGTCGACGGAAAGCACCAAACGGAGGCAGCAGCTTGGACGAAAATCCAAGGTCTCCAAACGTTTTGGTAAGCTCTAGTTCGATAAATCTTTTCACGTTTCAATCCGAAAACGGATTCTAACTTCGGTTCTTTTCCTTCTACACCCCGTATCGAATCTAGATCGTAGAACCCGACGAACGGAGAGGAGAAACGGTGATCTGGAAGCCACGCCTCCAAACTAGACATCCCCGACGTTCATAGACACTGTAAGTTAACCTTACATGGTTTTGGGAGATTTTAAAACATTCGAAACCTAAAAGATTCAACAAGAACCATAAATCTGTCCACTTTTGTTTTTCTACCGACGCAACAGATTTGGTGAATTTTTCCGACCCTTAAAACGAACTCAAACGGAAAAACTTAAAACACGAAAAACGTTCCTAAGACTTAGACCTAGCTACTGTAAAAATTTGGGAATTTTTGGAGTTGATTTGATATGTGAAAACCCGTTGGAACCGAACTGTTTGATTCTAGATCTCGAAATCTTGGACAGAACTTAGGAATGATCTTGATCACGTTTTTGACATAGGATCTAGGCTGTTTTAGATCTTTGGCCAAACATGAAAGTTGTAGATAAATGTCTTAAGATGATCCCTGTCAAATTTCATTAAATTTGGAGCTGAATTGATATGGTAGAATTTGAAATCTTTAAACTGTGGTGCATTAAACTCGAACAGATTTCTTCTTATGTGAAAATTGGCGATTTTGACCTACTTAGGTATCTCGGATTGAAAAAGTTAAAACACGAAAGTTGTAGATCTTGATGTTTCCGAGCCAGATATGAAATGTTGGAATTTTTGGAATTAAATCTGATTTTATACGAATTTTGGAGTAAACTGTGATTTACCGAAACGAAATCTTGAAATCTTGTTGAAACATGGAATTAACCTTTAGGGTTGAAACGAATTGAGATATTATTTCTAAACAAATACGATGGAAGGCAGATTTTAAAAATTAAATCCCCTTACAAACTTGATAAATTAAAATTAGGGGTGAGTGCTCTGCAGGGTGCCCCCTAACGATTCATGTCGTGCCGTAATGGACGATGGTGACCCCGCGCGCTAAATTTGAGATATGGATTGCCTAAACGGCGAAACTTAGAGCCTACACTCTCGTGAATATCCGTATGGGTTTCCCGAGGCTCCGGAGTGGTACTGGGTATGGCTGATACGGTTGCGGCCGCCGGGCTACCGGCTAAACTTGTTGACATCGCGATTTTATCGTGAAACTTTGAAATACCAAATCGGGAATGTAACGGGGATTCTAAATTAAATTAAACTAGATTAAATGACATTGTAGTCAAATTAAATTATTTAAATGCTTTATTTAAATTATGGCTTTTATGATGATCCATGTGATATGTGTTATTAAATAGAGCCCTGAGATAATTTAGGCTACTGGACACTTGATTAGATTAAATTATATATTATGTTATTATCATGCTTTTGTTAAATTATTAAATTAATGGCTTTTAAACCCTACGATCATGCATGTGTTAACTTACTCAGCAATTTTGCTGACCAAAACCATTTTTATTCCTTTCTTTACAGAATATGTGGAATGAGCATGTGTGAGCACGAATCATGCATGGGATTTTGGGGATTGTTATTTTGCTTTTAAATTTCGTACTTAGACTATATTATGAACGGGCCTGTTTAACCCGTGTTTTGGCCATGTCGGCCCTTTTTATATTTTCCGCTGCGATACTGTACTAAACTAAATATTTCCGCTGCGCTATGCTATTATTATTTTCGAATTATATTGTATGGGCTATTTTGAATGCTTTAAATGTTTTAAATACTGCAATACCTAGCCTTGCATCTCTTTAGTAAGCTCGGAGAAACCGTGTCTTACTAGGGAGATGTGGCGGTGACATCCCGATCTGGGTGACCAAAAACCGGGGTGTTACAGTAGCACCAATAAGAGAACCATGTTCCAATAGCTGCCTGAAGAAAAAAATTTTGATATTAGACCAAGAATTAAATAAGAACCTTTATTACATACAACCAAAATCAGAATGTAAAGTTGGCATGAGCTTTACCTCTAACAAGAGTTTCATCCAACCAGGTAAGTCAATACTACTGTTGATGCTTAAGAAATCATCCAATACCCAATTAAAGTAAAAGCTATAGTTGCTGCTGCAGGTCCAGTAACTTCAATGGAAGAAAAGTTCAATACAACTTCTGCAACAAACAGGCCAATTGGCACAAAATACAATCCAGCCATCGTAAGTATATGTTTCTTATGATATTGTCGATTAGGCATCTCCTTCGTAACTATTGCATAAAACTTTTAACATATGGAATAATGGAACACAAATATAGCCAACAGAGGCCGTTAAGACTACAGAGATCAGAAAAGACCGCATCAAGTGGAAAGCTGGGAGAGGCAACCTCACAATTTGCCATGCACACTGATTCACAACTAAAAGAAGGATTGTTGAGAACAAGACAACAAAAATATTCACTCAGTTAGTGAGGTATCTTTTGTGTTTCTTCTCAGTTGATCTGATTTATGCTGTCCAACTTTCATAGCATCCATGTGAGATTTACCTAAAACAGGAAAATAGCAACTAAAAATGTTAATTTAGTCTTTTGTGCGGAGAAAAGAGTTTCAATCCCTATTTTTGAATCACTAGATTTATGAAGAGACAAAATATCCATTTTTGCAACTTCTGTAGGTTTTCTGACCCCATTTCTAATATTATGGCAATGTGTGGGCCTTTATTTTAAGCACATCAATGAAGGAGAGCGGATTACCCTCACATTATGGTTTAATCGTGATGCAACTCATGATGAGGATGCTAAAATTCTGTTATCCCTCACTGACTATTCACCAAGAAGTTCTATAGGCTTGATTGCTTCATATTTTCCTATACTTGCATCACATAACATGTATTGGTTTCCTCCTGAAGAAGCTTCCAGATTCCAATCAGGAGGGTTAGGGTCTTGGAATAATTGATTAAGTTTGAATGGTGAAAATTGGGGTGTTTGGTTAAATTCAGGGTTTTGATTGCGTTTCTTTACGGAGCACCCAGCCTTTGGGCTCTCCAATGCGGCACCTCCGCCGGTGGGGTGGCTGAAGTCAAGATATTCGAAGTATAGGAGCACCAGGGATGGTGAAGCAGTGAGCGTCGAGGTTTCTTGAACCTACAGAAGTCGCAGATTCAAGTAGCGAGTTCATTTATACATGCATCACAGATTCAAGTAAGGCCTCCTACAGAAGTCACAAACCAGTGTCCTCTCAAGTCCTCCAACTTCTACAGCCGTATAGAAGTCCAACTTCATAATCAACATGCCCTCTCTGCAATGAAATCAGGTTTCTTGAACCCCCGGCCGCCCTCGTGGTAAGATTAATGAAATGAATATATTCAATTACTAATCATGTAATTAGAAACCTTAACTTCTATGGAAACATTTTTATGGATGCCATGGTCCTGTGCAGGGATGGAAGTGCAATATATGGCAATGATGATGCAGCTGCAAAGAAGGTCAGAATGTTCAAAGTCCCATATCGTTTATATGTGGGGGTGATCCCCCCTGTTTATATGGTTTAGCGAGCTAATGCTTTAGTATAGGTTAGTATACTTTAGTATCAGTGTAATGAGTTCCTGAACTATATTGGAATACCTGAAGCTAAAGGATGAGCAGCTGTTTCTCCACACACTGCGCGCTCCTGCGGCCGTGATAGCAAAAAAACAGACCAGCGGTTGTCCTGTTGAGCTTCTGAGAACCGACTTGTTGAAAGCTGGCATACGAGCCAATTGGTAATCACTTAAAAACCTACAATTAGTCTTGCTTTAATTACAAGTTCCCAACTTAAAATGCTGATTCCGATCCTGTAATTGTGTCTTTAAAAAGGTATGGATTGATATTTTTATATTGTACACTGGGTAAGATATGAGTCCTCCTTCTATTCATTAGCAATGAATGAACTTATGTCTGAACCATTTAGATATTCTGAATCACAACATTTTAGATTGTATTGATATTCCTTTGTCTTGTCTTGATGGACTAGCCCTCAAATTTTAAGATCATATTGTTTGGATTTGTGTTTCTATAATTAACTTTCCCACCAATTTTTGGTTCAAAAAATTTAAGATTGTCCCATGAATCAATTTTGGAAGAAAACTGTGAGTCATTAGGACAACTGAAGATACAAATGCTAATGTCAAATCCAAGATTATTAAATGTAACTTCAGAAACCAAACTGTTCATTGCTAATATCAATACAGCCACGAGAAACACAATAGAAGCTATGATTGAACAAAAAAAGCTCTTCTATGGCCTAACACATCAAATAATAAGAATTATAAAAGTTTGAATTAGAGAGGGAGTATGTTCCCTTATATTTGATCTGTTAAGGTGGACTTACCATAATAGTTCTCGATGCATTAATTTCAGGAGCTGTTGCTTAATGCACTTTTACAGTAGACTATATAATCACAAAAAATATGGAATTAGCTACCTTGAGGGAAATTAATGCGCTGAAAGTTACTACTTATATTCTCCAGCAGTGAAGCCTAAAATCTCAACCCTTTCCCATGCAATAAAATGCATATCTAACCTACAGCCACTATCAGTAAATAAAATCATTAGTTAACACTTACCCATTCAACAAAAAAGCACAAGAAAAATGTAAATGTAATCGAAAAGATTTGACCAACCACGATAGATTCCAGAAATTGCCTAAATCCGAACCTATTCCTCCTATTCTCTTCTTCAGTCTTGCTTTTTCCTATACGACATAAAAGACATCGCAGACCCCAGCACAAGTTTATTGCAAATAAATTTGAAAACACAAAGGTTTGCCATCTTGATACAAAACTAAATTTATTCTCCTTTTGATACAAACCTAATTTTTACATATAAGAGCTCAACATGTTTTGTTCCAAAACTGAATGTCTGCAAAGGCTCAACATGTTATAATAGTTGGTCCAAAGGCCAATCCATTTCATAAACACATGAAACAGTAGCCATGCCATTACCATTCTTGAAGTGACACATTTTGGGTGATAACGGTTTTGGCGCGTTACCTTTCCAGGGAAGGAGTTTGTAAATAGTGTAGTGTTTCAAGATTCTGTCGTCTGCGGAGGTTCGGGAGATGGGAAAAGGATGGCTCGAGTTGGCTATCCCCAATGGCAGTTGCAATGGATATGCAAACCGACAGGTATCTCCCAGGAATATGAATGCTGAAGCACAATCTTTTGGAACTTTGTATTTTTGAACACGTCACATCTCTGGTGATTAGTGCAGTAGCCAACCTTAATAGGGAAGAAATTTTTGGAGAAGCAGCATTCTTTTTATCCTTCACGATGTGCTCACAATGAAATTATGAAAATCAATACAAATTATTTTGGCTCACACAATTTATTTGGAAGTTACAACCCTCTGTAATCCAACCCTCTGTGTGACCGGAGTTACAGATTCATGTTGGCATAAAGAACAAAACAAAGATTTGGTCCGATTGGTGCCTGCTTCCACGTGGACGTCCCTTCCTCAGATGAAGAAATAGAGGGATTTGTACAGAGAGGTGAAATGGGGAATAGGGTCATTGATGATTCAGCCAAGCATAAAGCTGGCACTGGCAAAGGTTATGTGTATATTTGTCAGGTGAAACATAATGTTAACACTTGAATCTTTTCATGTGTTTATCCATGTGCTACACTTCTGTTCTTAACTATTCTAAATCTGATTAATTGATTTTCAGTGACATGGGAAATTTAAAGCTATATCCAGAAATTTCAATTTTTTGTAAATTGCATAGGATTTAATTAATTTTAAATATCTTTGTTAAAGGTACACTATTAATTTAGTTTCAATAAGTTGCCAGGTTGGAAACTTTGATTCTCACTACCTATTATATTTGCTTTGAAGCTTCAATTGATTATTCTCTTTATACACAGGTTTGTAGAAATCATGGCTCATGTGTTTTCTCGAGAAGCATGGTGTTGTGTTTGGCATATCATTCAGGAAGCTGCCAAGATCTATTGAAATGCTCATTGTTGATGCTTTTTAAGAAGGTAAGTTCGGATACACTCCGCCTGGAAAGGAAGAGACGAATCTACTTCCCAATTCAGGTTGTGTGTAATGATACAATATTCTTTTTGTTACCCTTTTGACACTTCTTTTACGCCTTCTGAGATTGAATAATTCCTTCTATAAAGAAGAGTGCTCTTTATAATGCTTCTATTTAGAAGTTAACCTATGGGAATATATTCAAAACTACCTTGATTAAACATAATATTATTTAGTTAATACTATAAACTTCATATATGACATTTAACCTCTGAGTGGGTGCTTGGCAGTGCCGAAGGGGATTTCAGTGGTTGAGGGTGGTTGTTATCCATACGAAGATGTTGATATGCAATAGTTGGTAGAAGAATAAATCTGTGTAGAGGTAATTTGTACCATAATATCAATATGCATTTGCACTAAACATATATATCCAAACAAGCAATTGAGAATTTGGCATTGAGAATTTGGCTGGACTCTTTATCTTTGGGTAACTAAATTGTGTGATAGGGAACATATAAATGTGAATCTGCTAATAATGCTAGAAAAGCTGTAGATATTGGTTCTTTAGTGGAGTTATTGTCTTTACTTCACCATGCCGACACTTTTATGCCTTGTGCTTTGTTTTCCATATCTTTTGTGGACTTTTTTTGAAATGAGCAATGTTGTTCATCTATGGTGAGTTGACTCTCTCTAAATGAGCAGATGTTTTTCTTGGTGAGTTATAGCAATAAGTAATTATGTTAGAATGATTGTATTTCTACCTTATGATTCATTGTCGTACTCTTTGCTTTTGGTGGCAATTGCCTTTTTCCTTTGATTTGATAGTGAAATTTAAATGGAAATGGTTGATTGAGGATTTTTCCTTTTCTTGATTGAGAAGCAAAGGGATTGGGCTTCAAATATGCAAGCTAGAAACTCAAAAGGTCGGGTTTTTTCAGACAACATAACCTTTCATCAGCTTGATGTAGTGGATTCAGCGTTCGTTGATGTTGTTGCTCGATTCATCAAGTCCCGAATTGCGAAGCTTCATAGCCAGGTATGATTTTATGAATGTACGATTTATTTCTGCTTCTGTCCTTGGAATTTGGAAATTGGTTGTCTTTTCTTTTAGTTCAATATATAGCCAGTCTTTTAGCTGTCTCCACCTCCATGTTTGTAATATATTGATATTGAAAGAGCTGCTAGATGTTAATGTCTAAAAAGAAGATAATCTCTTTTTTGCAGGTGAACAATGGGGTGAGTGGAACAAAGGATTAACTCACCTCCATGACATGGTGAGTTTTTTGCTTTCAATATTTACTTCCTCCGGGCATCTCTTGGAATTGAGTCATTTGATTTATTTCCACTGAGTCATTTGATTTATGATGCTGAATTGATTCCTTTATGAAATTTAGACACAGAAGAGAGTAGGATGAATAGGTTCGGATTTAGGCAATTTCTGGAATCTATCATGGTTGGTCAAATCTTTTCGATTACATTTACATTTTTCTTGTGCTTTTTTGTTGAATGGGTAAGTGTTAACTAATGATTTTATTTACTGATAGTGGCTGTAGGTTAGATATGCATTTTATTGCATGGGAAAGGGTTGAGATTTTAGTCTTCTCTGCTGGAGAATATAAGTAGTAATTTTTTTGTTGATAAATTATTGGAAATTCAGAATTTCTTATTTTATTCAGAGTTTTCAAGAAACTTCAGCCCTATAATTCTTATCAATAGGTGTTTCCTGCATGTTCTGTAGTTGGTCTATACTATAGCTGTTCGCATAAAAAAAATATGGAATTAGCTACCTTAACATATCAAATTAATTGGTTATCTTTAACTCACTTTTATTCACTCACACTTGTTTCTTCTTTTGCTATGGGCAGCTGTACGTGTAAATATGCTGTGCGTAGAACAGCACATTTTCCTAGTATAAATATAATATTATTCACATTTTAAAATTGAAGCAAATCAGCCGGACCAGTTCTCAAATGGATTTGTGTATCCAATTAGTTCATGAGTTCAATTGGTCCGTGTTAACACAAAAAATATTTAGGCCCAATAATTGGTTCAGTCACTAAGCCCAAGAATTATTGACGGCTAAGAGAGGCAGTTGAAGCGTCAAAGAAGAGTAGCCTAACGCGGTTGAAGCGAAAGAAGAACTGGCTTGAAGGCGGTTACGGTAGAAACATGATGTATAGCGGTTGAGGACTCATATCTATAACTCTATAAGTACAAGATCCACGGACTTAATCAGACACCTCAACTCTGCCACGAAGCATCCGAACTTTACATAATTTTCTTTTCTGTAACTTTATTTTCTGCAATTTACTGCTTTCTTTAGATTCATTTATCGCTTTTTGTAATTCCATTGTTTACAGCTTTCGTTAATTCCTTATAATTTCCATTCTGCAACTTTGTAATTCCTTCAACCTTTGTTCAATCCAAAGAAGTCTTCTGCCTCTACAAAATTCTACGGTTAACAAATTGGCACGCCCAGTGGGACCGAAATTAAACCCATATCCGCTTCGAAGAAGTGTATGCATCTCAGATCTGGAAAAATTGTTAGTGATCTGACAAAGAAATTTGAAGAAATGTCGATACAAGAGAATAGTCCAGTGCGAACACTGTCTGAGGACGCCGCTGAGACGGCAAGTACTTCTCAACCACACCAGGGGATTATACAGACCCCCACATTGACGGAGCAAATGCGGCTTTCGATTACAGAATCGATGGCCGAGTTCATGCATTTACTCACGAGGCACCTAATGGATGTATTGCAGCCTGCCATGGCCGATCAAATTGATAGAGTGTGCAGCTCCTTGCGCGCTCAGCCAGAAGTAACCGCTCCTGCAAACGGCACTAACATGCTGCCAAGCATCCCGTGTCCAGGGCCGTCAGGCGGCCAACAGCAGACGTGGGGAAAAATACCTAGCCAAACGCCATTTCCCGAGGCTGGTGGCCTGGCTAGTCCGTTTCCAAACCCATATCAGGCTGCTTATGCCTTCACCCCAGCGGCACCCATGATGCCGAGTTTTGGATATGCGGCGCCTCCAGCGCCAATTTATGCGGCACCATGCTGTTTAGTGGCCTCCAGTGCTTCCCCAGGCTGTACAGCGGCCTCTGGTGGCATTGGTATGCCGCCACGAAAAGCGGCACCTCATGTGCCGAATGTTCCAGTTACGCTCTACATGGCCAACTACTCGCCAGTACCGGCGCCACAGCCTTGGGGGCAGGCGACACAGTCAAGGGGGCAGGCGCCACAACCCTGGGGACAGACGCCACAGCCAGGGGGGCATGCGCCACAGCCATGCGGAGTGGCTGTGACACCTGCCACACCAGCCGCCATTACTCCTACTACACCTCGAGCCGCCATGCCTCCTATGCAGGCACCGACAGTGTCACCCGAGTTGCTTGCAGACATGATGCAGCAACACTTTGCGATTCAACTAAGGCCGATGGAGCGACCTACGTACAGAAAGCCTTACCCTGATTGGGTAGTAGGGGTGTGCAAATTTTGGTCGAAACCGAACAAACCGACCGAACCGAACCGAATTTTGCAATTTGGTTCGGTTTTTGGATTTCGGTTTGGTTTTTGGTTTTGAAAATCCAAAATTTCGGTTTTCGGTTCGGTTTTTGGTTTTTAAAAATCTAAAATTCGGTTAACCGAACCGAACCGAAATTTGAATTATATATTTAAAAAAATATAAAATACATTATGCCACTATATAATAAACAAAAAATAATACCCCTATTTGGTGACTGTTTGTGTGGATGGGAAGTGAGAACTACTATTGAGAGTCTTCAAACTTTTATATTGTTTCGTATTTGAACTATCCGGTGACTGTTTCTTTATTTTGTCATTTCATTTGTGTGTAATTTGAACAATGCAATTTGGAATGGTTTACTATTATGCACTCATAGTTATATGTAGATATGATGTTTTTGTTTGACATGACGAATTTACAAGTTTAAAAATGGTAATAGAGATGTTTTGATAAAAAAATATTTTATTTTTAGAAAAGCAATTCGGTTCGGTTCGGTTAAGCGGTATAACCGAACCGAAATATTTCGGTTCGGTTATTTCGGTTTTCAGTAATTTTGGTTCGGTTTTGGTTTTTAGAAAAAATTCGGTTTTTAATTCGGTTTTGTCGTTTGGTTCGGTTCGGTTAACCGAACCGACCAATGCACACCCCTATTGGGTAGACACGATGCATCCATACCCACGAGGCTTCAAAATGCCTGAGTTCTCCACATTCTCGAGGGATGAGTGCAAGTCTACTGTGGAGCATGTGGGCAGGTTCACTGCACAGTGCGGGGAAGCGGCGGCTAATGACTGGTTGAAGCCGACACTCTTCAGCTCATCCCTCACAGGGCCTGCATTCGCGTGGTATGCATCCCTGCGGCCTAATTCAATCCAAAATTGGGCCGATTTGGAGCGAGCTTTCTATGTTTTACACACCACTGTCACAGGTGAACCTCGCAGACTTATCTAATGCAAAATAATTTGCCGATGAGACGGCAAGTACTTTCATTAACAGGTTACAACGGCTTAAGGGCCGATGCACGATGGCAGTCCCGGATAGGGAAATAGCAAATATAGCAGTGGCTAATATGTTACCTAAACTGAAGGAACATTTAATTGTGCAGGATGCAACTGACCTTGCCCAGCTGGCCGAGAGAGCGGCCTGACTGGAGAAATTCCTGGAAGAACAGGAAGAGAAGCGTCAGCCTCTACAAGGAACTCATCTCAAAGAAGCGAAGTTTGGTAAAGAGGAAACGAACCAATGGGGGTGGCTTCTGCAATGATCATGGGTGGAAACAACCCAGGCTAGAAACCCTCGACAGACTCTAAGAGGCCGCCATGGCCTCCAAGGCCTTCAAGAGGCCGCCTTGGCATTCAAGAGGCCATTGGCTTCCAAGAGGCCATTGGCTTCCAAGAGGCCATCAGGGCCTCTAAGACCTCTAAAAGGCCGCCGTGGCCTCTAACGCCTTCAAGAGACCACCTTGGCATCCAAGAGGCTGCCATGGCCTCTAAGGCATCCAAGAGACCGCCATGGCTTCTAAGGCCTCCAAGAGGCCGTCATGGCCTTCAAGGTCTTCTAGAGGCCGTCATGGCCTCTAAGGCCTTCAAGAGGCCGTCTCGGCGATGCCATGGCCTCTAGGGTATCCAAGAGGCCGCCATGGCTTCTAAGACCTTCAAGAGGCAGCGAAGCCAGACCAGTGAGTGGCGGCCGGGATAGGCTGAGTGGTGGTTGACAGTTGAGAGTTGGCGGCTGGAGCTGTCAAGGTGGCGGCTGTATGATGGTGGCTGAGCAGGTCACATGATCGGCTGAGCAGGCCGCATGACTGGCTGAGCAGGCATGATCGGCTGATCAGGCCGCATGACTAGCTGAGCAGGCCGCATGATTGGCTGATCAGGCCGCATGATCGGCTGAGCAGGCTGCATGGTTCGCTGAGCTGCATGATTGGCTGAGCAGGCCGCATGACTGGCTGAGCAGGCCGCACGATCAACTGAGCAGGCTGCATGGTACGCTGAGCAGGCCGCATAATCGGCTGAGCAGGCCGCATGATTGGCTAATCAGGCTGCATGATGCCAGGCTGAGTGGCGGTTGAAGGCTGAGAAGTGGCGGCTGGAGCCTGCATAATGACGGCTGGCATCTCCTTGGTGGCGGCTGAGTTGTTGAACAAGGGTCGAGGCTCGTTCAATGCAAAAGTGGTGGCTGAAGGAGGACCAACGACGCCTGAGGACTGCACAGCGGCGGCCCGAGGTTGTGAGGCGGCCTCTGGCATAGGTGACTTCACCAAATCCTATGTCATCAAACAAAGATATAATGCGTGTTTGAAGGGATACGGATCAAAGAAACCTGAGATACCATAATAAGAAGACTACGGCGGCTGGACACGAGAGGATGGCGGCCAGAATAAACAGAATGGCGGCTGGCTGAGGATGAGTGGCGACTGGTGAAGGCCAGGCGGCGGCTGAGAGGCGAGGAACAGCGGCCGGAGAGAGACGAGTGGTGGCAGAGACTCCGCGATTCGCTGCTCGAAGTAAGACCAAGTCGTGACAGCCTTGACAAATGCAAATGGCAGCTGGGAGACAGATGGCGGTCGGGCAATGTGAAGAGGCGGCTGGCCAAGTGCGAAGGGCAACTAACACGTTCATGATAGCGCATGGCGTTCGGAGCGTTGGCAGAAGTTGGCGGCGGCCAGAGACATTCAAACGACGGCCGGGCATCCTTGAATGGTGGCTGGAAGCCTGCAGATGGCGGCTGAGCCCTCCCAAGTGGCGGCTGGCGCTTCAGATGAGAGTTGGCGTTTTCGGCACCTAAGACGGTTCCCAGCAACGATGGCTCCCACGTAAAACAAATGCCGGCGTGAGTAATGGAGGCTGAGGGAAAAAAAAAAAGTCAGGCCCATTTAGAACACACATATTTGTCTTAGTTCTAATCAGACAAATTACGCGAGGGGCATCTGTTAACACAAAAATATTTAGGCCAATAATTGGTTCAGTCACTAAGCCCAAGAATTATTGGCGGGTCGATTTAGGCTCCTTCCCTTCTACTGCATAGCTGCGCTAGCAGGTACTACGAGCCCTCTATCCCACGCATCTAACCAGCTCGCGTGGTTCACTGGTTCCACCGAAAACTCTCATTTGTTGAAGCGGAGCGAACTAATCAGACAAATTACGCGAGGGACATCTGTTAACACAAAAATATTTAGGCCAATAATTGGTTTAGTCACTAAGCCCAAGAATTATTGGCGGCTAAGAGAGGCAGTTGAAGCGTCAAAGAAGAGTAGCCTAACGCGATTGAAGCGAAAGAAGAACTGGCCTGAAGGCGGTTATGGTAGAAACATGATGTATAGCGGTTGAGGACTCATATCTATAACTCTATAAGTACAAGATCCACGAACTTAATCAGACACCTCAACTCTGCCAAGAAGCATCCGCACTTTACATAATTTTCTTTTCTGTAACTTTATTTTCTGCAATTTACTGCTTTCTTTAGATTCATTTATTGCTTTCCGTAATTCCATTGTTTACAGCTTTCGTTAATTCCTTGTAATTTCCTTTCTGTAACTTTGTAATTCCTTCAACCTTTATTCAATCCAAAGAAATCTTCTTCCTCTACAAAATTCTACGGTTAACAGTCCGCTCAGACAAATTCTACAATTGATCCGTGCAGTACTACTAGTCCGAAGCGTTCGGAACAGTGACTTTTTGGTCAATTCAGATAAGAAAACTTAACTACTTATATTGAGGACATAGTATAACTTATTTTTATCTTCTGATAGGTTGAAGGTGTCAATTTCATCTATTTTTATTATTGGGGTAGAGACTAGAGAGACATAAGATGATAAATAAGCTCTTACCCGGAAAAAAAAAAAGATAAATAAGCTCTTACCCAAAAAAAAGGATAAATAAGGGTTATTTTTATTTAAGAGCGATTTTCAAAACATATACATGAATTATTTGATATTTTTAATTTTCATACTGAAACTATTTTATTGAAAAAAAAAAACCTCAACTATACAATTTTAGGAAAAAAACATACTTCCATGTAATAAACCTACTTTATCAACTGAAAATTTGAGAGCAAATGGCATTGTCAAAATGAAACAAACATAATAGAAAAATCAATTTTATTAACAAAATGAAGAAAAGGTGCCTCACATAGTATGCAATAATAAACACATTATGAAGAGATGGAATCTGAAATCTGCAGAGGTTTCAGGTACCATTACATATATAGTTTACTTGTCTTTCACCATGAAAGTAGTTGAGAACTATAAGATAATGACAGGGCGCAAAAACCTCGCCTAATCCAACCATCCATCTCAGACCGTTGACCCGACCGACAAAACTCTTAACATGAATAAACATACTGCTAGTGAAGGAAGGCCGATCTCTCGGCCAACTCTTTGAGGAACGTAACCACCTCATCCGAGTTACTAAGAGCATACCTGGCATTTGTACGCGTGCGTCCAACGGTGCAAGAGAAATAGTTATCCTTCTTGAGATCAAGAACATTCCAGGAAGTGCTTTCGGATGATGACCTCTTGTTGTCGTTGCTGCTGCTGGAACTGCTGTTTGATTTCCTGTCGTGGTGGTTATTGTTCGCATGCTGCTGCTGATTCTTGCTTTGGGGCTTCGAATTGCTTTTGCTCGATGGATTCTTCTGTTGTGGCCTTTTCTCGAGGGAGTGCTTTATTGCCTCGGTTACTTTGGTTCTTGATAGACCCAAGGAGTCTGGGGGAAGCTCTGGTTCGAAAAATGTGTACACGTCCTCATCCTGTAGGAAAAATACACACACGCACACATATACCGTCCCAACTTATTATTAGCATTTCTTCTAGACACGATATCCAATAAACTCTTTCAACAGTTAAAATTTTATAAAAATATATATATTCTAAAACTACGGGATTAAACGATCAACGATCGTAACAAAACCACACTTAACTATTTTTTTATGATTATATCACTGATATAATACTAGGTCAAAGTTGATCATCAAACAGTTTCAAAAGTACAAATGTCACGTGGGACGGAGGGAGTATGATTCAATCATATACACTAAAGAGGGAAGGATCAACTTAAGGGGCACATATCCCATATTTGTCGTCATTTTGTATTATACGTATTATACTAGAAAGTGAACGTTGGTCGCAAAAACCGGTATTACCCAACCAATAATTTATAAAGCATAATGTTGAGTATACCTTCCCCAAGAAGTGCCCTATGCACAATACATAGTCTATAGGTGTGTCGATGGCTTTGCTATGAACGATTTCGCCCAATATACGGTCAATAGCAGCTCCCTGTAATTAGGTTAGAAGAAAAAAACAAAAAAAATAAAAATAAAATAGAAAAGAAAAAGACGCATCATGAAAATAATCAACAAATTGAAAATTATAAAAACCTAGCTACCTTTGTTACACCAACCGCTCGCACCTCGACCGATCGGCTTCCTTGGACAACATCGACAGACGAGTTGGAAATTGGACCGGTCCAAAGATGCTGCAGCATATCTCTGGCTTGCAGTCTTCCAAATTCAATATCTTAAAAATGCAAAAATTAACACAAAAAAAAGGGGTTAGAGAATCGAGGGCAGCAATATCAACTAAAGCTATATCAGGTTCCAAAATCATGAACTTGTTACCTGCATACTTGTAGTTCCAAACCAGTGAAGTTTCACGGCGTTCAAAATGCGATCTTGGGGTTCTTTCAGTGAAATACTCAAAAACGTGCTGAAATGAAAGAATGATTATTCACCGACAAGTACAACTTACAAAGAGGAGAAAACAAAATTTTTGAAACAGTGATATTGTACGGTTTGTCATACCTTTACACTGTCGACCCAATCCATATTCAAGTGATCGGGCATTGTTGTCATCCAGTCCCCTTTTGTGGAACGGAGGAACATCCCATTCTCTGCTGCCAGCCACATGTTGTAATCTGCAAAATTCTGCAAATACAATTCATTTAGATAGGTATCATGGCCAATTAAAAGGGCAAGGCAGCCAAGAAGCAAACCTCGTCTAGGACAGTTCGATCACTACCACTCAGTACCACAATTGTTGTATGCGGGTCATTGCACAACATGGTCAGAGGTCTCCTCAAATCTGGATGCAATTTAAGCTCCATTTCTTTGATTTGATCTCCCCGTCTTCCGGGAGTGTCGACTGGTTCAGTTAGTGTAGCATTAAAACCCTGAAAATTATGAAAAATGAGCCCAATTAAGCCTATAGTGTATCACTTCACTTCTACACCGAGTGATTTAAATTGACCCTGAAACAGATACAAGTTTTCCCGAACAAGATGACAGGCAAATTTTAAATGAGTTTGTTGCTTGAAGACAGTGGCATCTTGTTGTCGCATAAAAGATATCACGTAAACTATGCACTTTGTCATCACGCAAAAGCTCTAAAGAAATAGAATATAACTACACGATTGCTCCACTGTGAAATCTAAAACAGAACAGGAGAAACACACCGTACCAGTATAACCAACCGATTAGTAGACCGCAAGTAACGCTGGACAGCATCACTGACAACAAGTGGTGGTGGGGATTTCCTTATTCTCTGTTGAGCCTCTATAACGGTGTCATTCAATTCACTGCAATCATAAGCCATGTATTGCTGAGGCTATAACAAATTGTATCCTTAGGCATGTATTCACATGTTTTTCAGTTAAAATTTTTGCTCAACATATTAAGTAAAAGGAGTGTTGACGCAATTATAGATCACCAATCTATACCTATGGAACACTTAAAACCAATTTTTAACACAAAAGAGAAATTTAACCATGAAACATATGCTAAACCAACATACTCTCAAACTCATGCCACTGTGAGAATGAAAAAGAAGATACCATCTTTCTATTTTCCTCACTGTACATTGTTTCAACATTACAAACATAGAGGAACAAAAGGCTTAGCACTCGACAAGACGACAACATTAAGTTTTTCGGAAGAGTAAAAGTAAAAACCATTTGCATAACCCAATTGTCGTTGGGTTTCATTAAACTTGTTAGTGAATCAACTCTCCTAAAAGTTGAAGGTGTTAGGGAGGATAACCCACTAGCATATACTCTCTCTGTTTTTAATAAGTGTAATGTTTTCATTTGCACTTATGCCAATGCACATTTTAAAATATCAATAACTCAAATTCGGTAAAGTAAAATTTTCTAAAAAGTTCATATTTAAAAACTACAAGATGACGAATCCAACAAGATCTCACTTGGCTATATTTTTTCTTGTATAACTATAACAAAAATAGAAGTCAAAGTACTACAATGAATAGTAAAAAAAGTCAAAACGTTGCACTTATTAAAAAACGGAGGGAGTATCAGTCTTAACACGCCCCCTCACGGGCAAGGTGGGCTAACCTTGACCATGAACCCAGGAGTAACAGTCTAACAGACAAACCGGGTGAGCAGATACACATAAAACAAGGCCCACAGAAAAAAATGGGGGTGGCGGGTCTCGAACATGAGACCCGTGGCTCTGATAACGCGTTAGTGAACCAACTCTTCTAAAATAACTTTCTGATACCACAGATACAACATTAAGTTTTCTGTAAGAGTAAACTGTGGTTGGGTTTAATTAAACCTTTCAACCTAGGACAACTGTGTGATGTTTGATTACACTTGTACAACCCATTTGTGTAACCCAACTGTGGTTGGGTTTCATTAAATCTTTCAACCTAAGACAACTGTGTGATGTTCAATTATGCTGTGCAGTGCGTGCAACATGGTATAACTTTGATCAATCGGTCATGCAGATGATGCGGATGGAAACATGAAACGTCATCAGGCACATTAAAAGGAACTACTTAATGTTCACGCACCTAACAAAGACTTCAGCCCACTGTTGAGCAGTATGAGTTGTCACATGCTCAAAGTTATGACGATGGCGCTTTTCTCTTTCTTCAGGAGACATATTCAAAGCTTGGCCTATTGCAGCAGCAACCTCTGTAATGTTCCAAGGATTTACAAGAATTGCTCCAGCACCAAGAGATTGTGCTGCTCCAGCGAACTGTGATGTATCATACAAATGTTTCATCACATGGGGGGAAATGAATCATAACCAACATGGGATCACTGTTAAGAAATGATATTCAAGCAGATTAACTTAGTGATAACCAACATGGGAGCACTGTTAAGAAATGATATTCAAGCAGATTAACTTAGTGATAACCAAAAGCACATAGCAGATAAACTCACAGGTAAAAGAACAGTAATCTCAGAACTTTTTTGAAGTCTAAAAATCTTGTATTCACCGTGGAAAGCGTTAATCATCAAAATTGTGTATGCCAAATAGTTATAAAAAAAATTTATTGTTCAGATGTTTAGGTTGTAGAGATCAAATCAATTACATAAGATGGAACATACAATCACTGCCAAGTCCTGGTTGAGGGAAAATTAGTCAACTAGTTCCAGGTGCAAAAAATATAACTGAAAAGCGTGAAAATTACTTCACTGAGGATGAGAACCCCTTTTTTGGAGTCTTGACATGCCACAAACTCATAGCTGACAAGGTTCATCCCATCCCGCAAAGATGTAACGAGCGCTACATCTGAGGAATCAAGTGAACCAACAAGAGGTCAATAGATTACTTTAATCGTATTCAAAAGCTGAGAATACAGGATATTTAAGGACTGCATTTTAAAGGCAAGAAATTTGAAAACTAAAAATACGATCTGGGCATTTTTTGCTTCTAATCTGACCTTGATCCAGAACCATACACCAAACAAGTGGGAGACCAGTGAGTAAGCAACTCATTTTTTTAAGAACTTTATAACATGAGAATTAAACCACTGCCTCTCACTTATTCTAATAGGATTTTAAGTTTTATTCATTAAGCTTATTTGATAACTGTGCAATGACTTAACTGATTAAATGGGTCTGAATCTTATATGAAAAATGTAGTACAAAATTAATTTTACTTATTGTCACTGAATCAAAAGAAAGTATAGATATTGTTTAGAATATAAAAAATAATTTTATTAACTATTTTGTTCGTTTTATCACTGAATCTATTTTTTCAAAGCAGTTTAATAGTAAACATCCATGCCTAAATTTAATACACTTCAGGAAATCTGGGCGGTGCTCGACGGATATGAACTCAAAAATACAATATTTTGAAGTGAAGGTATAAAAGGCAAGTTTGCTCGATAAGTGTCATGACAAGCTCATAGCAAATAAATTACAGGCTTTTGTTCTCTCTCCCAGCATGCATGTCGATTGGTTTAACAAGTTCATTTTTTGTCTCTCTTCCAGGTAACTTGTATCTATGCCACAAGTAAAGTCCACAATAGATAAGACAAAGAAAAAACCTTACCAGTAACAGAATACAGTGCACACAAGCCATGGAAGTCAAGAGACCGATCCTGTAGGGGGGAAAAAGGCAATCTGTTCAAATTTCTAGAAGGCTGCCTTGCAAACTTAATTTTCCAATATTTAGTTGCATGATCCAGAGTGAGTAATATGACTGCTATGTCATGTCGTGAGAGATAGTAAAAATAGCAATTATCCCCAGTTGAAGGATAGATTACAATGTACTACAATCAATATATAGGCGAGAGGCAGTAAAAATAGACACTATTGCCAGTTGTCATCAAGGAACTAGAGTCAATATATAGGCATCTAGACATGGTTTGTGCACACAATGAAAGGCAGAACAGTGCATGGCAAAGGACTTGAACAGGAAATTTAATGGTGATGAGGGGCAAAATGGTAAATTTGTATAGGTTATCTGATCAATTACATAGCAAAGAGATATGGTTATACTTTATAGTGAGCCTAATATTTTGAAAAGACGAGCAATATTCTGTCGTGTAAATTTCCAAGCAAAATCCAATATTGGTTTACAGATGAATATAAATAATGTTAGTCAGAGTGGCAGAGAAAAACCAGATGATGAATTGGAACAGTAGTCAAAGTTCCAAATCTGCCATTGATCCTTCCAACAATTTCATGAACCTGGCTTGTAAGTTTTTGATCTAGACAGATTGGGAAAAAAAAAATGTAGATTAAATGACAAATCGGAAGAAAAAAAATAAGGGAGAGAAAATAGAAATAAGAAAATCTGACAAAGCTAGTATAAGACCGTACATTCAGGAACATCTGTCCTTGTAGGCACAGCAATTTGCAGCAAAACCACCTTATCACGCCATGGTGGGTTTTCCTCAAGAAATTTTTCAAATGCCAGTATCTTTTGAGGTATGCCTTTTATCATATCGAGACGATCCACACCAAGCATTACCTGGGGGAAGTTTAATAACCCACATTTAATGCACATAATAAGAACTTGTGAGAAACCATAAAGTGAAGCAAGGAAGCTATCAATTACAGATTTACAGTTGTATCAATCTTTGGCCAAAAATTGAATAACTAAAACTTGGACTGGATTGGTTGAAAGATAGTAAACTCATTTCTCCTTCATATATGTTTTTGGAAGGAAGGACCATCCAACAATGTCAGGAGCAACTTTCAAGCACGTGAGAGGAAGAAAAGGTGACAAATAACAAACCTTTCTTCCAGCAAATCTTTCTTTAAGTTCTTTAATATCTTTCTGGACTTTTTCTACATCGAGAGCACGGATGAACCTCTCTGAATCAATCCCTATAGGGAACTGAGTTCACCGGAAAAAAGGAGGGGGTGGGGGCAAGAGTGAATGCTGAGATAATTTACAAGTGGTTTATAACAGGAAAATTTCCCGGGAAAAAGTAATGTACCGCAGCCACACGAGTTACTCTCCCTTGATCCTCTTCTACTCCTTCAGGAGTACCTTCAAGTCCAAGAATTCGAGTACAAGCACTGACAAAATGTCTTGCATAATCGTACGTGTGGAAACTGAAAACAAATCCAAGTAAGCATTAGTAATTAGCTCCACATAAGTGTGTAGTCAGAAAAAATGCAGATGTTGAACTCACTAAAATAAAGCACAGTATAAAGTAAAAGATCCTTGCCATTATGAAGTGGGGAGGAGGATAACATAACAGATTTTATCAAAAAATATAGGTATATCTACAATAGAAGAGCCAATATCCAAGGGTAAGCATTATCTAACAAAATTCTCCATTTAACGAAGTCAAAACCACTTTAGCTATAACAAGGCCAAATAATTGCATTTAACATACATCGTATCAGAAATAATGAAAACAGAAATACATTGATTGTAACTTTCAGTAATAAGACAACAGAACATGACAAACTTGCTATCTAGCCATGAACTGTGGTAAAACAGTGAACCATGGATGCATATAAACAACTGAAGATAGATCATGCAGCAAACACTATTAGTTGATTGATAGATCATGCAGCAAACACTATTAGTTGATTTTTTAATGCAGCATGCGAAATGTACATATAAAAGACACTAAAAGAATAGCATATGAATGCTTTACGTCTATTGACATCCATACAATGGTATCATACTATCATTCTATACCTAAAAATTTATAGTTGCACTGCATCCATCATAGACTAGACAAGTTACAACAATTGGAATGCAAACACATTACCCCACTAAATCAGCTGCTAGAACCGCACGCAGAAGCTCTGATCGAGATGGCAAAGTCCTGTGGATTTCAGAAGATGGAAAGGGAGTGTGCAGAAACCATCCTACTTTCATGTTACGGTTGTGCTCTTTCAAACACTCTGGAAGGAACATAAGGTGGTAGTCATGACACCACACGACGTCACCCTCTTGGTAATGCTTGTGAACTACATCAGCAAACATTTGGTTGGCCTTTTTATACGCAGCAAACTGCGACTGAAAACTTCTCGTGGTTGCAAGACGCTCTTCTTGTGGGAGTCCAAGATAATGAAACAGAGGCCACAATATATTGTTGCAATAGCCATTGTAATACTGATGAACAATCTCTTCATCGAGGAAAACAGGAATGCACCTCTGGATTGAGCATTAAGATTGTTTTTAAACATCTTTAGAGCAAACAAATTCAGGTTGGTATTAAAATGTATATTTTCAAAGTAAAAAGGTACAAATATGCAAAACATGTGGAAAGCCCATGACCATTTCACCTTCTCGGCCAACGCTCTTGTAAGTGCCTTTTGCCCAACCTCATCAGGCACATTAACACCTGCCCAACCAATCCACCGTGCCTCAAACTCCTTAACACCTACATTTGGTGACACCTTCGAACCATTAGGCCATGAAATCGATAAAAGGGGAATTGCAAGGAAAACAGTGGAAGGAACAGAATAATAGCACACCGAATGCTTACCTAGAAGGGCACTGACTAGACCTCCTGCACTTATTTCTAGTGACCAGGAATCCTCACCCCTCCTCACAGCAGATACAGGAAGCCTATTGGCAACTACTAGCAATCTCTGCTTGGTTGGTCTTCCATCAAGCCTTTCCGCCTCATTAAGTGCCCTTGCCCGTGCTGCTCCTTCCAAATACTGTTCCATTAGGGGATTCACCGCGATATCATTCTCAGAGACATCATTCCTTCGATCACCTTCAATTCCATCAATTATCCTGTTGTTTCTTCTCAGCTGTCTTTCTCTCAAGAGCCTTGCAATTCGAGTATTGGGAAGTTCTGAGTGGTCATTATACTTGTTCCCAGGCATTTTGGGCAGTTCAAAGAAGACCTTCAAAATGGGTTATTGGCTTCCAACACAGTTCAAGCATACCAGTGAGCAACCGCCCTGAGGTTCAATATGCTTAAATTTAAGTACTCACTTCAGAACTCTCTCTAGCACGATTTAAAAGAAAACTCGTAACACCAAAATTGTTTTAGTTACTCAATGAATATGGGCAGATAATTTTCTTTCTTCAAATGAACTTGGTATCTCAACACATTTGTTTCTTTCACCAATTAAAACTAAAAGTACACAATGATACAAGGTCTCAGAGAATGTGATCCACAAAATAGCTTGAGAGCAAAATGGGGTCCAGAAGCACCGCTGGCTGAACACCCAACATTACGACCTGCTGTAAAACAAGGCAATGAGCCAACTTGAACTTTTAAAAAATGCAACATACAAAACAGCAAACGAAAGTCCCCAAGTCAAGCATCACATCACACAAAAGAAAACATACTAGTATATTATAAGCACAATCACCACAACAGAACACAGTGTACACGTCACAAACACATTGCAAGCAACAAATTTCCATCAGAGCAAGGTAAATGCAACAAACCGCAATAATTTTCGCCACCAAATTCGCAATCAAAATCGCATTTAACTCCACAGACCCCATCCAAACATCCGATCAAGAAAACACTAAAGAATTCAAAGATATACAAAAAATCAAACAAAGGAACAACTTACCCAGATGGAGCCCAAAACCCTCCCGAATTCAGCCCTCGCCGCAGAAACGAAAGCCACAAATTAAAACATGCGTAGTGATTAAAAACGAGAAAAAACGGTGATGATTGAGAGATTCTCCGGGTGGCAGAGAAATAGCATAGCCAGATGTGAAGAGAAAGCGAATACGACACCTCGTGTCAGCCTCACAGGGTATGTAGAGATTCACAGCCATGCAGATGACACCATAGGGGGGAGATTTTAACAGCTGGGGAAACAAGATTTGAATTTGACGTGCTGGGAAAAGCTCTCTTCATAACCAGTCAAATAAAAACAAACACAACCCACATAGGAAAAGGGAGGATACTTAGCTCGGGTGGGAGGTTTAATTACCCTATGCAGACCCTATTATTGCTGACGCCAGAACGAGCAGCAAAGGGCGAAAAAAAAAAGGAAATTAAGGAAAAAAACAGGAACGGGAACAGGGACAGCCACCGAGTGTTTGCCTACCATCTTATTCTATTACAGTAATTTCGTAGAGTGCTATGGCCATGGAATATTGCTGAATTTAGGTTGACCGTGTTCGACATCGACAGTGATGGTCTGATGGAATTGGAATGCCAAGTTTCAAAACAGTGGTGATGAGCGTAGTAGTTTGATTGTTAATAATTATTACGTATTACTATTATATTACTACCTCCGTTCTCAAATAAGTGATCCATTTGCATAGTAGTTACTATTCATTGAGTAACTTTGATTAATTTTTTTAACATAGTTATATAAGAAAAAACATAGTCAAGTGAGATCTTGTTAGATTCGTCTAATCACGTAGTTTTAGAATATCAAATTTTTATAATTTTTATTTATGTAAAATTTGAGTTATTAACCTTTAAAAGTGTGTCTTGAACGACGTGAAATGCAGGAATTGTGCATTTAAAAGAGAACAGAGGAAGTACTATGTAAGAGTTTTTATTTCTATTTAAAGGGCCTTTTTCTTAATTCACTTTGAACATATTTTAAGGCCCAAATGAATCATTTGGTTTGCATAATATACTTCTTTGTTTTTTGTTCTTTGGTAAACAATCATATTTTGATACTGTTCACACATTTTAACTTAAAATTTTATTATATTCATTACAAGTTAAAAAATAGCAAAATAGAATTTTGCTAGATTCATCTTGTTTTGTACTCCCTCGGTTTTTGAAAAATTGTAATGTTTGGAAATTGGGCTGTTCACACACGTACTTTGATTTAAAGTTTTATTATAGTTATACAAGTTAAAATATAGTCAAGTGGAATCTTGTTAGATTCATCTCGTCGAGTAATTTTTAAATATATACCTTTTAGAATTTTTACTGAGTTATTAATGATTTAAAATGTGCATTGGACTGCGTGCATTGTGGGTCCGTTTGAAAACGGAGGGAGTAATTTTTAAATAACGAACTCTTAGAATTTACTTGTTTCGAACTTTAATTATTAGTAATAATTTAAAATGTGAATTGGATTGCGTGCACTATGAGTGCATAATAAATTTTAAAAAACGGATGAAGTATTAATTAATGAAAAACAGGAGTATCTTATATTTGTCTATTTTTATAAAGTGTGGATCGGTATTCATTCAATTTACCATGTTAAAAGTTGTTAAAGGTACCTAGGGGTTTGTTTGAGCGGCTAAAGGTTTTCTTATACCGGTTGGACTATGAGGCTTTGTATATTTCGGAAGCGGTAGGCCAAGCGGGCGGTTTGTGGATTTTAACTAGAATTGGAACTCCCTTCCTCTTCAACTGTTCTGCATGTGGTCCGAGATTGGCCACTGTCACCGTCAGACGGGGTAATGTTTCATGGAGTCTCACTGCTATATATGCAAATCCATGTGCTTCGCAACGGGAGGTCGATTGGGAGAACATGCGGTCGTTGAGCTCTTCCGTCTCAGGTGCTTGGCTCGCCATTGGTGATTGGAACTCCATTATGTTGTCGGAAGAGAACGTGGGCATGCAGTTTGTCCCCCCACAGTCCGAATTATTCTGTGGTATGTTGGATTATTGCGGACTTCAGACGGTGCATACCATGGGTGATGTCTTTACCTGGCGAAACAATACTGGTGGAGCCCTTGCATGTCGTCGACTAGACCGGGCAGTCGCCAATGTCAATTGGTCTCAGTTTTTTCCGGAGGGGTTTGTGGAAGTGCTGCCTAGGCGGGCATCGGACCATAACGGAATTTTACTCCGATGCTCAAGGCCTGTGGAGACGCGACAGGAGACACCATTTCGTTGGGAGTCCATGTGGACGACCCATCCACTGTATGATTATGTTGTGGACTCGGCTTGGTCGTTGGGAGGTCCATCCTTTCAAGACAAGCTTACTCAAGTGCAGGAGTCGTCTGTTCACTTTAATACTCATACATTTGGCAACCTCCGTCGCCGGAAGAAAAAGCTCCTCGGACGGCTCGAGGGAGTACAAAAGGTTTTAGTTAGATGGGATTCAGCTTGTACGCTTCGACTTGAGAACAGTCTCCGTCGAGAATTGGATGAAGTTTTGGCCCAAGAAGAGATGTTGTGGCATAAAAAATCCCGCGACAATTGGATTAAATTGGGGGATCGTAACACGCGGTATTTTCACTGCCAAACAATGATACGACGACAACGTTCTCGAATCCTCGGCCTCGATATTGATGGTAATTGGACTACGGACCCCGCCGCTCTTCAGAGCCATATCTTGAGTCACTTTGGCACCACATTTGGGCTTTCGGCCCCTTCAGTTAACAATTACCCTCCACTAGCGGCTCTTCAACCTGTGGAGGAAAACAGTGACTTAGCCAAAGAAATCCAGAGGGATGAAGTCAGGGCTGCGGTTGCTACCATGAAGAGCCTCTCGGCACCGGGTTCGGATGGTTTCCCTCCTCTATTCTACAAGAAATATTGGAATGCAGTGGGGGATTCAGTCTTTAAGCTTGTGCATGATGCTCTCCAGAATGGAAGCTTCGACACTTCCATTGCGGCGACTTTCATATGCCTTATTCCTAAGGTGGAGGTTCCAAGGGAGATTCCCCAATTTCGGCCAATCAGTCTGTGTAATGTGAGCTACAAGTTCATCACCAAAGTCCTTGTGAACAGATTACGGCCTGTACTACAACATTTTATTGGCCCTTATCAATCTGCGTTCCTTCTGGGCCGTGGCACTTCGGGGAATGCTATTATTTTACAGGAAGTTGTCAATACTTTCCACATCAAACAACGGAGGAGACGGGAGTTTCTGATTAAAGTGGACCTTGAAAAGGCCTATGATAATGTGAACTGGGAATTCTTGGAGGGATGTTTTCTGGAGATGGCGCTTCCCGCCAACCTACGTCGGCTCATCATGTTTTGTGTTCGCTCACCTCAATATTCTATTCTCTGGAATGGGGGAATTCTTCCTGCTATCACCCCCACCAAGGGTCTTCGACAAGGTGATCCTTTGTCACCCTATCTATTCATTATCGTCATGGAAAAGCTCTCACAATCCATCCTTGCCAAGGTTCATGCTGGTGAGTGGAAGCCGGTTGTCCTAGGCCGCGGTTCACCACCTATCTCTCACCTTATGTTCGCGGATGACCTACTATTATTTGCGGAAGCATCGATTGACAGCGCTAGGTGCATGGATGACGTCCTCAATAATTTTGCTATCCAAGCAGGGCTACGGATTAACCCTAGGAAATCCCATGCGATGGCCTCAGCCTCGGTTCCGAGCCCCTTGTGCCAAAGTATCTCGAGTATCCTCAACATTGGCTTCACGGACAACCTTGGCAAGTACCTCGGCTTCCATATATTTCATGGTGCGATGAGAGCTTCCCACGCCCAGTTTATTGTTGACACTCTCCAGGCTCGGTTAGGGACATGGAAAAGATCTCTCTTGAACAAGGCTGGGAGATTGACCCTGGCTCGATCGGTGTTGGCGGCCATCCCAGCTTATGTGATGCAATTAGCCTGGTTACCTACGGCAATCTGTGATAAGATTGATGCGGTCATTCGGTCGTTCATATGGAAGGATGCGAATGGACATGGTCTCTTCCTTGTAGGCTGGAGCAAGTCTGCATTACCTACAAAAATGGGAGGACTGGGGATCCATTCTTGTCGGGATATGAATGTGGCTTTATTGGGGAAGATGTATATGGAATTTATTACGTCCTCCTCAAAGCCTTGGGTGGATGTTCTTAAGAAAAAATATGGGGCTCCTCTTCCTATCATGCCACAACGCCCGGTTGCCTCTGCCATGTATCGTGCCTTGAGCAAGGTCGGCCCGCTGCTGGCCTCAGGAGTGCGCACGAGGCTTGGTAGGGGAGAGTGTAACTTGTGGCATACAGCTTGGCTTCAATCTGGAACTATTAGCTCCCGAATTTCCTACATACATGAGGCTGACGAACACTTGCGTGTGAAGGACGTCTTTGAGGATAATAGATGGAGGTGGGAGATTATTCGGACACCTGTGCCTGATTCCATTAAAATGGAGTGTCATGAATTTGGGCCACTAGTGCTACACAACTCTGTCCCTGATTCTACTTGCTGGAAGGGGCTGTGGATGGCAAATACAAGGTGAAGGATAGGTATCATTGGCTCCTTGGCCAAAGGGGTTTGAGACATGACAGACTCCGGTCGTGGCCATGGAAAATCCGTGCTCCGGATAAGGTGCGATTCCTGGCCTGGTTGATCGCGAACGAGGCCCTCCCTACCAATTCTCTTCAGCTTCGTCGTGGGCTAGCAGATTCTGAGATTTGTGCTGTGTGTGGCATTCATACGGAATCCATTCGACATGTGTTTTTTCAATGCACATGGGCAGTGGCGGTGTGGAATGGATGTGGTTTGGATATGGGGATTTGGAGCCAGGGAAATGACGCGAGTATTGCTGCTGACTGCCTCCAACGTTGCATGGCATGGACTGGTCTTCATTGGGCCATTCTGTGGGTTATATGGAAAGGTAGGAATGCAGTGGCCATGCGTGGGGAGGTCGTGGACTTGTTGGGGGCTGTGAAGGACGCTCGTTTCCTGGGGGAAAGATTCAGTCGCACCCTTGGGAAACCAGCTCGGATCATGACTACGAGATGGGTGTCATGGAATCCCATGAGGACTTGCGGGTACTATTTACACGTTGACGGCAGCTCTTTGGGAAACCCGGGGCCTGTCGGCTTTGGGGGCGTGATTAGAGATGCCGATGGTAGATGGATAAAGGGGTTTGCGGGGTCAATTGGAGTCGCTTCTAACCTCGTGGCGGAGCTACATGGCATCGTGAATGGCTTAAAGCGCCTCTTAGCCCTGGGCATGGAGGATGTGAGTTACTATTCTGACTCCATGGAGGCTTTGAGAATTCTAAGGCGGGGGACGTGTGATGACCATTGGTTGAGGCCTTTGGCTTTGAATATTTCTGATCTTAACGCCCAGATTCCGAGGATACACTGGTTTCATATCCTGCGTGAAGGAAACATGGTCGCTGATTCGTTGGCCAAGATGGGGGCTGGGATGGAACATTTCTTCACCACGTGGGCATTTCCTCCGGACGAGGTTGCTTCCGCCTTGGCGGTTGATATGGCGGGGGTTTGGCTCCCGCGGTTCTAATGTTTGAGTTAGTGTGTTTGATTTATTCATCTCCCTCAAACCCCCTTTCTGTAGCTTTTTTAGTTTTGGCTTTTGCCCTTTGCCGACGCTTGGCGTCTTGTTCACCAAAAAAAAAAAAAGTTGTTAAAGGTATTTCTGCAATCCTACTCATTCCAAATTATTGTAGGAACTGCTAACTAGATAAATTAGACAAGTTATATAGATAAGGAAATATTAACATTTTTTGCTTTTGTGTTAATGTTATACCCTTATAGTAGAAGGTTGTATAACTCGACTCCCATTTTTTTGCCACGGTTTTATTTGCTTTTGTGTTAATGTTATACCCTTATTTTTAACTTTATAAAAATACAGCTAAATCTTTTTGGGTTACGTAAATTAGACATTTTGAGAGAAAAAAATATTGGGGATGTTTGGGAGTTAGCGGGTTCGGAGATAGAACTGTGAGACAATCTGCTCTTCCAATCTGTTATCTGATAACGGATCTGTTCGCTCCCAAACATCCCATTATCATATCATATTCTTCCTCCGTTTTTATGAACATAACTTATTTAGAATATCATTTTTTTTTAAATTTTTACTAAATTAGTAATCATTGAAAATATATATTGAATTGTGTGTAAAAAGAATGTATCACTCTCAAAAAATCCATTGAGTAACTATAAACATGGAGTTGTGGCATGGTATACCAAAAATGCCCCAAACATTTTTTACAATTATAAAAATGCATTAGATTTATGGGATCCGTCCTATAAAGTAATCTATCAGTGCTTATCAATTTCTTTTATACTTGCCGACCAGAAAAGACAAAATAGTCTCTGATTCGTGGTATTGGTTCGTACACGAACCAAGATAGGATCACCAAGTAATTAATTAATTAAGGAGTGTTGATTTTGGGTCAAAGGATGCTAGTTCATGTAGGAACCAGATGGTTCCTAGAAAAACCAACACTCAACATGGTTCCTCTTGGTTCTTACACGAACTATCTGGTTCGTATAAGAACTAAGGTGGTTTCCTACAAGAACCAACAACTAACACTCTTTAATTAATTAATCACTTGGTTCGTGGTATTTTTCTGGTTCGAACTAATGCCAAGAACCAGGGATCGTTTTGTCTTTTCGAACAAAAAAGTTATGTTTTTTTCTTTTGTATGAGTATAAAAGAGTTTGTCAGATATTGACAGGACATCATATTTCATTTCTTCTATATTTATTTACAAAGTTGTCATTCCCCACTTGTTTTAAGAAAAGCGGGTTGAAGCCAATTTATATCAAAATTTGCTTGTTTAACAAGAGCTTCTACGTCATCATCCAATAAACGTGCCACCTGAATAGGCAGGTCTAATAATTTCCCACTCTTTTTCTTTTACATTTCGGTTTTCTTCTCTTTTATTTTTCTTTCTTTTTTTTTCCTTTTTTACTTTATTTTCTTTTTCTTTCTTCTATCGTTATTATTATAAAAATAAAAATTGTAAAAATAAAAATCCAATAACTATTGAATTTGGTCGTGAATGTAGTCGATAACCTTTTTAGCTACCGAATTTGGTCGTGAATTCTTAGTAGCTATATTATATTCTTAGTCGCTGCTACATGTGGTGTTTGTTATATCTGGTATTATTAATTGCTAACTCATATTTTTAGTAGCTACATATGGTGTTCCTAGTCGGTACATCGTATTCTTAGTTGCTGACTATGATATTTTAATCGCAAGTTACAATCTATTACTCCCTCCATCCCACCAATTTTGTCATGTTTGACTTTTTTACAATGTTTATTGTTTAACTTTGACTCAATATTATTGCAAGTATATATTTGGGAAAAAAATAATCAACTTGGGTCTTGTTACAATCGTATGATCATGTAGTTTTAGAATGTATTTTACATAATTTTTCATTATACATAATTTGAGATATATATTAACGATCGGAAAAAGTGTTGGATTGTGTGTAAAAGTCAAATAAGATAAGTTAAATGGGACGGATCGAGAATATTTAGTCACTACCTAGAATATTTTTTGTGGCTGCCTGTGACATCAATTGCCTATAATATTCTAGTCACTATATATGTGGCCTTTTTGATATTCTTACTTAGTCGCTACCTATGTTATTCTTAATCTCCTACATCGGGTATTAGTAATTGCTATCTCTAGTAGTTCTATATGTGGTACTGTTAGTTGCTATGTGTAATATCAATTTGTATTTTTAATATAATTTATTTGGATACAGGTTTTTATATTAGCATATCTTCTTAAAAAGATATAAATTGCTATCAATGATGATAATAACATTACTAAACATAAGTTAATATTTTCTATCACCCTTGCACTCTTGAATATTGACGGCCATAAGACGAAACTGAACGGTAAAGATAGAATTGAGATGATGTACTGTCAATAAATTGATAATACCATAATAGGACCCTTCAATAATACTACTTCATTTGCTTAATACTTCATTTGTTACGAACCACGTTTTATGCAATTCAATACATATTTTTAATTCTTAATAACTCAAATTGCATAAAAGTAAAAATTACAAAAATTTAATATTCTAAATTTATGCGATTAGGCGAATTCAACAAGATCATATTTGACTATATTTTATATTAAAAAGTCGAATCAAGGTTACTCAATAAAATTTGCTCAAATTCCTGACATAATTTATAGTTTAGACGAAGTTTATAGTGTAGAGTGTCTAAAACCCTGTCATGCAAAAGTTTTCTTTCAAGAAAAAAAAAAAAATGAAAGAAATCTTCATATCGGACATTAATATTTACTTGTTTTATTTTTGTTGATGGATTTTGCACCAATAATTGAATGATGGTGAATAACATGTGGGTCCGATCAAGGGATTTCTGATTTGCGAATCCTTAAAAGCTACTGTGAATTATTGGCTCTATTGATTGGTTCCAGAAATATTCGTCTCCTATATACTACACCGTTCGTGAATGTTTCTTACATTCAATAAAGTGTTACTATTCACACACAAACTTTTACTTAAAATTATTATAGTTATATAAGTTAAAATATAGTTAAATTGAATTTTATTAGATTCATCTCGTCATGTAGTTTTTAAATATGGAACTTTTAAAATTTTTATATATACCGAACTTGAGTTATTGATCATTTAAAATGTGCATTGAACAGCGTAACGGATGGGCCCGTCAAAAACAAATGAAAACAGAGGAAATATTTTTTTCTAAAAAAATGTTTCTGATATTTTTTCTAGAACGTAACAGAGATTGGTATACAATAGTCGATAATTAAAACTTTTAGTAGTAGTGATGAAGTGTAACTAAACTGGGTATATGGCCTTCTATTATAATAATATAAGTGGTATAATAAGATATTAAGATGCAAAGGCGTCCACCCAAAAATGAAAGGAAAATAAATAATAGCAAACCAGAATTAAAACCAAAAGTTAAAAAGTTTATCCACTGACTATAAATAATTAAATGTTCCACAGATTAAGAAAACAACAATAAAGAGAGAATACATGCAGAAGTTGAAAAATTAATTGAAGCATCAGTCCCTCGGTAGGGATGTCAATGGATCCGGATTAGAATTGAGAACCGAGCAAGACCCAGCTTGGGTCGAGTCTTGTTTTTTATAAAATTGGATGCATAACCGACCCGTTGCCATTCCTAAGAATGACAATGGGTCCGGATCAGACCTGAAACCAAACCAAACCCGAGCCTTGAGTTGGGTCATGACAAACCCGACTCAAACCCGACCCATTGCCATCCATATCCCCCAAGCTTAGACTTCTTGTGTGGATTTTATAATTGAATAAATAAACCTATAGAAGATGGGGATTTGGCCTAGGTCATGTTCTCTGACTTCCAACCTCATGGTTGGGGTTTCGATTCCCACCCGATCACATCTCTTCCTTTTATTCTCTTTTGTAATTTGTGTGGTTTGGGCTCCCACACACATTTGCCGATGCATAGTGTCAATGTTTAAAATAAATAAATAAATAACTACACTTGGAATTTTTCTACGACATATAATTTAAGTCAAACACCTGATGAGTATATAAATATGCATGTATATGCAATTTGCATGAATAATAATAATTTAACCTCATATAATTGAGCAATAATATTTCCGTAATTCACCAAAAATTAAATAGCACAAAAGTTGAAACAAAAAATATGTGTACCACAACACGAGAGATATATAATACTTCTAAGTCTAATACCAAATGTTGATTATAACCAGGTTGCACATTGAAAAATGCAGCATTTCGAAAACAGCTAATCAACAATAACAAAACATAAAGTTTTTGAATAAGATAAGCTTATGTTGTTTCCAAATGCAACAACCAGATAATGATTTTTAAAAGTGATTAACTTTGTATCTGTAATTGTAAAATTACCAAAAATGCATAATGAGTTCTCGCTATAGCTAGTGCATCCATAAAATGTAATAAGCAAACAATATTATTTATTACAATAAACCGAACAAGATTATATGATTATTGCATTCTAAACATAATAATCATAATAATCAGATAAAAAAAATTAAAAGAGTTATATAGGATCAACATTTAAAATAAAATAAAAAAAGTTCATATGGTTTGCAATTTAGCCTATTGGTCAAACATTTAAGTCTCAACTTCAATGGTGGATGTTGTTTATATCCCTATCGGCCCTTATCCCCCCTCCTTTATTTCCATTTTACTATTAGTTTGTGTGACATAACTCTCACCAATCATCCCCCCTCCTTTATTTCCATTTTACTATTAGTTTGTGTGACATAACTCTCACCAATCTGTTAAACAAAAGGGCTTCGACCTCCCGTAACCAAAACAAGAAAACCTCCTGCCTCCTGTCCTATTTTGCACTATTCTTCTATTCAGTGAAGTAATAATCTCATTCCAAAAAGTTCCATGCACATATTAAAGCTGCATTTTGGAAACTTAATAGCGTTTAGTGTTTATAAAATCTCAAAGGAGAGTGATTGGTAACCCTAAATTTTTCACATGATACCCTATTATTGAATAATTTAAAAATTGGAATTTAGTATATTAATTATTTTATTATAAATAAATGTATATATATTTAAAATAAGAGATTAAGAGTTACACAATCACTCCCCAGTTTCAAACTCCCTATCTTAGTGTAAGCCCCAATTTGGATAGGATGTTTTAAATATTAAATCTCAAATATTTAATATCAAATGTCTAATATCATAGTGTATAGACAATCATCTGGCCCTTATCACTACCCATTATCCTCTTTGTAATTTGTATGGTATGAGCTCCCATACCACCCTTTCCTAGCATGTATAGGATGTTCATCCAAAAAAAAAAAATTGTCTAATATCATAGTGTAAGCCAAAAGTATTTAAACTGTTTAATAGTATGTTTTTAAATATTAAATCTCAAATGTTTAATATCATAGTGTAGCCAAAAGTTTTGTTCTCATATGCAACAATGTTATAACTTGTTCAGATAGACTTAAAAATTATTGTTATAGAAAAGTGTTATTTTGAAAAGCAATAGTCAAAAACCCTTAAATAAGGCTTTGTAAAACACCCCATGTTGATACTTTAATAGCCAATATTTTAGTATATATAGTTGTGGTCACTTTAATGCTTTTTAGTATGGTATAATGCTTCGGACATTCTAAAAACCATGGGGCCCATACATGTTAATCTTGGCATAACTTTTTTGTGTAGTTTTCAAAAGTTGTGTGATTACATATACCCCACTTATATATATTGTTGCAGTAATAGGTAATGGGAGTATAAATACTACTCCATTAGTCCATTAGGTTGGTTTCGAATTAAACAAAACACATACTACTACTACTAGGAGCAATATAATGAATGGGTCATAGCATGCAGTAATTCTATATAGATTTAGAATATTCGTCGCCCACTAACATAAACATGATCCGACAGATATGACAGAATATTAAGGACCCACGAATCTTACTCTCTGGTAGATTTTGACTCTTATGCTCTCAAAGGATCGTCAAATATTTTTTTCCAATTTATTACAAGGAGACTACGCAGACAGCACAGCCCACGGGCACCCAATTCCAAACAACATGTCTCTAGTGTGCTGTATTTTTTCGGTTCAGTAAATGTTACTTTTCATATTATTGGTGGACTAGTATTTATCGGATCAGATTCGATGTTGATATTTTCTTGCTACTATTCTCATTCTCCACTTGAGGAGTATAAGATTTTTCTTTTGGTACTTAGTTTGGTACAGAAGGCATAACATTTCATTGTTACAAATTTTTTTAGTGTTTGCACTTTTTGAAGTTTATTTATTTGTACATTAACTTTTTTAAATGTTTAATTAAATTTAATGGTACTATTATTTTTTTTTTATTTTTTTATTCTCATATTTCATGTTTCATCTTGGAAAAGGTTCCCCATTTTTGTATTCAAATAATGGTGGCATGGACCCCACCACACATTTCATAATTTGTATAAGTTGTTAAGAAAAAATATAATAATGGGTGTAGATAATCTATACGTTATTGCAACAAATGTTTTTAATATTGAATTAGTTGGGAATATAATTTTAATATATTTCATTACTTTATAATTATATGTACATTTATAATCTTAATTTAGCAATGCATATTTTTTGGCAAGTCTAAAACAAAAGTTATAAATCCATTTGATTTGATCCAACTTAATAATTGGGATTTAGATCCGTGCTCCCGCCCTAGGGTAGCAAAAAAGAAACCAGTTTTTTTTTTTTTTTTTAAGAGCATCAAAAGAAAAAAAAGAAGAAAAAGAAAAAATAACTAAGGAGATAAATTGAACACTATTAAGATATACTTCATATTAAATAGATTAAAATTTTATTCAAAATAACTCAACACTACTACCCTGTTGCCTTGAATCTTCCCCACAAAAATAAAAATTAAAGGGTACATGCTAATTAAACAAAAAAAACTCATATAGCCCATATAATCATTGGCGTATCTACTATAGTGCAAGGTGTGTCAATTGACCCACCATAAAAAAATAAAAACTAATAAAGTATTAGTACTAATATTTTGATATAATGACAATCAGATTGTAATTTTAGTACAAGTATTGAGTAATTTGGGTGTAGGAGTTTAATATAGTATATTTTTTAGGCAAATACTAGGGTATCCCCAGGCATCATTGGACCAAAAAATAATCCATCGATGATCGAATAGACATTGAAGGGTTGCCTCTCCCAAACCAGAATTTTACATACACAAAATTGATTGTTGTTTTTATTATTAAATATGTGTATGTACAGTATAAGACAACATAACATAAATTATATGAGTATATTGTAAGGGATTCACAACTCTATTAATATTTTAGTGTTTTCAATTTGAATTTTTTAAATAAAAAAATCTCATAAGGTATATCCAATCAAAATCATTAAAAATTTTGAGGTATTCAATGCAAATTTTAAAAGTTTTAAAAAATATTTAAGTATTCAATAGTCTATTGACTTCAAAACTCCATCAATTTTAATAGATTATTCTTGAAAATATAACTATACAAAATCTCTTTAAATAACAAAATATTTATACGGATTATGTAAGTCTATATAAAGTCAGCCAACTCTACTCTATATATATAGAGTCTATTGATTTTCTAAATTCACCGATTTTTTAAAGTCCCAAAAAATGTAACAAAGTTTCGGTTGAATACACCATGCTAAAGTTAATTGATTGATGTTCATAATATTCGACCCACCAAATAAAATATCCTGGATCCGCCACTGCATATAATAATTTAGAAAATATTGATGGAAATAACAAATAACTTTGACATATATTTTTTATAAGATACGAAATATATATATGTATACATCGCTTTTCTTATTATATGTTATCATCATCAACAAAAAAAAAAGTTTAAATACGTAACATTATTTGATTATTTACATTTGCATAATATAAGAATCCAATAATCTGTGCAATGACATCTAAACACCCTCTAAAAAAATAGTAAAATTTGTCAAATACAAGCATTATACGATATTCATTTAGAATGTATAAATAAAGTCCTTAACAAGAGTGCATAATTTAGCTTAATTTGGACGGAACTTAGTTTAAATTTTAGAACTTCTGATACTAATTAGAGCCCATACCTCAACTTTTAGGGAATATAAATTTTACTAGGTTTTTAATCTTATATCTTTTGGATAGTTGACACTTAAAAGTTGTGTTAAATAAAGTACACCTCAACAAGTAAAGCTAGTCGAGGAAAATTTGAAGGCAAAACAAAATGGTGGTCTGAAAGACTTCAATTTCATTTGATTCCAAATTTAATAAATTGACTTTGACTTTTCTGAAGAGAAGGGGGGGGGGGGGGGGGGGGGGGGGATTAGAATTCAACATTTCCCCTAAGGATAACTAGATTTGAATTTGGGGCCTTGTAAGTTGGACTATAGAATTCAAGAGATTGAATGCAGACCTAAATTCCAATTTAATCTTTAATTCTTGTTTGTATTTATTTGGGAAAGTGATCAATAACAAACAATTCTTGTAACTTCATAATTTGGTACCCCTAATTCCTAAAGCCTAAAGTCTAAAACCAATTTGTAAGCTAGTGAGTGGGGTGACATATATGATGATAGGGTACTAACATCTCATCTAACTAATACGAAGAGGGAAAAGGCCGACATATGTGATGTGTATTCATTATCACACATTATCAACCTCACAAATCTCAAATCCTGTCCAACCCCCCCTTTGGTAAGAGATTAGTGCAGACCTAGCTCGATGTTTCATCAATCCCTACCCAACCCCCTTCTCTAGGGTGTATCCCGATCCAATGACCTATCATGATTTTTATTCTTATTTTTGAAGTATATACTCCCAATCTAGGTCCAATATGTAGAAGTGGATTCCAGATTAACTGGGACCCCCTATAATGAGAATTTGGGCATGAATTGAAGACCTGCGTCGACATCCACATGTATGTCTGTCCAAGCAAGTTGGACACACGTGATTTTTGTAATTTATTAGTAATAGTACTACTTGTTTATTAATTCACAAATTATTCTATTGGAAACCTCACCAGTCACCACCAACCTCGGATATTTCATTCTTGTGGCTAAAAGACACTAACTAAGATTTTTCATGTCCCATCTACAGGAATTCTTATTGTGCTTCACACAAAAATACTATTTCATCCACAAAATTTTTATTAATTAAAGTAAGAAAAGTAAGAAAAATAAACCTATTACTTAATTATTTTTTTTATTCTCAAGTAGCAATAATAATAATAATTACTATTAACTTTTTAAAATGACAAAATTGTATAAACAAATGGGTAACACACTAGAGACAACTACCGAACTAAAGTAATTAAGCACACATCTGTGAATTATAATGGCCCCCATAGATTTCAAAGTTTCCAATAATAGCCATTACTACTTATCAAAATAACAAAAACACACCCCACTATTTTATTCAACTAAAAATTAATACTACTTCAAAAACATAGCCCAAATATAGATTCTATATGCATGATTGACAGCACAGGAAAGGATATATCGGAACAAAGTCACAAATAAAACAAAGTGAGTGATTGATTTCAAGAATTGGAAAAGACATGTTCATGCATTTGTTGCATATTCTGTGAATCCATAACCACAATAATTGTTCAATTCCCTTCCTTGTCCAGCTCAAATTCCAATTTATACTCTTCTTTTTTAAGGAAACAGACATACTTTCAAATTTCAAAAATAAACTTCTTAGGTTCAGAGCAGCACTCATTCTGATGTGCTCAGTCAAGTATTCCCCTCTTATTAAATCATCAACCTATATTATTAGGATATACTCCCTCCGTTTTTTTATATGTTCACCCTTTGCATAGTGGTGAATATTGTTCATTGAGTAAGTTTGATTCGAGTTTAAACATATTTATATAAGATAAAACATAGTCAAATGAGATGTTATTAGATTCGTCGAATCACATAGTTTTAGAATATTTAATTTTCATAATTTGAGATATTAATCGTTAAAGTATAAAAAACGGAGGTAGTACATGACATTGGCTTACATGCCTATAAATTTGTGCTTGTTTTTAGAGGTCGGTTCAATGAATTAGTGACTAAAACTACAAAAAAAAAAAAAAAAAAACAAAAAAAAAAAAAACAAAAACAAAATTCAATTTGAATGTTTTATAATCCCTTTAAAAAACTGATTAGAAGACAAACATATTTAATTCCAAAAAGGTGCGGGATTGCTATCCGACCAATTATCATATTGTGTATATATATATAGACACATACATTTATAATAAAAAAGTAATCGATATACTACACCACTAACACAACCCAAAACTAGAGAGTTAAGTGTATATCATTGAACACTATGGATCATTCATTCATTCTCCATCCAAAAATAGTTGTCTCAGCATTTCGATGAATAAGATGATGAATTGATGGGTTCAGTGAAGTGTTTGAGAGTAATAACTTGTATTGGCAAAATGACTAAATGTTTGATTGTACTACCATTATTTTAGTATCACTGGATAGTATTTTTGTTACATACTATATTTTTCAAAGTTTGTGCTAAAAGTATCTTATGAACAAATAAAACAAGGATCCCAAGCAAGACATTCATATGATTCTTTATATTGACAGTGACATTAAAGAAAGTTGTTTTAAGAAAATATAAATGTGTGTATCTTTCTTAACCGGGGTGAGTTTACTAGTAGTACTTTTATTCTAGTGTTAAAAGGTGTTTATAAGTTCCAAATAAAATGGCTGACGTATTTCTTTTATATACTACTATATATATTTGAGCTCTTTTCTTAGTCTTGAAGTACAATAGGAGTATATAGAACGCAGCGAGGATTCTCTACTTGATTCTCTACTTAGTGGAATTCCTCCCAAGAAAACACTAACAAAGTCAATCAAACTATTCTTGCTCAAGTCAATTTTAACTGTACAATTTTCCAATTTCAACACAAAAATCACAATGTTCTCTACCAGTCTAACTTGAGTCGCTGACTACTACTCTATTCCAACGACATGTAAACTAACTCAAAGAAATACTATAATAAATGTGCTCATACTGAAGAGCTACAACAGGAATGGGGAAAAAACCAAACACGTTTTAAATAAATGGTTTAGAATTATAATAACGATAGCACTATTAACTACAATTCACACAAAAAAGAAGGCAGCGCAAATTGCAAGTGCAGTTCATTTGGATAACAGAAAACAAATAGGACCAAGTAAATGCATGCTATCGATATCTCCACTAAATAAGGCAGAAGCAACAGCATCATCATCTCTTATCGCATCAAAATCGGGACGTAAAACAGAAATCATCCAAATAATAAAAAAAAAAAATCCAATTCACAGGCAAAGGCAGTTACGAATTCGAAATTCATGAATAATCGGACGACGACAGGAGGAGGAGGCGAAAAACTAACCTGGAAATTGGGGAAAGTTTAACGTCGAGGTCCATCAAATCAAAGCATGAATAAATAACAACAACGTATTCCTGAATTGGATCGGCGGCGCGAGGAACCGGAGAAAAGAGGAAGCGCAGGCGAGAGCAGTGGCGGTGGTGCGATTGGGAAAAAAGGAAAAGATGATAAAGAAGGAATTTGGCAGAGAATGGTGTGGTGGGTGCAATGTATGTATATAGAGGAGAGGATTGAATGAATATATGTATGCTTATACATACATATATATAGAGAGAGACAGAGAGAGAGATACATAAAAGGAGAAGACAGCTGTAGTGTGCTGCACCCCAATAAGTTGCTCGGAACTTATTCCAAAGCTAGTGTGTGCTGCTCATTGCTCAAATCTTCGGGCATTTTTTTTAGGAATTGCAAACAGAGAAAGGGTAGTGGGAACATATTATCTATCTATATATATCTATATATATATATAAAAGTAATATAGTCTAATTTCCCCCACTTTCTTACTCTTTTTTTCAACAACTCATCCACATATTCTTCTCCTTTTTCAACAACCTAAATCACATATGAAAATAATTAAAATAAAAATTCTAAATCTAAAATCTTATATTTAATTTATTAGTCTAAACAGAAGAAAAAAAATATATTATCCTGTATTTTGGGATTTGGATTTAAATCCAATATTCAATTTCTTAGTCTAAAAGAAAAAATCTAATATTTACTTTCTTATATATTTTATATCTATATCTATATTATCCTAATAAAATCTTAATATAATATGATAATATATTTAACCATAATATTACATATTTTTAGAAAATCACTTCCATTCTTCTAGGATTTGAAATTATAAAATTCATTTTCATTGAGATCAAATAAATATATATGTATATAATATTTATATCTATAATATCCTAATAAAATCTTAATAAAATATTATAATATCTTTAATTTATACTATTATATAATATTATATATTTTAGATGATCACATCAAATCCAATTCTACATCTCCTATTGCTCTATAAATACTCCATTCATTTATCTAATCTCACGGTGGTCTTGAAGTTCTCACCCTCTCATACTTTATTTCTTTATTCTTATTCTCCATTATTTTCTTATGTCTTCTTAACTTTGATTTTATATTTAAACATTTTTTTTGTTCTCACATCAATGTTTTCCTAATATTTATTTTGTTCCAGGTTAATTTTTCTCTCTTTTGTTGCAAAATATTCTTCATCTTTATATTCATGTAAGAATCTTTTTTTTTTCTTTCTGTTACTCTGCGTGTGAATAATATTAATAAGATTTTTTTTAAACGTAATGTTAAATATATATTTTTAATGCTTTTCTATTGTCTTTTGCAGGATTACATGTTGCTGTAATGTAGGATTGCAATGAAGTCATATTCTACAATTTTTTTTGTCATTCTAATTTGAATACTACTCAAAATTATTTGTATAGCATAAAGTTTGTTTTATATTGATTTTGTTTTTGTTCGTTTGTTGTCTTTATTCGTGATTTGAAAATAGTGAAAAAAATTGAAGAGTGTAAATTTGGAGATGTTCCCCTTTATTTGATGTATTTTTTTTCTTTTGTTAATAGATTATTCATATTTTGATATTTTATCTTTTGGACACAATTTTTATATATTTTTTGTATTGATTTAAGTTCACTATAAAATATCAAAACAACAATAATTTAATTGAATTGGAAAAATTGGGAAGATAATCCAATAAATTAAATACTTACCTTGCATAAATTTAAATTAGGTAATAATATAATTATAATAATTTTTTAAAAATTTTGGCAAATTGATATCTGCTTTAATTAAAATTCAAATTCAATCCATAGAATTTAAATGGAAGTTTATGTGGAATTCATTATTAAGATTTGTATGTAGAACATAATTTATTTTATTCAACTAATTAAAATTGAAAATATTAATAAATACCTTATTAGCCATTAGAACTTAAATGTCCGGCTAAAGTTGAAATCTTAATTTGGCATTAATTAACTTTCTTTTCACTTTTAATTAGTGATGTAATATAAATTTATTTTTATATTTAATTTTATGAATATATGGTATTTTTATTACCTTTTAAGATATATGATTTAAAGATATTATTCATATCATATATGGAGTATTTTTTAAGTTAATAATATATACTACCTCTGTTTTTTAATAACTGCAACATTCCTACATTTCACACAATCCAAGACATATTTTTAACCATTAATAACTCTAACTATATATAAGTAAAAAATATAAAAAATTTATATTCTGAAACTACGTGATTAGATGAATTTAACAATATCTCACTTGTCTATATTTTTCTTATATAACTATGTTAAAAAAAATAATCAAAATTACTCAATAAATAGTAATTACTATGTAAATGGTTCAGTTATTTGAGAACGGAGGAAGTATCTTCTACCATTGTCATTTAAACCCGCCTCATTATAACTGAATTTTGAAATCTACAACAAATGAGTTTAAACACTAGAATTATATAATAATAGTAGTTGGGGAATAGAGAATGATTTAAATTAGTTATTTATTTTTTTTCCAATTCTTTATTTGGTATAGTGATTTGTGATTATTCTAAAATATTTTAATTTGTTATTATTCTAAAATATTTTAATTTGTTATTATTCTAAAATATTTAAATCCAATTTTAAAATAGTTGGGGGGTTTTAGGCAACTGGCCCACGGAGGGGCGGGCCTTTGGCCTAGCCCATCCCACAGGCGGATTGCGGGTCAGGTGGCCTTTTTAATTAATTAAAAAAATAAATTTTATATTATAAAATATTTTTATTTATTTAAATTTAATATATTATCTAATTTAAAATTAAAAGTATTTTTGAAAAATTTAAATGTATTTTTATATTCTTTTTTAAAAAATTAGCTTCAAAACAAATATAGAAAGTAATATTGTTTTTGTGGAACTATAAAAAGTAATATAAATAACCCAATAGATATGTACCGACCAAAAAATTATTTTAGTTTAATTTAGTTAGAATCAAGTCAATTTCATAATTCTTTAGTAGTATTTTACAAAAATAATGTATAAAATTAAATTATAATATTATCAAAGTAATGTTATATGATTTAAAATAATATCTAACCAACAAACATTAATACAATTATTATGTTATTTAACTTTCATTGCAAACTTTAAAAATTTAAAAAAATAAAAAAATAGCTTGGCCCGCAAGCTGACCCACACCCGCCGTGTGCTTGCCCTAGCGACGACAGGTTTAGACCGGCTTCCAAACGAGCATCTATTTGTTCAACCCAACACAACATTTAGGGAAGGTGGGGTGGGCTGGCCAACGGGCCCAGCCAATTTTGACATCTTTATGTAAAGTAGGTATCCTATATTTATATGTAAGTTATTACTTAATATTAAAGGTATAATAACACTCCAAAAATAAGAGAAAAAAGTAATTTGATATTCAACTATTTTTAACTTTGTTTAATTGAATAAATATAATATGAGAATTATGAATTAATTATTAAATTTATATTAGTCACTGCACGTTTATGTTCACAATGTTATAAGATTATATTTTTTCTTCTTTTTTTCTTTTCCTTTTTCCATCTATATTACCATTATTCATGATTATAATTTTGATATGTTTCTTTGCATTACTTTAAGTTCACATAAAGTCGAAGAACAACATTGATTTGGAAAAATTGAGAAAATAAATCTAATAAACTGAAAGACGAATGTACTACATGATGACATTTATAAATTAAGTAATGATTACAAATATATCTAGCAAAATGATATATTAAAAAATGAAAAATCAAATATATTACAAAAATTTTTATTGTAAATTTATATAAATTAAGTAATCTAAAATTGTTATGGGCTAAATCAATCAAATAAGAAGATTATGAAAATAGCTTAACTGTCAAAGTTGCTAAACCACTTTGTCATATTTTTACTTACAAACCACCTTGTCATATTTTTCTCAATAATGTGGTTAGAAAATTGGCATAACCCAAAATTACGTAATAAAATATTTAAAAACTGAAAATATTATGTTATTTCTTTTTTCGATGTAAATTTTACTTCCCGCGCATTGCGCGGGCGGGTATGCTAGTATAAATTATAAAAAGATAAAGGAAAGTGATAGGGTTGAGATCCTAATCTTAAAGTTGGAAGGAAAAAAAAATAAATAAATAGATCCCTTTTCTTTTTCAAAAATTTAAATTAGACCTTTTTCTATTTTATTATCAAAACAGTCCTTTATAAATGATAATTATGTCCAAATCAGTCCCTTATTCACTAATTATACTCTAATTGATGATGTGACAATGGTTTTAATTTAAACTTGACAAGTGGGCATAATATAGTTATTTTTCTTTTATCTTTTGTCAATTCAGTCCTAACCTTTTGTTTTGTTCTCTTTAGTCCTCTACCCAAATCGGTCATTTTTATATTAATTGGTCTCCAACCTTTCAAATTATTTCATTTTAGACCCAGAACCTTAAATTTTTTATTATTACTAATTCATTTATCAAATAAATGCCAACATACTTCCATAAATAAAATTAAACACCAAACCTCATACATTGGGTTTGACTGCTTTGTTATCGGGTCTTCCAAGTACCAGAATTTTACGGACTCTCTCTAACCACCCGACCGCAACCGATGGTTCATTGGTTTTGGTTTCCTTCAGCAACAATCAACACAATCTTACTTTGTGTCCTAGCTTAGGATGTAGCAATATTTGAGTAAATGATTTAATTTGAATTTTTGGAAAGTTATGGATACAGGAAGCCTTGGTTTTATTGAAAAAAATATTTAAAAAAATAGCATGAATTTTATTGTCCACAAAGTATGATTGTGCTGATTGTTGATGAAAGAAACCAGAACCAATGAACCATCGGTTACGGTCGGGTGGTTAGAGAGAGTCCGTAAAATCCGGAACTTCGAAGACCCGGTAACAAGGCGGTCAAACCCAATGTATGAGGTTTGGTATTTAATTTTATTTACGGAAGCATTTATTTGATAAATGGATTAGTAATAATAAAAAATTTAATATTTTGGGCATAAAATGAAATAATTTGAAAGGTTGGAGGCCAATTAATATAAAAATAAGTGATTGGGGTAGATAACTAAATAGAACAAAATAAATGTTTAGGACTGAATTGGCAAAAGATAAAAGAAAAAAGACTAATATTATGCACACGTGTCAGGTTTAAATTAAAACTCTTGCCACGTCAGCAATTAGAGTATAATTAGTGAACAAGGGATTGATTTGGACATAATTAGCATTTGTAGAGGAGTACTGTTTTGGTAATAAAATGGAAAAATGACTGACTTGGATTTTTGAAAAAGAAAAGGGACCTATTTGTCCTTTTTTTCCAGTTGGAAGGTATGGACTTGAGCATTTGTACAAATTCTCATTCCCATTTGCGCATCTTTTCTTTGTAAAAGCAAATGATGCAATTAATTATCATAAGTACTAACAAATAAAGCCAAGGAAAAAATTTAGTGAGAAGTAGTAGTATATTTTAAATATTTTAAAATATAAATATGCGGACGTCACACACACGTGTTAACAAATGAAGTTATTATAAGCAAAAGCATAATACTAATGGAGTGACACTTGTAAATTTTAATGTAATAGTAATATGTAATCAGCCAAGTGATGGATATGACTTGGGTTTGAGAAATTGTTTACTTTACTATTGTACTGCTTTAATTAAATACACTCTTCGGGTTGGGTGGCTAAAGGAATCCGTTGCCGATGTGGGAATTGGGAAATATGGAAAATAAGCCGAAGCCCCAAGCCGCGTTGTTTGGCCGAATAGCTCGATTGGTGCTCTAAAGTATACCACTCGAGTAGGGATGGCAATCCCGCCAAACCAAAACCCAAATCGAGAAAATTTTTAAGATCCAGAACAGACCAGACACGAGACATGTCTTCTTTGGAACCGAACAGAACCGAAATCCATGGACCCGTGGACCAAAATGCATTTGATACAAATACTTTAGACTCGACCCCAAAAAAAAAAAAAACAACGTGAGCAGTGAGCTAAATTATTGTTTAAACAATCCAATATTCCAGTAAAAAAACAATACAATCAGTCTGTTTATTGCAATTTACACATGATATATTCACACTTCCCCCGTTGATAATATCACTTATTACACAAATATGGTAGCCACGTAAACGAACGATAGCCAGCGGATTGAGAGAGTAGATGGAGAAGATATAGGGATCTGAATTCGTGAAAGACGAGCGGCAGAGTGAGATTGTGAAAAATATAGACGAGTGCTAGAAATGGAAATTGAGAGCAACTACAAGCTACACCTATTCGCTAAAATGAAATATACAATAGTGATATTAAGGTTGTGCATAATATACCATACTCAGGTCGGGTCGGTTACTAAACCCAATATCCAACCAACCGGAGAAAATATTACTAATAATAATAAAATCTTACATGAGGTTTTATAAGATAGCGCAAATTATTCATCTCCCAATTCAAAAATTGGAAGTTCAATCCAGAGCTTCATATTAATTTTCCTTTTTAATTTCCTTATAAATAGTGGTTGTTTCATTCCCAATTTATATAAAAAACACATAATAATAATAAGATAGAATTGTATACTTTACTCTTAAGAAAATAAAAGATTGGGGTGTGACTTATACTAAGGCAATCATGTTTGTTGTGGCCAACATTAGATCATCTTTTAGACAACCCTTTTTATACCAAGAACTTTTATATTATTGTTGGTTTTAGAAAAAGTATGATCTAAAGGCATACCAATATCAAATCTTTAATTAATATATGCACGCACATGCGCATCAATCCAATTAATCAAAATATACTAAATGCAGTTGGCCTGGATGGTATGAGCTCTGACAGCTTAGACAAATATTTCAGATTCGAGCATTTGTATATGTAGAAATATGTTTTGGAAGATGCAATCCTTCAATGCCCACTAAATTCTCGAATGATTAGTCTTGGTCCAATGTGGCATGGGAATACCCGGTCTATAAAATAAAAATAATCAAAATATAATATTTCAAATACTGAGGCTCGGAAATATCCGGTAATTCACAAAAAAAGTTGGCTGATTTCGTTTCCTTCAATCGTTATTGCGGAGACTTAACGGGACCCCACGATGATCATATCCATCACTCAAAAATTACTACAATGGAATAATGGAATAATGATGAACTTTTTCCTACTGCTTCCTTAATAATTTATACTTCGTAGTAGTTTATTTTATAACAAAAAGCTGTTTTAAAATTACTACAATGGTCTCCCCCTTTTGCTTTAATTAGTTATTTTATATAAATCCTCTTTTATCATATGTGTGCTTTTGATTTTATTATGCCTTTAAGAAAGAAAGGCATTCACGTCTGACTCTTATTTGTCTTTACATTTTTTCGTAAAGAGACTGAGACTATCTTTAGTGGATTTTCTTTCTATGTCCTTTATTCCCCCAATTGGGAGCCTAAAGAAGCCGAATCGAATTGATTCTGTTCGAGCTGGCTTGCAAGCATGATCGAAACTCGCTCGATTAAGGCTCGAATTCTTTCTATAATATACTCCCTCCATTTTTAAAATTTTTATTACGGACCCACCCAACACGCAGTTGAATGCACATTTTAAACCATTAACAACTAATGTTCGGTATAAGTAAAAATTCTAAAAGTTCCATATTTAAAGACTATAAAATGAGACAAATCTAACAAGATCCCACTTGGCTATATTTTATCTTGTATAACTATGATAAAACTTTAAATCAAAATGTAAGTGCGAATAGTGCATAACACCCCAATGGGACAAATAAAAAAAACGGAGGGAGTATAATTAATATTATTATATTTTTAAAATATATATATGTGTATATATATATATTTAGTCGAACTGGAACCTTATTGAACAACTCGTCTAGAAAACGAACCTAGTAATGACTTGTTCGAGAATGACTCAATTGCTTGCAATTGCTTGAGCTCGAGTTAAGCATTGACCTGAGCAGCTCGTGAGTGACTCGTGAGATGTGACTGTGACTAGGGGTGTAAACGAGCCGAGCCGAGCTCGAGCAGTACCAGGCTCGAGCTCGACTCGGTTAGGTATAAGTTCGGCTCGGCTCGAGCTCGAAGCTCGACGAGCTTTAAAAATTGAGCTCGGCTCGAGCTCGACACAATATATTGAAGCTCGAGCTCGGCTCGAAAGGCCAAAAAAGCTCGACATAAATTTCAGTTTTTTTTTTTTTTACCGGGTATCCCTAGACCACATTGGACTCAAGAAAAAAAATTAAAAATCATTCAATAATGAGCTTAAAAACAAACGGAGTTCTATAAAAATATATTAAACTATTCATAATTCCTTATAATAGTCCCAATCTGAAAAGCGATTGAGATTTAGTTTTTTTGATTTAGTGTTAACCATAATAAAATATAATGTACTATATTATTAAATAAAGGAGGAATGAATTTACTGTTGGACTTCTCTTCCTCACATTTGTTAAGAAAGAAAATACACTATATTTTTAAGAAAGAAATAATATATATAATATATTCGAGCCTATTATCGAGCTTTCGAGCCGAGTATTAGTTAGCTCGGCTTGAGCTCATTAATATTCGAGCCGATCTCGAATTCGAGCCGAGCCTTTTCGAGTCGAGCTTTGGTCGAGCTTTGATCGAGTCGAGCCCAAATATTTTTCGAGCCTATCAGTCTCATTTACACCCCTAGACGTGACGTGAGCAGCCCTACCTATGAATGTAAAACAGGTCAGATCTGGTACAAATTAACCACCCACCTCCACTTACTACCTGAAATTTAATTACCATGCCCTATTACCCTAGAATCGAGCATCGGTAGAATTCAAGTAATACCTATCGGATATACGAATTATGCAGGTAAACATGTACTTGCAATCTTAAATATTACTGTATATGGTTAACAAACCCTACCTAATCCTACCCGACCCAAATTTAAATTTATAAATAAACAAAAAACTTATTCTTTTACCATAAAAATAAAAATAAATAAATAAAACCTTTATGTAATGTACAAAAACAAAATGTATAATAAATTTAAATTGAAAATTTAAAAGAATATTTAAAAAAAAAACCGTTAAAGCAACATAGTATTTTTAAATTTAAGAGAAAATTTCAGAAGACATAAAAGATCTTTTTCGTGCCAAATCTCTCAAGATTCATATATATATAACTAATATATTTATATATTCGGATAATCAGGTCGGTGACCGGGTAATATATAAAATCAATATCCTACCCACATCCGATATTATTTACATCAGATTTGGACAATATCGATAAGATCTACCCCACTCGCATCCAATACCTGTTCACGATAAAAGAATTTAGAAGGTAGTTATTATGAATATATATATATATATATAATTCATATAATTTGTATATTGGAGGTAAGGTTAGGGATGTCAGATGTACCCGTAATGTTGGGTAACTCATCTTCTTTTTTTGTAAAAGAACTTGAATGTGTCGATTTCAAACTGAATACTAATATGTTTTCAAAGGTATGAATTTCTCAAATGTATTCAAGTAACATGATTGATAGAGTAAAATATTTCATATATAAATAATTCATATTAGAAAAAAAAAAAATGCCCATCTCGAGAATGGATATGTGAATACGTGTGCTGTCTGCATATTATCTCATCTTGGTCATTTCTTTCTCCTTCGCTCCTCTTCCACCATAGCCTAGTTTTCATAGTCTAGTGCACTCTAATTTGGCCATTTCCATTGTTGTAGAAATGAAATATCATTCGTACAACAAGAAATGAAAAAAATTATAAAGAAAACATAAGATTTACGAGGTTAAGAATGAATTCTATTCGAATGGATAGTGGGGAGCAGATTAGGTGCAGGTGGTTGCACATGCAGCCACCATGGGTGATGTGAGAGTTGTGTTGTATGATGGATGAAATTGTGTATTTTGTGTGATAGAATAATATGTGATTGGAGAAATGCTTTGCGTGATGCAAGACTTTTGTGATGTTTGTACATGCATATTATAAAAGGGGTTGTATCGTAACTAAATTGGTGGTAGTGTGTTTCTTATTCGAATAGAAAGTATCTCATACAATTACAATTCATCAAAAATCAGAAACCCTGTTAGATACACTATAAACCTCTCATCAAAATCCATCCATGGTCCAGCCAAAGGTTTCTCCCAGACCGTGCCAGCGACAAACACTTTTCCACATACAACCATAATTTTGCTAAAATCTCTCCCCAACCTCTCGTATGACAGAAACGTATCTGTCGTATGATGTTGTACCGCCTTTGCTCCTCTCGCCTCACATCGTGGAGCTTGAACCCACAACTTATTTGTATCCATGTTAGCCTTTAAACAACAACTATAACTAATCATTTAGCTTAATTAATATCTGGTTTAGAAGGTCAAACACAATAAAGTTGACCTTTAAACTAGTTATGCAATCCGGTTAGGGTACAGAATGTTGCCTGAGTGGAATCATATAATGTAAAAGAGGGAATACATGATAAGTTGAAAATACAATCACAAAATCATGCCCAGACATCACCGTCATAAATATTATAACCCGTCGCATGCATCACATATACCTGGCCATCACAAAAGTTATGTCGCCCAACACGTTATGCATGTTTAGAATCTGTACCCTAACAGGTTCCATAATTGTGACGTGACGTTGCACGTTAGAAAATATTAGGCGATGCACTTCCAAATGCGCCCGTTTTTCTATTTTATGCTTCATATTAAAGTTCTTAGTTTGATATGTAAAATAAATAAATAAATATTGGTGATTGTAAAATCAATCTACTGTAATTTTAGTGAATTCTTTCATTTATTTATTTATTTTATTTTCCTTCCTTTAAAAAAATTCGAGAACACATCTTACTACCTATTTGGTGATTACTCCCCTTCTTAATGTTGGGAGTTGCTTGATTCCTGATGCCTTTATGAGATCAAGTTGACCTCACCTGAGACAACTATTCATTATTATTGAATCATATCAAATAATTAATGAGATTTGATTGGTTGTGTCTTCTTCTAAACCTCTAAATTTGTTGTCGTCATCCTAATCAAAATCCCATTTTATTTACCAGGTCCCAGAAGGAGGACACACAGGCCACAGCCAAACTATATAGTCTAGTGAAAGATAAAATTTGTTTTTCTTCCTTTGGAATACATTGTCATTATTCATAGTAAAACAAATGCTCTTTAATTTGCAGTCACTTTTGAGATGGCATATCACATTATTTCAGCTGCATTCTTTTAAAATAGAGAAATGGGTTATTCTAGAAGTGTGAGGCAGGTTGGAAAGAAGGAATATGATGTAGACTAGGACATGTTGAGTGTGCACAAACTTTTGGAGTGTTTCATTTTTTGGTAAACAGTGACACTCATGTGTCAGCAAATGTGCGTGGAACACAAACCACACAAATTATAAAAATGGATAAAAGGGGATGGGTAGGGGCCGGGTGGGGATCGAATCCCCAACCTATTGTTGGGAGACGGGAACTTGACCACTAGGGTAAGTCCCAACCCCTTGGATTGTTTCTTTGTAGTTGAGTTTTTGTGAAATGTAATATTTTCAGCAATTGCAGTTGGGAAGTTCAGCTTCAGCTTCAGCATGGGCCATGATAGATTGGCATATCTGGGGAGTGGAGGACACTTTGCTTTCTTTTACTAGTTGACTTGCTTTGCTTTTCTCACCCATTTTTCTATATATACATATCTTTTTTGTTTGACACTAGACTTGGTTGTATAGAAATATTAGTTTTGGGTATAATGGGAGTAGTAGTTGTAGTACTTGTTACTTATTTGGTGGAAAGCAGCTGAATGAGCTTATGCTATTTTGCTTTCATATTCACTTAACCATTTAATGTAGTACTACTATTAATTATTCAAATCCTTGATAATAAATACATTTGAAATATATATATACCGGTAATAGAAAGTGGAGGTCAATAGTTTCAATTCTATGCTTCACAGACACCATAATCTTCCTTAGCTTAATTTGTAGTATTCACCATTTTAACGAGTAAGTTCTTACTCTAATTTCAAAAAACGGGCGTCAACCACTCAACCCACCTAAATTCCTTGGCTTTTTTTATGATTCCAAGTCGAATTAATTATTATTGTCCACCCATTACTAATTTATTTTAGATTGGAAATTCTCGTTTATTATTCAACATGGTACCAAAACCATGAAATGTGAAATTCAATTTCGAGATAACCTCTCATCCATGGTTCGTTCAACATCTAAACATGCAAACATAAATTTATACAATATGGATAAAGTTTTGGCTTCATCCTTGTACTCCATTTGTCTCACTTCAATGCACTTAAAAAAGCAACAAATATATATACAACATGGACTGTAAGATAGAGATGATGCATATGCAACAAAAATCCGATCTGCAGAAGATGAGTATATGCAACAAAAGTCCAAATCTTTTTTTGCAATTGCAAAAACTACGTTTCTACAAGGAATGATAAAATCCCGAAGCATAGACGATGCATATGCAACAAAATGTCTATCCCACCTTACAAAATCTACAACTTTACATGGGACTTCAAGTTCAAGGTATGGATGATGATGTATACACAACAAACGCCCAATTTCCCTTTACAAAAAGACTCGTTTTTACGGGATGCTTTAAGATCATAAAAGTATAGGTGGTATATACGCAACAAATTCAATTTCTCGATGCTTACAGAAACTACACTACCAGTATTATACCTCATCATTTAAAGTCATCTATTGTCTTCTAGATGATGCTTCTTTTCATTCATTGTGGAAAACAAGTGAGGAGGCAAATACATTTTTAATCTTGGAGCCCTAGATGAAATTCTTATGTTATCCCCATGATGAATGGAATGAACCACATTAGGACCATCGAGAAACAAAACCCCATCTTGGCATGACCATGTTATATCCATCGTTTCATCACCCTTAATGAAGCCATGCATTAAAGGTAAAGTGGGACCAGGAAAATTGGGCTCCCTTATCATATATTGTAGATCCTTGGATAAAATGGGCATTGGCAACCCACCGGCTGACAGCATTGCAGCCGTTGATCCTGCAGCTGTTGAGACTCGGAGACCACTTGATCTAGAGTGTACTAGAGAAGAGTGAGGCTTTTCAGTTCCGGTGACCCTATTGATGAGAGAACCAATGTCATATGCAATTGTGCATAGTGTGTAGTGTGTGAGAGTTGAATGAAATTCTTCATACCTGAATGATAATCGAGAAACTGCAGCAGGACATGGATGAGCTAGTAAAATGTCGTTTAGTGCGTAAGTCGGGATCATCTTTGAGTTTATATCAACCATAATCCTTGATAATTCAGATGGAACTGCGCGATTCTCTAGGATGCCATCTAGTATCTAACATGAGATATCATAAGAGCAACAAGATATGAGAATGCAGAATTATTTGTAGCATTTGGTTACAGAACAACAGAGCATGTAGGCTATTATGCAATATAGATGTGCTTAAGAGAACGTTGACAATTTTGACAGTCAGTGCTGGATCATAATATATGCTTGTACATACAGGACATTGTAAAAACTGATACCTCCGAACTTTGGATGTTCAAATCCATCCGCACCAAAAGATCAGATAAGTATTTTTAAGACCATTTACTTCTCCGGAAAAGATATCAAACAATCGAGGGATAATCAAGTGAAATATTACAAACCCAATTTACATATTTTCCCAAATGCCATATTTGTTGATCTATAACAATAACTTCACTAATTCACAACCTTCACACAAAAACTGAAGCCATACTGGTCATCTTGTTATAATGTACTCATCACTCATTCTATGAATTGTCACTAACACAAGTTGACACAGTACGGAGTTTATACAAGAATTTAAAATCTATACAGAAAAATATAAACTAAATCAACCAGATAGGCATAATTCTCACACTAAGATACACAAAAATTGGCACAAGCCCAAACCTCACCTGTTCAAAGCTATTCACAGTGGCGGCACAAAGATAGCCAGTGCTCCTGGTAGCATCATATTGTTCAATACACTCTTCTACCTAAGCAAAACAGCCATTACTTTGTCACACCAACAATCAAGAACATATGCCTACATATTTCTTCAATTCAATCAAATGGATAAACCCTACCTCTTCTGGTATGGTGGGATCAGAATTCACTCCAAGTAACGGAACTGAATCATCCATGAAATGGCTGGCATGCAAAAGTGTTCCATCACCGCCAATTGCAATCACTAAATCTACATCATCACGGATTGGCTGCAGGAATTCGCTACGACAAAGAACTATAGGTTTAAGAACTTTCTTCTTCAGAACATCCAGGCACGAATCAACCGAGCGTTGGTGAACCAGCGCTCTGTCACGTAAAAATCCAAACGCCTGCGACGCCTTGAGGATAGTGAAAGTCAAGATTACACGGTTACACCGCGTGAAGGAACTTTGTTTTACATTGCTTGGTTTAAAGATTCATTCATTAATTCATCCAGGATGAATTTATTTTGAAAATAATTTGTACCTTGGAACGGGTGGAGGAGGAGGTGGCGGCGATGAGTTCGTGCTCGAGGCCAGGATTGAAGTCGAACGACTTTGACAGCACCAGCAACCGCTTCCGCAGCATCATTCTTTTCTATCTTGTCAGCCACAAGGTTTAGATGAACCGCCACGGCTCCGGCGGCGGTTTTGTTCTGAAAGTAGGAATCGAGCGGGAGTGCGATAGGAGGAATTGGCGGACCCGATTCTGGTGGTGCGCTTCGAATCGAATGCGGAGTGAGTAGAGAGTATATATATATACTTCATATAGCAATCGGTATCGGGTACGGATTTATCCAAGTCCAGAACCTCCTCAGAATGGCATCCCAGCACAACCCGTTTGGAGCAGACCCGAACCGTGTCAACCGACCCACCCGTAAGAAGACGATCCGGTTCATATCGGTGGATTCAAATAACCGTATATTTGCATAGGCGTGTCAATTTCAGGTTTCGGATCGTGTTCGTGTCGGGTTGATCAGGTTATATAATATTTCAGGTCGTGTTTCGGGTCGACTTGATTTGGAAAAAAACCCAAATGACTAAACCCAAACCTGAAATTTTTCGTGTCGTTCGGATTCGTTCTTTCAGGTTATAGGCAAAATTGACAAAATTTAAGATTTCGGGTCGTGTTCGTGTCAGGTTGAGCAGGTGGAATAATATTTCAGGTCGGATTTCGGGTCGACCTGATTTGAAAAAAACCCAAAATGACTAAACCCAAACCTGAAATTTTTCGTGTCGGTCGGGTTCGTGTCCAAATTGACACCCCTATATTTGCAGCTTTGCAATAAAAAATATTTTTGTTACATGTGATTTCACTCATATTGCCAATTTATTAGCCAATAAGGACTAGCTCAAATGATTAAGTCCTCGATTTAGGCCCCGTTCTCTACGACTTATTTTCAGGCCTTATTACTTATTTTTTTTATAAAAATCAGATCAGACCAGATCAGATAAGAAACATTAAGATTAGACCAGATCAAATCATTATAATAACTAGATTTTTCACCCGCACTTCGCGCACGGGTATTAATTTTTTTAAATACAAACTAATGCTAACTCGATTAATATATTTAAAATGATAGATGTTATTATTTTAGTATATTTATGAAAATAATATTTTAAACAAAATATATTTTTTTATTATCTTTTTTTAAAATGACATAAGAAATAAATTATTTTTTCATAATACATATACCAAAATATAATTCAATTTTTTTATGCAAGTAAAATATAAATAGAAAAATTACTCTATGATTATCATCCCTACTATTATAAATATTATATGTATAACTAAATTGATTAAGTATATTAAAATTTGTCTTTCTAACTCACTTTAATCACCCGCAAAAATATGTTGATGATATATACTATTATAGTTATATAAAAGGAACAAAGGTAGTATTAATAATTATGCATGTAGATTAATGACCGATAAAAATATATATAAAAGTAAATTATCATGATATTAATTTTTATATATACAAAATAGTATATTGAATTTTTGTTACCGATGAAATACTTATTTTTATGTAGAGTATTTCCATTGTATACCCCTCAATTGTGTCCACTTATATACTTGAACTATTTTTTTGGAAAGAAAGGCACTACAACTATTAAACTTTGGAGAAAACTATCATTCCGTCAAAATTAATTAAGGTTACATCGTGTCCAACCGGTTCAAAGGGTTAAAACAGTCAGCTCAAAAAAAAATATTGACCGGAAACCCATATCCACTACTCGAACCATATCCTCTCCCATCGAACATCCCCTCGAACCCGCTGACTGCTTTGTGGGTTTGCCATCACCATAGCCATCTATATTCCATTGTTTCATTCATTCACGTCCTTGTGTGCAAACCCTTCCAGGAGCAACAATTTCCGTTGATAGACGATCTCTCAACCCTGACTTCGTTTTCTGAAATATGAATCTGTGCGCTCTTCCCCCAACCCCAGTCGTCTACCTCCACCCTGGTATGATTTAGACTTCTGGGCTCCATGAAATTAATTTATTTTGGAATTTTTCAGCTAAGTCGAATGTGGGGTTTGAGTTTTGTTATGTGAATCTGAATATTGCAAGAATCTAAATTATGAAACTGCATTATGTTTTGTGAAATTTAGTTATTTAAATATGAATGTGAAATTATACTCTAACTTCTCAGTTATGCAAATTGAGTTGTTCTTTTGATTTCCGAATTATGCAAAACCATTTTCTTACCATATGATTTAAGAATTGTTTTGTTGTGTTGGTATGCAGCTTATATGAGTGAATTTGCATTGGAGCACAACGTATTACCCATTTGTAAATGTGAAAATGTGGTGGAAACCACAAAGCAGTTGCCTATGATGGCAAACAAATGGAGTTTAGGGTTTGAGGAATGAGATTAGAGTCGAGGTCAAGACAAAAATAGGAGCTGACTGTTTTAACCCTTTGAACTTCACGGTTGAACATGACTTAACGTTGAATTTTAACAGAAGAATGGTTTTTTCCAAAGTTTAATAGTTGGGGTGTATTTTTTTCCAAAAATAAAGTTCAAATATATAAGCATACACATTGGTATAGTTGAGGGGTATACAATGGAAATTGCTCTTTTTATGTATATTATGTAGTTTTTTAGAAAAAAAATTAAAGAAGTTAAATTTCAATACTCCTAAATATTTTTAGTTAAAATAGTATATATATTTACTTAAAGATTTGTTTATGTATTTTCTTTACCGTCTAAACCCGTAATATATTTCTTTGTATTTGAAATGATAAGAATATTTACTATAATTTAAAAAAATGCATACTTACGTTTTCCTATATATATTTTATAGTTTACTAATTTTTATAGTATATTTTAATGATGTATTTTATATTTAAAATATGGTTATTATATTCTATATTGATACAGGATTATATATTTTAAACATAAAATTTAAACCTAAATTAAATTATTTAATCATATTACAATAATATTCATTAAAATATATATACAAATAAATAATTTATATCATATATTTTTAATCAATTTATATCTTTTAAGTGTCATAAAAAATTTATACCTTTTTAAGACATATATGAAGATTTTCTCAAGATTTTATTATATTAATAAATAGATTTATTTTCTAAATATAGATATTGATGATGTGGAAAGTGAGTTGGAATTAGTCAGCGATTAATCATCAATGACGTGGATTAATTGTAGCCAATGATTATAAAATGGTGGTATAATTACCGATATAACCCAAAAAATTAAAAAAATTAGTTATATTGAATAAGGACAATAAAGTCTGCATAGGCCAAAAAGTATTCAGAATTTATTATATAGATAGATATAGATATAGAGAAAATAAAATCAGACCAGACCAGATCAGACTATACCAAATGGAATCAGACCAGACCAGACCAGACCAGACAAATTCATATCAGATCTTATAAATTCAGATCAGACCAGAAAAATTAAGGCATAGAGAACAGGGCCTTAGTCTAAATGGTTAAGTCCCTCAATTTAATTTACATTTATTGAATTATTGGGATTTAATTTACATTTGCTGAAAAGCAATATTCTATTGTTGGGGGATTTAATTTACATTTACTTAAAATTGTGATTATTGGGAATGAGGATTTAGCCCAAATGGTTAAGTTCCTCGACTTTCAACGGAATGTTGGAGGTTCGATTCCGCACTGGTAGGGGTGGAAATAGGCTAGCCTTAGGCTTGAACGGCCTAGGCCTGTGTCGATTTTTCAAGGCCCGAGTCTGGCCTACTACCTTTGATAGGTCTATCTTATAGGCCTGAGTCTGGCATATTTATTCAAATAGACCGGTTTTAAAGCCTTTTAAAAGTCTGATTAAGTCTATTTCAAAATTATGTTAAAATTCTTTTATATATATTTGGATGTAATCATAATGTTGGAAGACATGAATTTGTGCACTTGGGCAAGTCGTTGTCCACAACTATCTATATAAGGGAAAAAAAACTTATAAATATATTAAAAATCTATATAAGATCAAATAATAATTACTTCTAAATAACGTATTCATATACAGTAAACATAAACAGACTAATCACAATAATAAATAGCCCGACCTGGTAGGCCTAATAAGCTTTTTATAAAGCCTGGTCTGAGCCTATTTAGCTAAATAGGCTTTCAAAATAACATGAGTCTAGCCTGTTTATAGAAAAAGGCTGGCCCGGCCTTCAGTTATACTAGATCACAGGCCCATGTCGGGTAGCCTGACCTATTCTCACCCTACCCCATCGGCCCTGGCATGGGCTCCCACACTCTTTTCCTATTCTGTATAGATTGTTCAGCAAAAAATTATGATTATTAGGAGCGGCCAAGTGGGAAGAGAATCATTCCACCTACCTTTATCCCTTTCTAATTTATGTTTCTCTTTATTTATTTGACTTCGACATCACCAAAAAAATTTAATAAATTGTGATTATTATAGTAGTAGTTATTCTAGGTAAGTGTGCATATTAGTAAGTATAATTTGCTCTAAAATACTTCTTATATCGTTTTAGAGTACAAATTGTTTATAAAAATTTGTATAACAATTTACTCCGACTTTCATATACATTTTTATTTATATCGAAATAGTTAACAATGAAGGATATTATGTTTAATAATTAAACTATGATGTGTTATTTTTTTTCATTTTCTTCATTTTTTCTTAAAAAAAGGATGTAGAATTTGTTTAGAATGATATAAATTTTTTTAGGTGATGAATCAATTTATATTAATCAATTTTTTAGAATCAGTGAACTAATTACACCATAAATAAAGTTTTTCAAATTTCTTTAGAAATAATGAATTGACGTTAAAAAAATAATATAGTCCGTACAAACTAAAAAATATTTAGAATTTATATATTTAGGTATTAATATATAATTAAATATATTAAAATACTAATAACATTATATGTTTGTTATAATACTTAGTTTTTCTTTATATTATTTTGTTTATCCAACTTATATTTATGAGATTAAGTTTCAACATTAGACCTGATATAAAAAACTGATGACAAAAATTTGATTAAATTGTTTTATAATTGATTAAAATTTATAAATTTAATTATTTCATATATATTAATGAAATATTTATATTAAAAATATATTATCATTAATAATGTTTGAAATCTATGATGTTAATTGTTAAATTCCTTATATTTATATAAGATTATATGTTAATTAGTTACACATTTCAAAATTATTTAAATTTATTTAATAATATTATAATATGTCAATCTTTATTAAATATTATTATATATACAATCAAATAATTTATATTATATAGTTTTATATTTCTTAATATTTGAGTATATTTACTATAATAATTAAAAAAAACGCATACTTACATTTTCCTTTATATTTTTTAGTTTATCAAAATTTTATTTGTGAGATTAAATTTTTAAAATTAAGCCTTGTACAGACGTGAGAATTAAAATTTCATTAAACTTTTATAGTTCATTAAATTTTTTAATTTGATTATTCAATATATATTTTTATTGAAGTATTTTTTTATTTAAAAACGGTTATTATATTCCTTATGTTGATATAGGATTATACTTGTAGACATAAATTTAACCTAAATTAAATTTATTTAATAATATTATAATAATATTTATTAAAATATATATACAAACAAGTAATTTATATTATATAGTTCTAATCAATTTTTATATATTTTAAGTGTAATAAATTTTTTATTGTAACACCCCGGTTTGGTAACCAGGCCAGGATGTCACCGCCACACCTTCCAAGCAAGACGCGAACCCTTTCGAGCTCACTTGAAAGATGCAAGGCTAAGTTGTACCAAAATTTTAAAGTAAAATCCACTTAAAAATATATCCCGGAATAAAAAACATTTGTCGATGGTTTGTTTAAATAATCTTCTTTGCGCTTGCGGAAAATAAAATAAAATATAATAAAATAAGGAAAATACATGTCCATAATATAACAAGTAATTAAATGAGCGACATGTCTTTAATAAAATATTTTCCCATCCCGATGCATATGATTGATGCCTTCTTCTGATATCTGTAAAAGAAATCGCACAACGTTTATCAGCACAAACGGTACTGAGTAAGTCAACCCTCACCATATCAAGTGATGGGTTTTAAAAAGAGATTGATTCAACTCTAAAATAAGAATAATAATGTACATTATACATTTAAATTTAATTTAATAAAAATACTTTAAAATGCATATACATACTTTAAATTTAAAGATATTTTTTTTTACCATCTTTTCATCTTTTACCATCGGCATCTAAAGAACACGAGGACATCATTCTATGGGAATTCAACCCATCATCTATGGGAATCAAACCCATCATCTATGGGAATCTAACCCATCATCTATGGGATTCAACCCATCCTATGGGAATAAAACCCATCGCAAAGTGAATGCAGCGGACCCTATACAGACACACTCCGGAGCCCTAGATACACCATACGGATACATCTAGGAATATAGACTCATACATCACAAATAAATCAATGCCGTTTTGGCTACGAGAGGGGGTGGCAAATATAACGATCCACCAAGTGCACATACCCTCAAGAAAATAATAATATGGCATCAAACTCGGAACTTAGAGCACAATGATTTTCAAAAAAATATATTTTTATCATTCCATAGCTTAAAAAGCTCTTCATCATTTCACAGATTAAAATCCGTTGATACTCATCAAAAATCATATCTTCTTCACAGATATAAAAATATTATTCTCTTGGCATTGCCAAAATATATTTCAAGTGATTCTCTTATAAAATCATCTTTCATAAATCCGTAGTAAAAGATCATATACTTATAACTTTCATGAATTTTACAAAATCCATGTGTTGTTAAAAATATTGATAGGCTATACCTTTAAGAATAATTGCAATGCCTATATGTATAGATATATCAAAATCCATATTATTGGCTTATTGCTCATGTGAAACATAGATATGCATTTACACATGTTTAAAACATAGATCATTTCAGTCCACAATGAATTTAGCCAAAGGATAGTAAACAATATTCATCATTACAACCAACACATAAAATAAAGGCCTCACAGTAGCAGCAGAAAGTTTGGACGATTTTAAAAATGCAAATGGAAGGCGATTGTTATGAAATTTGAACTGTAGATAGCCAAGACATAGGGGATTATTTCTCGTGGAGAAACCTTTTCAAAATAAGCAACCGAAATGGTCCAAAAAGATGGATCTTTACAGACGTAAAAAGCTGACAGATTTTCTTCAATTTTATGTTAAAAACCAGATATGATTTGGGAGTTCAAAAAGCGTCCAAAATTCATGAAGTTTAAACCACCTAATCTTGAAGATGTGGGGAATATGTCTTGTGAAGAAACTTTTCCGAGATAGGGTCTTCAATTTCATGAAGTTCAAAAAGGGTTTTTAACTTTTCCGAAAAAAGCTGACAGATTGTCTCCAATTTTATGTTAAAAACCAGATATGATTTGGGAGTTCAAAAAGCGTCCAAAATTCATGAAGTTTAAACCACCTAATCTTGAAGATGTGGGGAATATGTCTTGTGAAGAAACTTTTCCGAGATAGTGTCTCTAAGTTATCCAAAAACAGAGATTAAAAAGATTGCGCAGGAATACGATAAATCTGACAGATTTAGTATATAGACTAAGGTGACGGATTTCGGATTTATACACTTAAAAATCATGGATTGGGATCTCCGAAACATGATATAATGAGAGTTAACTTACAGTGGGGATAATTAAGTGTGGTGGATTCGAGATTTGTCGACCACGGACGGAGAATCAAGTCGTACTATCCACAAAATCCCTCTAATCGGCTGGAATCTTAGGCAAAGGAAAGATAGATCAAAACCTTATTCCATGATATTATACAGGGCCGATGAAGAGAGGTAGATGCGAGTATACTTACTACTTTGAAGATTGGGAATGTAAAAATCCGAATAGGGTGCTGCTATTGCACCAAAGTTTCCACCAAAACACACACAACTCACACCCTCTCTGCCACTCTTGAGTCTGCTGCAAAGTTGTATAAGTTTTTTTTGTTTTAGGTGGTGGAATGGGCGTCCCAAATAATGATGAATGGTGAGAAGCATGAATTGATGATTCATGAATCCTCTTTATTCTCATAATAAATTGCTACAACCCTTCCCCCTCCCCATGACTACTAACGTCTGTACACCAGGTTCTTTTTTTTTTTTTTATATATATATACTACTATATTTTTGCTAATGAATGAAATGGACGGCAATAAGGAGTAGGATGACTAAATGGAATGATAGCTGATACTATAGGTTACTATAGTAGGGATTAAATCATATTCAATGCTGTTTTTGCCCTGGTGTGCCAAAAGGACATTTTTCTCCTCAAGGGAGGCTACCGGAGAAAGGATCAAACCGGTTACGGGTCCGGATTAATGATAATGCGCCCAAACTTGACTAATTACGCCCAAACTTGACTGAATGTTCTTTAGTATTCAAATGGCAACAAAATACAATGGAGAATCTACCTGTTGTTAAGAAACAACGGCGAATTCACCGGAAAAACTAGAACCAAACTACCGGTTGTTGAGAAACAACGGTGGACTTGGAAGTAACCGCTATGAGCTAAGCTAGAATCTAGGAAAAACTGTAAAGGAAAGCAATAAAGGAAAGCAGTAAAGATACAAAGAAGTAAATTTGATAAAGGGATTTTGGGGGTTGGATTGATCTCTCTGATTTTGTGCATGGTATCCCTTATTTATATCCGGAGCTTAAATAACCGCTCTCCGGCCGATTCCCCTAAGCCGACTCCACTGTTCGCTTCAATCGGCTGACTTGATATCATTTCGGCCAAAATTCTTCCCTCCCGGAGCTTTCTTCCTTTCGGGTCTCTCCTGCTGTTCTGGATCGTTCTCTTTTGATTCTTCGGCCCAATGGATCTCAAACTCAATTTTCTTTAGAAATCCCTCATCGGCCCATCTTTTATGGCCCAATTTTCTCTCCGTGGCCCACTATCCTTTGTGGCCCCAACAGATGCCCTCCTTACTTGGGCGGTTTTTCGTCTCGAAAAGAGCTCAAGTAATTTCTTCTCTCGTGCGCTAACTCCTCCTTAAAATTCGGTCACGCCTTTTCATTTTCCCTTATCCTTTTGAACTGCTCTCTATTCTTCTTTTCATATTCTCTCTTGTGTTTTCCCCCTTTTCGTCTTTCTCTTCATGGCGCAACCGACTCTTTCACCTTCTTCTCAAAAAATCAAAGATGTTGAAGATTCCCTCATCGATACTTCTTCGCTTCGTCCTATTGACGGCGACCTTACTGCTCTTGGGCCTCTTGCAACTTCGGCTGAGGCCGCGACTTCCGTTTCTGCTCTTTTTGGGGAATCGAAGACGATCCCTTTGGTTTCGGATTATTTCTCTGTCAAACTTTTCGGCCCTCTCAGTACTTGGCCGTTGGTGACTCCGGAACACATTGCTTGGTACGAAAGGGCCCTTCCTCATTGTGGATTGGATTGGGTTAACTCTGGTGTTAATCACTTGCTTAAGCTGAGCACGCGGTCTTTTCCTACTACCTATAACTACATTCAGGCCCTTCTTTGCTTTTGGAATTCATCCATTAACTGTTTCTGTTTCCCATGGGGTATAATGACCCCGACTATTGAGGACGTTAAGCTTCTTCTGGATTTACCCTCTCTTGGAAAGCCCGTTCTGGGTGTTACTGGTTCCGACAAACCTACAACGAAAAACACCGGCTATGCTTCAGGGCTCACTTTTTCTTCATGGATTAATAAGTACCGTGGGAGTAAGCCCGAATTCCCCGAGGTGGAATCTGTGGCTTTTATGATGCATTTCCTTAGCCGATTCTTCTGGTGTGCTCCTGCCAAGAATGTTATTCTTGAAACCTACCCTTTGGCCAAGGCCATTGTGAACGATGTTCATTTGCCTCTCGCTGACTATTTCTTGGTGCATTTGTATTCTTGTATTTCGTCCTTGGTTCATGGGTGGGCCGATGGTCATTCCAGCCGATCTCATGGCCCCCTCTGGTTCCTTCACTTCTGGCTTATATGGCATTTCAGGGATATGTCTTGTTTTGAACCCCAACCCTTCGATACTACTCATCCTTCGGCTAATGATCTTCTCGGAGTCCGATTCCCCGAAATGCGTACTGAACAATGGATTTACTATTTCATGAACCGATCTCCACTTAGTCCCTCTTCCTGCCATCTTTACTCTGGCGCTCCGGATAGCTGGGTTTCTGCTATTAACGTTCCTCCTTTTGGTAGGCCCCTTCTGAAGGCGTTTGCTCAGGTCTGGAATGCTTGTATCATTCCTCGTCATGTTTTCAATTGCTCGCTGTTTGTTCCCCCCGAACATCCTATCCTTTCTGAGGTTTACAACCCTCACTTAGTTAGCCGTCAATTCGGCTTTGTTTAAGATGTGGTCCTTCCTCTTTATGGAGACCCGAATCGATACAGCAAATCTTTCAAAGGATTCGGCCCTGAGAACAGCCGAAATCTCTGTCGTACGTGGGCTCTCAGGATTTGCAACTTTGAAGTTCGTTCTCTCGACATCCGCCCTGGCCTATCGACCGAGCGTTTTGATGATTGGTGGGAGAAAGTTCTTTCTTATGCTAATTTCGGCACTAACTTGCAGAGCCTCCTTATTTCTCGCGGTTTTCCAGGTATTATGATGTTTTCGGTTGTTGGTTCAGCCCCTGATTACTCCTGCTCTTCTCAAGAGGATGACCCTCTACTTCCCTTACTTAGTAAATCTTTCTGATTTCTTATATTGTGTGCCGTATATCTTTCTCAGATTTTCTTCCTTTTCTCACTTTGCAGGGGCTGCTTTGGATGATGTCTCGTCTCTTCCATCCCGTCCACGCATTTCGTCTGCTCCCACTACTTCCGGAAAACGAAAGCGTGTTGCTTCTGGTTCGGGGAAGTCGAAAAAAGAACCTGCATCCAAGACGCTGCGACGTTCGACTTGTTCGCCTCTTCCTAGCTCGGCCACGTCTGCTGATCAGGTTTCCTGCCGCTCTTCTCCCCTATCTTTTCCTCCTTGTTCACTATCGTCTTCTTAACATTTATTTCCTTCTCTTCTAGGCTCCCCGGGTTGCCGTCTCTTCTGACCCTTCCGAATCGCCTAATCCCTCATCTACGGCCCTCGATCCTATTGATGAGAACCCGTCTATTACTTCTAGCATAACTCCTGTTTCTTCGGCCTGTATGGGGTTTGGATTGACTTCGCAAGTACCTGAAGGTGACAACACTGATTCGACTGTTCCCAGTTCGGCTATTTCTCTGGCAATTGCCCTTCCTTCTTCTTCTATCGTCTCTATTCCTAACCCCTCTCCTGCCCATACTCGGCTAGAAGAATTAGCCGTTGGTAACATTAATCCTCCTTCTCCTTTCCCGGATAGGAGTATTCTGGATGACTTCTTTTCCCTTTCATCTGTTTCCTCTTCATCAGAATTCCCTCATTCTTTCAAGGCTTGCTTGGATAAGTTAGAATACTTGATTTCTGAACAGTCCGATGCCTTCTCCGTCCAAACCAAGCCCATCCTTTTGCTTCTTTCATATACCAGGCAGGCCTTTTCTCAAGATCTTCTGGCTTCTGGTCTGTCAGATGTTGTCGAGGCAATGTTCACATGCCTCTTACGGATAGACCTGGAACTTCCGAGTCTCTTGGCTACTCGCAAAACACTTGAAGACGAGCAAGATTCTCTTACCCTTCACAGGGTGGAATTTGACAAGCATGCTTCTGATTATTACTCTTATATGAGTAAGTTATCGACCAATGATGGCCTCAGATCCGACTATTTGAATCGTCTCTCCACCATTGACTCAGAAATCAGCCGACTTCAACATGAGGCGCAAGGCGTGAAGAATGCCTTAGCCGAAGTTGACCAAGAATCGGCTCATCTGCAAGGACTTGTAAAGCAGCTCCACAAATCCGCTCAGGCTCCGAGGGACAAACTCCCTAGTCTCAAAGAGAAAACGGACTATCTTTCTTTGAGGTTGTCCTTCAGTGACAATGTCCTTGGCGTTTTTCGTGGTTTGTGGTCGAATACTCAGACGGCGCTTGACCAAATTCGTTCTGTCGCGGTCCAACTTCCTCCTGCACCGAATACTTCGACGGTTTCAGATAACCTTGTCGTCAATCCTCCTTCAGGGGATAATCCAAGGAATTCCGGTAATATTTAATTTGTTCTTTTGGCCTTGATGATATACGATGATTATGTCTTCCTTCTCTTTTGATTTCTCTTCTTAGATGCTCAGTGTGATCCTTTTCAAGACACTTCCGACCAGCTTTTCTTGTCCCAACCCGATGACCCTCTGGTTTCGGCCGAAGCTGAAGCTCGATCGTATCAAGAGTTTCACTCAGTATTGAATCCGGCTACTGCTCGTAATTCGGCCGTTAGCTGTCCCGGTGATTTCGGCGAAGACATTGCTTATGATTTGAGTGGAGATTGACATTTGTTGTTATTACTTCTTGAATGTAATTACATCCCCCCCCCCCTGATGTACTTCTGACTCCTGTTTTGGCCGATCCTTTTTGTATGTTTGATCGGCTTATCACCAAATATTTGTCTTTTGTGGATTGTTTCATCTGTTTCTTTCCGTGATCTCGGGGATATTCCTTGATATAGTAATATTTCCTGCAGCTTTATCGGGATTCTTGAAACGTCTCATCCGTGATTAATGCTTTCCTCTTTACGTTTCTATTTTTTGCCATAAATGACATCCCCTTCATTTTTCTCTATAAATACCACCACTCCTTCTCTTCTCATTTCATAATCTCGCAATATTAATCATGAATATCTTGATTCTTTTAATATCTTCTTCTCCCTGGTCTCCTTGGCATGCTGACTCTCTGGTTGATCCTTTACTTATGATCTGAAAACCCTCATGCTATGCAACGCGAGTTCAGCTAATCTTTTTACCACTACCCTCATACGAGCTGGTAACTTTCAACACTTCTCTTAACATGTATTCCGACGGTCATACTCGAGCTCTGCTCTATTTCTTAATATTAATGTGACCTGTCGTAATCCTACTAATATCGGTCCCAAAGTCCTGGGCGGTCGAATAATAATCGCGCCTTTCTCTGGGACCGAACTATCTTCTCAGCTCCGAAGGCCATACCCCTCGAATTTCATCCCTATCTTCCATGCTAAAAGGGGGTGTCCTTGCTGGAGCAGATAAAAAATTTTCTTGTTCCTGGTCTGAGAGTTGGCTTTATTGGCACAACCATCTCTTCTCTCGCCGGCCAGAAGAATTTGGGCTTAGGAATGAATGTTGGACATCTACCACTTCAGATCCCACTGGCCTCCGTTTCTTCCTAGCCTTTTTAGCCCAGGACGTTTCCCTTGTATATTGTAATTTCGGACTATCGACGCCGTCTTCGGCCGAAGTAGTACCGTTTCTGTAATGCTTGTTTACGCAATAAAATCTTTACTTTTTCGCCTTTTAATGTTTAATCCCATGCTGATGGATAATATTTCTTCATATATCTTGCATTTACTGGGTTTGACATCTGTTCGCCATTTTCGTCCACCAACATGTATGCTCCATTCGGTAATTTCGTCTGAACAATAAATGGCCCCTCCCAATTGGGGCTCCACTTACCTAATCGGTCATCCTTCTGTTTAGGTGGCCATATAACTTTCCAAACTAAATCGCCGACTTCAAATCGTTTTATACGGATTCGCTTATTATACCAATCGGCCACAATATCCTTATTTCTCTGCAAATTCTCAAAAGCTTGCACCCGATCAGAATTAACTTCCAATAATTCATTCTTCATCGCACAATCATATTGTTCGGCCGTAATCAGATCTGCTTGGCTTGTTCTTAAGGTCGGCACTGTTATTTGGCTGGAAGTACTGCGTCCATTCCATAAGTCAGCCGAAATGGTGTAAATCCAGTGGCTGAAGTCTTGGCATTTCGATAAGCCCACAACGCTTCCGATAACCTCTCATGCCACTTTCTTGGTTGATCTTCTATCATTTTCTTTATAATTCCTATCAACTGCTTATTTGTGGCCTCTGCCTGTCCATTCCCTTGCGGATAATAAGGCGACGAATGCACAATCTTTATCCCATATTCTTTCGCAAAGGCCTTGACTTTTTCTCCCACAAATACAGTTCCTCTGTCTGTTAGAATCGTTTGTGGAATTCCAAATCTATATATCAACTGTCTCTTAATAAATTCAATCACTTCTTCTTGCGAAATGTTGACATAAGCCTGAGCTTCGGCCCATTTTGTGAAATAGTCCGTTGCCACTAGCACAAACTCATGCCTTTTCGATGAAGAAGGATGAATCTTCCCAATTATATCCATAGCCCATCCCCGAAATGGCCATGGCTTAATCATTATGTGCATCTCTTCGGCCGGTAACTTTTGAATCGGCCCATGCTTCTGACATTCGCGGCATCCTTTGGCATATTTCTCACAATCAATTCCCATATTCGGCCAATAATATCCCAGCCGAATAATACTCCATTTCATCGATTTTCCTGCACGATGCGCGCCGCATATTCCTTCATGGACTTCTCCCATTACTCTTTTAGCATCTTCTTCTCCGACGCATCTGAGTAACACTCCATCAATGGCTCGCTTAAAGACTAACCCTCCTATCACTATATAATCCATCATTTTCTGCTTCTCGACTGGACTAGCTTCGGATGGATTTTCCAAGGTCTGCGCTATCTTTTTTATCCATTCGGCCTTTTTAGTTTCGACCAAATATATTTCCAAATTTCCCTCTATCGGCATCAGCCGATACCTAGCTGCATGCTGAGCCAGTTCATTAGCTAATTCGTTTTTCTCCCTTGGAATATATTCGATGTATACCTCGTCGAATTCTTCTAACAAACCGATTGGTTCTTCGTATAATCCAATTAATTGGGAACTTTTGACCGAAAAATCTCCTACCAGCTGCTGAATAATCACTTGTGAATCTCCTCTGATTACGATAGCTCTTATTCCTTCTTCTATAAGTCGTCGTAATCCCGAAATTAATGCCTTACATTCAGCTTGGTTATTCGTATATGACTTCGGTAACTGTACGAAATACTTGTATATCTTGCCCTCCGGTGTATGTAGAGTAAACCCTGCTCCAACTCCTGAAGAGGCTTTTGAACCATCGAACATCATTATCCATGGTTGCAGATATACGATTCCTTCCTCATTTATTTCTTTCGGCCGAACTTGATCCCCGATGTCCTCGGACACTGGGAGCATTACATGATCGGCCAAAAAATCGGCTACAATTTGCCCTTTCATAGCCCTAAGTGGCTGATATTTCAAGTCATATGCATTTAACTTCATGGCCCACTTGGCCATTCTTCGGCTACTGATGGGATCGTTCATCATAATTTTTACTATATCAACCGAAGCTACCACTATCACTTGCCGTGGTTGAATATAATATTCCAAATTTTGACATGCATGATAAAGACTTAAACACAATTTATGAATCGGCGAGTACCTTAATTCGGCATCCCTAAGGATTCGGCTTAAATAGTAAATCGCCCGATCTCTTCCTTCATCGTCCTCTTGAGCCAACAACGCTCCAATAGACTCTTCGGCTGCTGCTATGTACAATTTGAGCGGTCGACCCAAAACTGGAGGGACCAACACTGGTGGATTCACCAAGGCTTGCTTCAATTGCTCAAAGGCTCTCTGTTGATCACCTCCCCATATGAATTCCTCCTCTTTCTTTAACCTTAGTAAATCGGTTAATGGTTTCGACTTTCCGGCCGCATTTGCCAAAAATCGCCTCAAGAAACCGATCTTTCCAAGGAATTTCTGCAGACTCTTCTTATCATGTGGAGGCCTGGCTTCTTGGATTGCTCTGGTCTTATTCGCATCAACTTCTATGCCCTTATTGTGTACCAAGAACCTAAGAAAATTTCCTGCTTGCACTCCAAAAGCACACTTAGCTGGATTCATCTTCACTCCATGTAATCTCATTCTTGCGAACACCCTCCGCAAATCGTCCAAGTGGCTTTCCATATCTCTAGATCTGACCATGACATCATCGATATAAACTTCAACACATTCCCCTATTAGATCATAAAAAATGTAATTCATGGCCCTTTGCTAAGTAGCTCCTGCATTCTTCAAACCGAATGGCATTACTACCCATTCGTATATTCATATGGCTCCCGGGCACCGAAATGCAGTTTTATGAACATCTTCTTCGGCCATAAAGATTTGGTTGTATCCTGAATATCCATCCATGAATGAAACATCCCCTGTTTTGCGGTCGAATCAATCAACAAATCAACAATAGGCATCATATACTCATCTTTAGGAGTGGCTATATTAAGATTTCTGAAATCGATACAAACTCTCAACTTCCCATTCTTTTTTATTACAGGAACAATATTCGATAACCACTCTACATATTTAGCTGGCCTCACGAATCCGGCCGCTAACAATTTTTCTATTTCCTCTTTTATTCTAGGAACTATTTCGGGCGCTGCCCTCCTGGCCGGCTGTTTATGCGGCCTGAACCCTTCTTTGATTGGCAGTCTATGCTCCACAATCGATCGCTCCAGTCCTGGCATCTCTGTATAGTCCCATGCGAAACAATCCTTGAACTCGATTAGGACCTCCTTGAATCGGCTTGTCATCTGTTGATCTAAATTTGCACTCAATGGGATCTCCCTCGGGTGCTCATCTGTACCAACATTGACCATTTTCAATGGGTCTTGAACTTTGAAATCCGGTGTTCGTTTTGGAATTGCATCTATTAAGTCGCTCCATCCTGCTTTGTCGTCTGAAACTCCGAGTTCGGCCGATTCGAACTCGATTGCTTGATTCGGTTGTGCATCCATCATTTACTTTCTTCTTCGACTGGCCGTTCGTCGGCCTGATATCTGACCTCAAACCCCAAATCTGTCCAATCACACTCGACAACCTGCGGGTACCGATCCCCTACCACCGCTAGGAATGGTTGTATGGGTTCTTCGTATAACACCGCATCAATTCGGCCGGCTAAGCTGACTGGAAACGGAGGTTGGTCTCCTTCCACTTCTTCAACTGTGCCATCCTTTTTCCAGAACCACACTTTCTGGTGCAGCGTTGACGGCAAACAACGAGATGTATGTATCCAGCATCGGCCTAAAAGGGCCGCATACGGAACTTCGGCATCTACAACAAAGAACATGGTCGGAATCGATATCGTTCCGACCGTTACATCCACCAAAATACACCCTTCGGCCGCAGTTTGGGCTCCCACAAAACTCAATAATTTCATCCTTGTAGGGAGTAGATCTTCCTTTGAACGGCCTATCTTTGTCAATGTAGCCAATGGCATGATATTGACGGTTGCTCCTCCGTCAATAAACATTCTTCTGAGCGGTCTCCCATTGACCCAACCCTTCACATACAAAGGTCTCACATGTTGAGACATCTTTGCAGTCGGCGGTGGAATCGTGCTTGGTTGAGCTTCCGGGACAAACGCCTCATAGCCTTCTTCAGCTATTTTCTCAATTTCGGCCTCAGGCCGAAATGGTTCAAGTTTGGCGAAACAGAAATCCACAATGGGCTCTTCATCGCCAAAATATTCTCCCTCTTTCTGGCAGAAGACCACGGCTGGTTCGGAATCAGACCAGTACTCCTCCTCTGCTGTTGTGGTCACTCCTACCATGTTTACACTAGACCCGAAGCCGAACTTGAACTGTCCGATTGAAAGTGTATCACTATTCGGAACAATACTGGTTTTTGGCTTCCATTCCCTTGTTCGGATTGGCCTAGGCTTCCATTCTTCTTTTGGTTTCGACTGTTCGTTTTCGATTTTCGGCTGTATTACTTTCGGCCGAAATTCAGTTTTGTTCTTTAGCCGATCCTGTCCTTCTTTAGGCTTCCTCTTTTCTTTCCCTTCGGACTTCAAACGAGCTGAAAATACTCTATTGAGTATTCTTCCTTCCGAGAACGAACAATCGTCTGGGAAGTCCTCTTCCATATACATCATATCGTACTCCTCTTGCTCAGAAACAGCAGCTGCTTTAAGCCGTTGCATTCTTCGTTTGAAAGTACGATATGATCCCTTTCCTTTCGGAACTTTTCTCTCCTCTGCCCTCCAGGCTGAATGGCGTTGGCCGAAATGCCTTCTTTCTGGAGAATTTTGGACCCATCGGCCTACCTGAGTATTTGCTGGTGGCCTTCTGAGCTTTTTCATTTCGGGACTGACAGCTTCTTCAGGAACTGTGATCTGAATCACAGTTTTTCCATTCTGCTTGTCAGCTGTTAACTTCATCTCTGAATCCCATCCGTTAGTTATGATTTTCAACGTTGGCCTCTCGCTCTTATCTCCGATCTCGATCTCCTGATGTTTCTCCGATTGCTTGATCCACTCCTTTACCTCATAATTCCCCAATCGGTCGAAAACATCTGTAACTTTCTCCTTTCCCTTCGGAGATCCTAATCGTTTCCATACTCCTGACTTCTGAGCCGATGGCCGATCTCCAAGCCGATCGTGCACAGAACTCTTGCTAGATGATGTTTGATCCCCCAATCGGTCATGCACAGATCTATTCTGGTTGGGATGCACCATCACCATGTTGGCAACAGGGAACGGATTCTTATCGATCGCCATAAGTCTATCTGGGAACTTCAGCTTCCCATCATCGACATGCTTCTGAATTAGCTTCCTAAAATGTCCACAAACCGTCGTAGAATGAGTAGCCGATCCATGGAATCTGCACCATCCGGCTTCCAACTGATCCTTGGTGGGCTGTGGATGGTTTCCTTTAAACTCTAGCAATCCGTTCTTCTGGAAATAATCAAATATTTCGTCCATTTGTGACAAGTCGAAAGAGTAAAACCTTTGAGATTCATCTCCTCATTCTTTCTCCTTGCCTCTGGCTGGCCGAAGTGCTGGACAAGTCATAGGCTTTTTTATGATTAATTCTGCCCTTGCAACTTCGGCTAATGCAGGAACGTCATCCGTGTTGTACTCTTCCTGGACTTCACATCTATCCAGAGACTCAGCAAATGAGGCAGCTGACTGAATAGGTTGTGATCTTCCACTTTGACTTCGGCTTGATTTGAAAGCCACTTGTTCTGCCAAATAAGTCTCCATCCTTATAGCTTCGGCCGTTAATTCGGCCACAGTCCTTGGTCTTGTAACCATCAATCTGTCCTTGATGGCAAACTTCAAATTCTGCTTCAGGATTTGAATATATTCATGCTCAGGCAGCATTATTTTCATCTGAGCCTTCACTGCATAAAACCTTTCAATGAATTCAGTAACTGATTCGGACGCCTTTTGCTTGGTTGACGTCAGATCAACTACCGAAACTTCAGGACTGGTATTATAGAATCGGTCATGGAATAACCGCTCCATCTCGGCCCATGTATTGACCGATCCCGCTGGCAAATTGATGTACCACTCAAATGCTGGGCCAGTTACTTGTGAAAATCGTTTTGCGCGATTCTGGTGCATTGAGCTGTAAATCGGCCAATATGCTCAACTGTAGAGCGGCCGACTTCTCCAGAAAAAGTGTTAAAATCTGGAACCTTTACTCCTCTAGGCAGTGGATACTGCTCCTCAATATAATCTGGATAAGGTTTCCGATACATCGGCCTATTCTCCTGGCCGATGATATTTCCAAACTGAGTACGAATAATCTCAGCAATTAACTCCCTGTCAACCAGTTGTGGTGGATTCTGCTGCTGTGGTGCGTATTGTTGTTGGACCACTGGAGCAGGCAGTTGAGCAGCTGGTTGAGGCGGTTGATTCTGTTGCTGATCGTACCTTTGCTGCGGAGGGACAAAAGGCCGAGCTCCGTGCCCTCCTGGCGGCCGAAAGGCCTGCTGTTGAAAATTATGAGGATTTTGCATCGCAGGTGGTGGATTTTGCGCCATTGGAGCTTGCTGCGTTCCCATCGGATACATATTCCTCGCTATTTCGGCTCTGAACATAGCTGGCATCACTGCCAGGATATTGCCTTCTATTTGGCGAACCGAATTAGTAACCGCCGCCTCCACCATAAATTGAACCTGATCTCGGAACCGCGGGGTTAAATCATTGTTTGAAAACTCCTGATTTTGGAAGTGTGATGGTCCGGGAAACCCTGGGGGGAATTCTCTGGCTTCTGCTGCGCGTTCTTCCTGGATCGGCGGCAAATCAGTCCTCGCCGCCGTGTTAACCGCTGGAGTTGCTTGTTCGAATGCCATTTCGTGTCCCACTGGGCGTGCCACTGTTTTTGGCCCTGGTGTGCCAAAAGGACCTTTTTCTCCTCAAGGGAGGCTACCGGAGAAAGGATCAAACCGGTTACGGGTCCGGATTAATGATAATGCGCCCAAACTTGACTAATTACGCCCAAACTTGACTGAATGTTCTTTAGTATTCAAATGGCAACAAAATACAATGGAGAATCTACCTGTTGTTAAGAAACAACGGCGAATTCACCGGAAAAACTAGAACCAAACTACCGGTTGTTGAGAAACAACGGTGGACTTGGAAGTAACCGCTATGAGCTAAGCTAGATTCTAGGAAAAACTGTAAAGGAAAGCAATAAAGGAAAGCAGTAAAGATACAAAGAAGTAAATTTGATAAAGGGATTTTGGGGGTTGGATTGATCTCTCTGATTTTGTGCATGGTATCCCCTATTTATAGCCGGAGCTGAAATAACCTCTCTCCGGCCGATTCCCCTAAGCCGACTCCACTGTTCGCTTCAATCGGCTGACTTGATATCATTTCGGCCGAAATTCTTCCCTCTCGGAGCTTTCTTCCTTTCGGGTCTCTCCTACTGTTCTGGATCGTTCTCTTTTGATTCTTCGGCCCAATGGATCTCAAACTCAATTTTCTTTAGAAATCCCTCATCGGCCCATCTTTTATGGCCCAATTTTCTCTCTGTGGCCCCAACAAATGCCTTAAACTTTGATTCAAATTCCATCCTACAATTCCATCCAAAATTATCCATCCACTGCATGTGTTGTGTGTACCATATAATTAGCTAAATATATTCCTCCTCCTACTACTACTAATAAAATAATAATAATAATAATAATAATAATAATAATAATAATAATAATAATAATAATAATAATATGAATTGAAGCCAATTGGAATGTATGCAAGTAATGACGGAATGATCATATCTATTGCGGAAGAAATTTAGTAATATATAATGCTCTTTGTGTTATAAATTTAAACATTAAAAATATTGACAATAAATTATTGGACTAATATAAATTTGATTAGTATAATCATCTCTTTAAAATACATAATTGGCAGAGTAATTATTATAATACTGATAAAAGAAAAACCAGTAATAATAAAAACAATAGTACATTTTTAAATATGGAATTATGGGGGTATTACAATTCACCCCGCTTAAGAATCAACTTCGTCCTCGAAGTTGCGTATCAAACTAAGGCTGCTTTATGAACAAATTCTCGGGTATTACATTTATATCTTGTTAAAATATATATGGAGATTTTCTCAAGATTTTATTATATTAATAGTTAGATTTATTTTCTAAATATAGATATTGATGACGTGGAAGGTGAGTTGGAATTAGTCAGCGATTAATCAGCGATGATGTGGATTAATTGTAGTCATTGATTATAAAATTGTGGTATAATTACTGATAAAGCCCTAAAAATTAAAAAGAATCAGTTATATTGAATAAGGATGAAAGAGTCTGCACATGCCAAAAAGTATTCAGGATTTATTATATAGATATAGAGAAAATAAGATCAGACCAGACCAGACCAAATGGAATCAGACCAGACCAGACAAATTCATATCAGACCAGACCAGATCTTATAAATTCAGATCAGACAAGAAAAATTAAGGCCTAGAGAACAGGACCTTAGTCTAAATGGTTAAGTCCCTCAATTTAATTTACATTTATTGAATTATTGGGATTTAATTTACATTTGCTGAAAAGCAATATTCTATTGTTGGGGGATTTAATTTACATTTACTTAAAATTGTGATTATTGGAAATGAGGATTTAGCCCAAATGGTTAAGTCCCTCGACTTTCAACGGAATGTTGGAGGTTCGATTCCGCACTGGTAGGGGTGGAAATAGGCTAGCCTTAGGCTTGAACGGCCTAGGCATGTGTCGATTTTTCAAGGCCCGAGTCTGGCCTATTACCTTTGATAGGTCTATCTTATAAGCCTGAGTCTGGCATATTTATTCAAATAGACCGGTTTTAAAGCCTTTTAAAAGTCTGATTAAGTCTATTTCAAAATTATGTTAAAATTCTTTTATATATATTTGGATGTAATCATAATGTTGGAAGACATGAATTTGTGCACTTTTGGGCAAGTCGTTGTCCACAACTATCTATATAAGGGAAAAAAAACTTATAAATATATTAAAAATCTATATAAGATCAAATAATAATTACTTCTAAATAACGTATTTATATACAGTAAACATAAACAGACTAATCACAATAATAAATAGGCCGACCTGGTAGGCCTAATAAGCTTTTTATAAAGCCTGGCCTGAGCCTATTTAGCTAAATAGGCTAAGTAGGCTTTCAAAATAACATGAGTCTAGCATGTTTATAGAAAAAGACTGGCCTGGCCTTCAGTAGGCTAGATCATAGGCCCATGTCGGGTAGACTGGCCTATTCTCACCTACCCCATCGGCCCTGGCATGGGCTCCCACACTCTTTTTCTATTCTGTATAGATTGTTCAACAAAAAAAAATGATGAATTATTAGGAGCGGCCAAGTGGGAAGAGAATCATTCCACCTACCTTTATCCCTTTCTAATTTATGTTTCTCTTTATTTATTTGACTTCGACATCACCAAAAAAATTTAATAAATTGTGATTATTATAGTAGTAGTTATTCTAGGTAAGTGTGCATATTAGTAGTATACACATCTACAGAACTATCGTCCACAAATTGCATGATGGGCATCGAATTTCTTAGTGTTGTTTGTGTGTTTTTCATAGTTGGATCGAGTATTTACTTACTACGAAAAGAAACTGCCGAGGATTGTTTACGCCATCGCGTATAATAATAACACGCGAGAAGACAAAATACTTATTACAGTGAAGCCATTTTTGCAAAGGCTATGGAGATAGCGGATGACGAGCCAGCCAGGGGATGAATATCTGTGGCGAATCTGATTCCAGCATATGATGATGCTGGCGCTGGAAGCACCTTTGAATTCTAATGAACAGCAGCGTCGAAAAGGATGCAAATTAGCCAACTTATTGGTGGGGACCAATTTTGCATTTTCCCGACTTTTACTAATATCTTCAAACAAAAATATACGCATTCAAATTTACATATGCCCACAAGAACCCTAACAAAATGTATCTAAACCAGTAGGTTAATTTTGGGCCAAATGTTAAAATCACTGGACGACACATTAGTTTTGCAATAATCATATTCCTATTCGAACCATATCCAACACAAAACTTTCGCCACCAAAATCAATTACGTAGAAGTAGGTTACCAGCACAACTATTAGGGGTCACCCTTATTTCCTCAATTTTCAACAACAATAACGATAGCAAAATGCTCGTAAACTTGAATAATATAAATGAAACCAGTCGGTCCAAAGATTCTTTTTTTTTTCTTTTGTTCAATGGGAATCTACATCACCTATCTACAATATGCAATGTTCTTTCATAGTTCTTTGTATTATAAAAATATCCTCAAATCCGTTAATGCCTATGAAGTAACATCTTGTAGTAGTAATTGTCGCATAAGAACCGCCAAAATGCTGCCCATTGATATGTTTATAATATTTACCATGTCGTTGTTGAGCTGAGAAATTGAAGGAAGTACATTAACCACAAATAAAAACATCAATATCAAACAAGAAAGAATGCTACCCGTCATTTTAATTGATAAAAAAAAAAAAAAAAGAAAGAAATTCAAGATATCGAAAGCAGATCCAGTTTGAACAGGATCAAGACTTACCCATCTGAATCCTTGTTTCTCCTGGAGTGAAGCACCGATGATGCTCTCTCCAAGATTAGCAATCTGTGAGGCAATCACACATATGACTGCTTCAGCAGCAGAAATCTGTTCACACATATACCGCGTCATCAGTATAAATTATACCTGGGTACTAGTCGCAAATATTTTTTTTCAGGAGAACAAGGGTAAATACATATGCAAGTACATTGCATAATTAATTATACCTGTGCCATTAGATAACTAACAGAAGCAAGTACAATCGAAGCAACAAGTCCGGCAAAAGTCCCCTCAACACTAATGCCACCATCTGTCCCTCTCGAGACTTTCTTGAATGTTGTGACCAAGTAACTGCAATTGGAAAACCATTTTACAGATATCAAATAATCATGTCACTCTGTGAGAATGAATGTCTGCCACCATTTGCTGCTTCCCAGTTTCATTTATCTACATGTTCAATTATTAGTACAAACAGCAAGCCTTCTTGTTTAAGGGCTGAGATATACATGGAGATTAATAAAGTTGAGCTGAAGGTTGGAATTGAAATTGAATTTGGGCTCTGCCACAATTTAACAACACTTGAAAATCGAGCTCAAGGGAGGTCGAGACTTTTAGCTAAAGATCAACTTGGCCATGAACACAGCAGGCATATAATTGATAAGTAGACTAGACCTTCATTGTGCTGGAAATGCCTCACAACAGAAATATCAAATATATGGAAGTTATTTATGGAAGTTAGAGTTGAGTAATTTAATCCAATGCTACGCCAAAAGTAGGACTCACGTGGTTTTGCCATATGCCTTCCCTATTTCAGTTGCAACAGTGTCACTCAGCTTAGTGCAGAAACTAGCAACAAAACCGAGCTCCCAAAGGCGAGCAAAAGCCTGTCCTCCGACACCATATATAGAGAGAAAAGCACAGACACAGCCGGCAGCACTGGATCCAATAACACTTGCAGGACCTCTCCTTCCTCTTCTTTTCTCGGCAATCCCATGCACCTCCTTCTGAGCTATCTTCACTTTCGTCACTGCAGTGCCCTGCAATTTTCCACGTGTTTGAGTGATATCTCACAGAAGCTAAAGCACATTGATTCTGTCCCTCCAAGATTCAAGCATTACAGTAACTACTCAATGTATGAACAACTAAAATACTACTATAAAAACAGGAAACAGGATACCTGCTAAGGCATTAAATAAATCATCCCCTAAATGTGATAGCAAATCGAATTGACACCCAAACAATAAGAATGACAGCTTTTTCGTTTGCTATACCTTACTCTAATACACACCTAGCTAACATGTAATTTTCAAAAATAATTTATGCCAGACATCTTTATACATAATATTCAGAATTCAATTTTTTGCTGTACCATTCAGATTCAAACCTAACTATCCAAACATAATAATTTCAGTATTTAAACTCTAAACACTAATCAATCTATGCATCATCTAGCTACTAATTATAACATCACATATAAGGAAAACAATCACAAATCAAGTATTGGCAAAATTTCGTCACCAATGAATTCGTTTTAGCTACACGCACGCATGTAAATACCGAAAAGTGCTTACAAACAAACACACTGACGACTGATCATTTTTCTTCCTGTTTGAAAAGATAACAATTAACAATAATAAAAACAAATCCTGTTTGTCCACATCCAAAATTCCAATATCATAAACCCAAGCACATACAAATAAAAATTTCTTTGAGCTCACAATGACAAAGTAAGTTCCAACGAGAAGGGAACCAGAGGAGTCAAATGCACGCCAAGTCAGAAGGCCGAGCAAAAAGGCGGCAGCAATACCGGAGAGGGTCAAACCCGATACAAGAACCGGAAAGCCCACAATAAGTATCAAGACGTTGCTGAGGAAGGCCGACTGCCAAGTGGGCGGCGACGATTGAAGGATTCGGATAGCGCTTTTCAGCAGGGTTGGATCGGGATCAGTGTCTTGAATTTGGATCGGCATTGCTGAAGAAATTGGGGGTGTGGGTGGGTGGTTTTAGGGTTTAAATTTTGTGGGGAGATAATTTGATCGGATGAAAGTGATGGGGCAAACAGGGATATGCAATTCGGGAGGGAAATCAGTGAAATTAGGGAAGCAAAAGAGTTGCTGCATCGGTTTCGAAGAAACGAAGATTACGTGAAATGTACAAAAGCACGCAATAGAAAGAACGTGAGACAGTGACTGTAATAATGTTACTTATTGATATCAAATCATATATTTTAAATTGATATTAGAAACTAAAGTTTTCTAACTTTGTACTACTACTAAACATAACAAATTTAAACCTTGGTAAACATTGACACTCATATATGGTCAAAGGTGTTGTGGAACTCAAACTATACAAATTACAAATTACCAAGGGGACAAGGGGAGGATAGGGAAATTTAAACCTTTTAAATTGATACCAATAAATAATTTTTTCTTTTATTTTTGCATTATTAGCAAAAAAGAAGAGAAGAAAATTGAAAGGATGTGTTGCAACGAAATTTTAAAAGAGATAAATAATTTTTTAGGCCATCAATAGGCAGGTAATTCACTTTTGGGCCATTAAAGATTGAATTATGAAATTAAGCCACCAATAGGCATTCGGGCCTAATTTAGGGCAAATTTGACCAATACCACACAAAAACGGGCCGCGTGTAACCAGGCCCGGCTCTTGGGAGGAGCACCCAGAGCCGGTGCTCAGGGCCCCATTTTGGGGGGCCCACATGTAATTTTTTCGAAAATAATTAATAAATTTTTAATATATAAATATATTATCTATTAAGCATATATGTTTAGTACTACTAATTAATTATTTTTTATATCAATATTTTTTAAAAAAATTTCATGTATTTAAAATTATTACTTATATATATAAGAGTTTTAATTTAAAAAATTTAAAATATATAAATATGAATGTAACTTTTTATCAATATATTTTTAAAATAGAATTATATTTTAAAAATATATTTTTTTGCTATAAAAAAATATATTTTTAAAATATAATTCTATTACTTGGATGTTGGGTTAAATTAATATATTTATAATTTTAAGAATAACTTGCTTTTTGTTTTTATCGCTAAATTTTGTTCTCTGATCTTTATAATTAATAATAATTATCAAAGATTTTTTTTTGGTGAAATAATTATAAAAAATTTAAAATATCTATAATTAACAAAAATATATACTTATATTTTTAGTATATAGTCAGTGAATCAAGGAATGCCTAATTAAAATCCACATTTGAGGTATTGATAGTTTAGTAGGTTAGCCTATGTAGTGTGGCTCCTGACATTTTAAATGTATCGATTCGAGCCTTTGTGTAAGTAAAATTTTGCTTTGGGTAGACAATACTTTAATGCACAGTGAGACATGGGGATACCCGATATACACAAAAATAATGATAAAGCAATATTACATATAATGTATTTCTATGGGCCTATTTTTTAAAATTTTGCACAGGGCCCCGAAATTTTCCGAGACGGCCCTGCGTGTAACCCACTCGCCACGCGATGACTCAAATGTGGAAATTGTCTCCTTTTAGTGGTCTGTTTTATTTTTTTGTAATTTAAATAAATATTACTCCATTTGTTCAATTATTTTTGCCTCACTTTCCATTTTTCTCTGTTCCAACATTTTTGTCTCGTTTTCTTTATAGTAAATAATAAATATTAATCACCAAATTTACCGCATCAAATACTAATATATCTTACATTAAATACTGTACATGACCACATAAAATACCGTGCTCAAAATACCCCTACACGAAATAAATATTCATTAAAATAAAAATAAAATAAATATATATTGAAAATGTAAAAAAAAGACATACTAATAAATAAAATTAATTGTATTAATAATAATAATAACTTCAAGAATTAAATTATAGTATAATATAAAATAAAAATTAAATAAATTAAATCAAAAAATAAATTAATTTGAATCAATTCATTTATATTAAAGGGGATGGAAACTTACCCTAGTGGTCAAGTCCCCGACTCTCAACTTATAGGTTGGGGTTCGATTCCCCACCCCGCCCTTATCCATTCCCTTTTATCCATTTGTAATTTTTGTGGCATGGGCTCCCACCACCCTTTATAGGTTATTCGGCAAAGAAAAAAGGTTCTCTACCCACCATTTATCATATTTATATTAAATGAAATATAATAAAAATAAGTAGTGAAAATTTAATAAAAAATAATGGAAACAGATAAATAAGTATTCTCTACCCACCCAGGAATGTTAAATAAAATTGAAGATCAGAAGAAATTTGGGTCTCCCATGGCAATGCACATATTGTGTGCCACAATGAGCAGCTTCATTTTAGTAGTTGGTCTCGAGATCATGGTTGGATAATTGTCCGATAGAGTAATATTTATTTTAATTTAAAAAAAAGTAAAATAAATAAATAAATAAATAAACTAAAATAGGCCATCACAGGAGAAAATTTTCGCTTTTAGGTCATCGCGTGAAGAGTGGTAGCGAGTGATGCACATGCGGCCCATTGTGGCATTGACTTGGTCAATTTGGCCTATAAAACCGGCCCGAAATCCTTTTGTTGGCCAAATTTCATAATTCTATTTTTAGTGGCTCAAAAATGAATTACCTGCCTATTGATGACCTAAAAAAATCTTTAACTCATTTTAAAAACACCAATGCATATTGCATGGTCCACAAAAATTTGAAAAATATACTTCCTCCGTCTCGTTAGAATTGTCACGTTTGACTTTTTGGCACTATTCACAGTTCAAGTTTGATTTAAATTTTTATCATAGTTATGTACGAAAAAACATAGTCAAGTGATATCTTGCTAGATTCGTCTCATCTTGTAGTTTTAGAATATTAATTTTTTACTATAGTTTTTGATTGCACACAATTTAAGTTATTAACCGTTAAAAATGTGTATTGGCATACGTGTCAGGTGGGTCCGTAGCGATTATAATGAGACGGAGGTAGTATATATATATATATATATTGTTAATAATAAAAATAAAATAGTAAAATACTACTACATTATTAATAAATTTACAACTTCATATTCATATCTTTGATATCTTTATAGTTCCTCTTTTTTTTTTGGGGTGAAACAGCCTGAAAAGGCGAGCGAAAAAAGGAAAAGAAAAGGAAAACAAAAGTTAACAACTAAGCTAGATCAAGCGAGCATAAGCAACTCCAATAGCATCCTTCGCGAGGGAATCCTTAACTTCATCCGGGGGAAAGGCCCAAGTGGTATAGAAGTCCTCTGAACGAGTTGCCTTTCGAGCAAGCCCATCCGCCACTTGATTACCTTCCATACACACATGTTTAATCACACAACCATCCATCGAGTGTAGCAGGGAGCGAACCTCCTGAATCGTCGGCCAAAGAAAATGGCGTGGAGACGCAGCTCCCGTCACCAGTCGTATCACTTCGAGAGAGTCTAGGAAGCAGCCCTTCAATGTAACCCCAAGCTGTCCCGCAAGCAGCAGCCCGAACCTAAGTGCCAAGAGTTCGACTTCAAGAATACTTCTCTTCCCAAGCTTCCCACTACATGCACCAACCCAGCCTCCATCTGTTGATCGAACTACTGCACCAAATCCAGATTGCCATGGCTCTTCAGTCACTGATCCGTCTGTATGCAGGACCATTCCATCAAAACCCTCATCCACCCACCTGACCAATCGAACACCAGCCTCCCTTTGCCTACCAGAATGTCTGTCCATTAAGTTGCTCATCCATCTAGCTTTATATAAAATACGATCGCTGGTCATCTCCTCCCCTCTAAATACTTTAGCATTTCGTTGGCACCATATTACCCATAAAAGAGAGATGAAGCTCGAACCCCACTTAAGCCATGCCCAATGCAAGAAATGCCTGCAATGCTCCGCATGCAGACTGTCCAAGTCCGACGGGAATGTGAAACCCCCCTTCCTCCAAGCCTGAGCTGCCCACGCACATTTGAACAAAGCATGAAACCAACTCTCCACCTGGTCTCCACAAATAGCACAGAGCGGATTAGGCGCAAGGCCCCTTCGATAACGCAGCTCGTTGCATGGGAGCCCCCCATGACCAATCAACCAAAGAAGAACACCTACCTTCTCAGGGATTTTCGAGCCCCACATCCAGGACCAGCCCTTCACATTATTCTCAGATTTAAGCAGCCATGTATATCCGGAGCGGACACTGTAACTCCCATTCAGATCTCCAGTCCAATGCAGGATGTCATTCACTTCATTATTCAAGAAAGGTGGCGGAGTATCCTCAAAAGCTTGTCGTAAATCATCAGATAGCCATGAATATAAAATGTGAATATTCCAAGAGCCGTGCGCCACTACGTCTTTAACACGTAGATGTAAATCATGAACATCAACGAAGGGCACGAGAGGCGCCAAGCAGCTACCCTTCCACCACGGAGCGAACCAAAAGGAGCAATTCCCATTCCCAAGTCGCACGCCATACGCATCATTAAATATGACACCAGTTTTCACCAATGATCGCCACACCTTAGTGCCTCTATAGTGATCCCTTGGCAGCAATCCGGCCGGTGTTCCATATTTTTCCCGTAGAACAGCGACCCAAAGCTTCCTCGGCTCAGTGATAAAATTCCAGATTTGTTTGCCGAGCAAGGCCAAGTTCATTAGTCGACTCCTGCGAATGCCCAGCCCACCATTTTTGCGAGGGAGAGTAACCACATCCCAGTTGATTAAGTGAAGACCATGACCATCCGCACCCTTCCAAATCCACCGACGAACTAGCTTATCGATCTGATTGCAAACGCCTATAGGGAGCATGTGCACTTGCATTACATACACTGGTAGTGCATTGAGAACAGCGCGTGCAAGGGTGATTCGGGCAGCCCTGTTCAATAGTATTGAAGACCAAGAATTCAATCTTCTTTGGATCCGCTGAATTAAACTATCAAAGTGCGACAGTTTAAGTCTTCCATGAATGATCGGGAATCCGAGATAGCATCCTAAGTCTCCAACAACCGAGACACCAAGGGTTTCTGCCAATAGAGTTAATTGATCTGAGGAAGCATGAGGACTGCAAAATGCACTTGATTTAGCTGCATTCATAACAAGACCAGATCGGGTGCCAAAGCGATGGAGGACATTGGCGATGGAGAAGATGCTATCTGCACTGAGCTCTGCACAAAGGATTAAATCGTCAGCGAACATTAAATGTGAAATTCCAATACCTCCAGCACAAAGACGCAAGGGCCGCCATACTCCAGCATCAACCGCCTCCAAGATAGCTCGAGATAACTTTTCCATGACAATCACGAAAAGATATGGCGATAGAGGATCGCCTTGTCTTAATCCCCGGTTGGCCTTGATGTTACCGATAGGAGCTCCATTCCATAAAATGGAGAAGCTAGAAGAAGAAACACACGCCATTATGATTTCCTTGCAACTGGGCGGGAGCTCCAATTCAGTTAAGCAGTGCTCCAAAAAATCCCAACGAACCATGTCAAAGGCCTTTGTAAGATCAATTTTTAGAACCACCGACTGAGCAGCCGATCGAGAGCTTTCAACAGTAGAAATAATTTCTTGCAACAACAGTCCATTGTCCGATGTCCCCCTCCCTGGCAAAAAGGCCGACTGGAATGGTCCAATGATATCCGATAAGATGGGTCTGCGTCGTCTCACCAATATTTTGGTAATGACCTTGAAGGTAACATTACACAGGGTTAATGGCCGGTACTGCTTCAATGAACATGGAACATCAACTTTAGGCAACAGACATAGATAGGCGTGGGCTAATCCATCAGGCAGGCGTTTGGTTGTCATAGCATCCAATACCAATTTGGTAACAGGTCCGTGTAATTGCTCCCAATATTCTTTGTAGAATGCAGCGGGGAATCCATCCGGCCCCGGCGCAGATAGGGATTTCATCGAATGCACGGATAATTTCACCTCATCAGGGTGAACTTCGGCCTCCAGCGCATGTTTATGAGACTCCAAAATAGGAACCAGCGGCGGTAGGTCTTCGCCTTCCATTGTATCAGCGGGCACAGCAAACATGCTAGTGAAGAAGTCAATTGCATGAGTTTGCAGCAAGTCTTGATTCACTTCCCAGTGTTCACCCATTTGGAGGCCGAAAATTTTATTTTTCTTTCTGTGGATCTTGGTTTTGGCGTGGAAGTATTTAGTGTTTCTATCACCTTCTCGCACCCATCTGTCCCTCGACTTTTGATGCCAAAGAAGCTCCTCATGCAGGAGCACCTCAGCATACTCCTGACGAATCTCCGCCTCAACTCGCGCAAGCCAAGCCGAATCAACGTGCATCATTCTCTTCTCAACGCCCAATAATCTGTTTTTAAGCTTCCGCTTGCGCTCCCTAATATTCCCAAACACCTCCTTATTAAAGACAAGTGACTTCTCCTTGATCTCAGTCAGGATAGCGTCCAGGTTGTCCCCGCCCTTATTACAACCTGCATTGATCACATCTTTGTATAGGGAGTGCTCCTTCCACATGTTCTCCCATCGAAAAGGTCTGTCGATCCTTGTTGTAGTATTATTACCACACACAAGTTTTAATGGGCAGTGATCTGATCCGAGCCGCGGCAAGTGCACTATTCTTCCATTTTCGAACTTATTTTCCCAAGCAAAATTCGCCATTCCACGATCCAACCGTTTGCTTATCCGTCTCCCTCCACCGGCCATACGCGACCAAGTGAAAGGAGGGCCGACTGTGTTCATATCAAGCAAGGAGCAACTGTCCAGAACCTCACGCAACTCAGCAGCACGTTCAGCCAAATAGACCCCGCCTTGGACTTCCTGTTCACTTACTATCTCATTCCAATCACCGATCACCACCCACGGCGAGGCCATGGACGCGGCCAAGGTGACAAGCTCCTCCCAACCATCTCGTCTCCTCTGGTAATTCGGGTCGGCATAAAGGGCTGTGACCTTCCAATTGCTCGAGCCTTTCAAAAGTTCAAAGGTAATCATTCTAGCTCCAGCGTCCACGACATTAATAGCACAAGAAATATTTCTCGAACGAAGCACCCAAATACCACCACCCATCCCCACTGCTTCACTAATGCAAACTGGAATATACCCCAGCCTATTAAAGAATGTGACTACTCTAGAATACTGCCCTCTTGGCTCGAGTATGCACAAGATATCTGGCTTGTGTTCGAACACAAGGTCATTCACCCACCTTTGAGCTGTACGGCTCATAATACCACACACATTCCAAGCAATAATAGTAAATTCTTGAAATTCCATAACAACTAAGGGAATTGAAAATGGAGTTTACATACTTGCGTCGTCGGCATCCGCCCAATTATCCGATTCAACATCGTCTAGCAAAGGACTGAATCGTCCAGAGATCAATTCCAGCTTTTTAGTACCACCAATATTACGCAGACCAGTTTCCTCATCCGAAGATGTGGCCGTAGCATCCTTATCTTCCACTCGAGGCCTCTTAAAGGACTGGATCTGTGCATGGCGCCGTCCTGGAGGCGGATTATTCTTTCCTTGGGGATGACGTAAGACCAGTACCTGTGAGTTGGAGCATTCACCAGCCACTACCTTAGCAATCCCCCCTTGTACCTGCTGATGTTGTTCATGGAGACCAGAATCTCCAGCAACCGCCTTCCCATTGCCTACAGCGTCCTCTCTTCTGACATCAGATTCCATTGGAGGGGAAGTCTCCGGATCCTTCACCTCATCCTGCTGCCTCATCTCTACTTTAGGTTTTCGCGGAGGCCTCGACCTCCTCCGGACTATCATCCAATCCCCATAAGCTGGCTCCTCACTCCTAATACCACCCGCACCAGATAGACCAACTGCCTCTTTCATGCCCACGTCAGGTGTGGGCTGATCCGGATTGCCCCCGTCGCCCTCTTTCTGGGCGCATGCATCTGATGGAGCATCCGTTGGAAGAACTGTTGGTGTAGGACAGTCTCTCTCAAAATGTCCATAGTGGCCACAGTTCGCACAAATAAGGTGGAGGCCTTCATAAGCAATCGGGATCCATTGTCCATTCACTCTAAGTTTACCCGTAACTGGTTTAAGCAGATCCAATGCGACGCATACACGAGCGAATCTTCCCCGAGTGGCTTCCATTGTACATGTATCGACCTTAACAACTTCACCTATCCCCGATGCAATCGCCCATAGGATATCGTCCCTGTAGCGGTGCATTGGGAGTCCATGCATACGTGCCCAAACTAGAGTCTTATTAACTTGGGTGGTGCGCGGGTCAAATTCCCGTGTCCAGGGCATTAGCGCTAGGTAGTGATCAAAAATTAGCCATGGTCCACCATTAACAACCTTTTCTCGATCTGCCAACAATGAAAACTTGACAATGAAGCAACCATGTCCCACGTCAATAATGGTCATCTCGCCCTTAGGCTTCCACATTCGTTCAAGCCGCCCTTTGATCGCCATGTATCCTACGGAAGTTCCAAGAACTTTGACTACCAAGGCCGCATCCCACTCTTTCGCTGCTTCGATATCTAGATCATCATCAATAATAAATTCTGGAAGCGCTGGATTATTACCCACGAAACTCTTCTTAACAAGGTTCTCGGCAATGAGATCTCTCCTTGGCACTGGTTTCGACGCAGCAGCGTCTGAGTCTTCAGTCTCCATGCGATCTTGCATCAGTACATTGGCAAAAGAGGGACTCTTGCCGCCGGGATCAGGGGGTGCAGTTGGTGAGGATGAAGTCGCCGTCGAAACCCTAGCCGCCATCTTCTACATACTATATTTCAATTCCTTATAGCTTATCAATAATTTTTAGTTCCTCTTTTGAACCTCAATCGAAATCGAAAATAAATTTATTTTATTTTTTAAACTAGACTATATTATTATTTCCACTTACTAGCACACCCGCCCGCGCAATGCGCGGGAAGTAAAGCTTATTTTTTTATTTTAAAAAATAGCATAATATTTTAAGAATTAAAATATTTTATTATATAAACTTAATTGGGCATGCTCATTTTTCGACCATACATTATTGAGCAAAAATTGATAGAAAAACAATAATAAAAAAAGAGACCGTCCGATAAAGGTGTAAAGTAATCTCTCTACCCAAAACGTTCAAAACATATAAAGATTGTATGATAAATGTTCACCGTAATTTACATGAGATAAAAAAATTAAATAAATTTAGTTTAGTTTTTTTGTATAAAAAATTAAATAAAGTAAATTATTTTTATTAATTTAAAATTATGAGAGTAAAATTAAAATAATTTTCATAATATATAAGGTTAAACTTAAATATATTTATATTTATTTACCCAAAAGCATAGTCGAATTTAATTTCAAAATAATTTTTATTTGGTAGGTTAGGTTATATTTTACATATCATAGCAAGATGAATTATATATATATATTTAATAGAGATGGGGGTGCGCCGGGCCTGTTGTTACTCAGATTCTAAAGCAGCCATTACCCTCCTTCAGTCGGATGAGAAGTTCCATCCATTGGCAGCTCTTGTGCTGCGTATCAACGAGGTTAAGAGTTCTTTTCTTGAATGCCCTATTTACCATGTGCTTCGGGAAGGAAACAAGGTTGCCGATCGGCTTGCTAAACATGGAGCGTCAGTTGAAGATTTCTACACCACCTGGGCGTTCCCTCCGGATTTTGTGGTTGGGGACGTGACGGCGGATGCATCGAGCGTATGGTTCCCAAGGATCTAAGCTTTGTTTAGTTTAGTTTGTTTTTTGTTTCTTTTTTTATCTTTGTTTTCTGGCTTCGGCTTCGCCAAAAAAAATAGAGGTAATAAGTAAAACTAACTATTAGAAGGAGCATAATCCATTTTTAGGCCACGACATATTGAATTATGAATTTAGGCCACCTGAAGTTATTCGGGCCAAATAATAGGCCAAATGACCCAAAATAATCCTTCTCCGGGATGTGTGGATGTCACGCGCTGGCTCATTTAATTACCTGGAGAATAAAAAGCATTAACGTTTTTAACGTGAATGTGACGCTATTTGGTGAAAAAACCAAATACTTGTATCGAGATTCAGAAATAGATTCACCTCACTTGCGAAAAACCCATCTGCAATTGAACGACGGTGAATGCTCAAACGTTGTAGTCTTGAGCAACGTCCGGTGGAATGGGGCTAAGGAGGGCTGACGCGAAGATCCAAATCCCACCTCCACCACATTGTAAGTTGTTATTCGCAAACTAGGGTTCCGACAGAAATAGGGCTGACGATTCTGTTTTTGTGCATATTCTTTTTGTTAACAAAATTTACTGCCATACTCACCATGATTGCCAATTCTTAATCACATACAGGCAGGGAAGAAACCAGAGGATCATGGATCAAATACCTCGTGTGTTGGATCTCAAGGGGTAAGAATAACTGAAGTTGGAGCTCATGTGAGTATTAAAAATTAAACAAATATACATTCTGAATTCATGACTGCCGGCTCAAGTTGGAAATAAAGTGATACTTACCAATGCTAAATTAATCCGCCAATTTAGTGATAGAATACTTAAGATGTGTGGATATATACTGTTTGATTGGTTAAATTGGTTGTGCATTTGTAGATCACGGGTAAAGGTAAACAAAATCTGGCACGTGTTAGAAAGCCTCATGGACATGCTACAATGACTTCAAAGGTGTGGCACCTGAATGTGTAGCCATGGCGATTTGGGAAGAAAAGTGTTAATTTCGACTGCTATTACCGAGTGGGGGTGAGAAATAAAAAGGCGCGTGGCCCTCGTGAACACGTGTATTCACGAAGCCCGGCCATATGATGAAGCTATTGGTTCAATTGGCAAAGGTGCAAAGAAACCGGGAAAGACACCAGCAACTTAGTATTGGTTCACTTGGTCTTTTGCCTTTGTTATTTGGGTCGTAATTGTTTTGGCCATATTTGCTAGTCTTGGGCCTTTGGCCCATTTACCTCTATATATATTGTCTCTGGTTCATCTTGTATTGTATTGAACATTATTCATTCATTCAATAAAACTCAGAGACGGTTATTTACTCCTCTTGTTAGTTTGTTCATTCTCCACATGGTATCAGAGCTCTACGCTTGATTCGATCCTGTTTTTCGCCTCAATTTTGTTTCAATCTAGCTCAGATTGAGCTCAATTTCTCCTTATTCATGGCTTCTGAAGATGATTCCACCAACACCACTCCTAGATCTACTGGAATTTCACCCGTTGTTCTTCCCGATCCTCAGCTTCCAGCGCTTCCTCGAGAACTTCAGATAACATCAGCCGATCAACCACATCTGATGCTCACTACTTCACCTCTCACAGGCAAAAATAACTGGACGAAATGGAAAGCTGTTGTAGAGAAGGCTCTCTATATCAAATCGAAGGAGTGCTTCATTAATGGTACCTATCCTGCACCTCCTTCTAATGATCCTATGTTTAGACAGTGGTCTAAGGTTGATACTTTGGTGTTAATGTGGTTGCAAAACTCTATATCTGATGAAATTGGTAATCAATTTGTGCATGCTGCATCTGCCTTCTCACTTTGGAAAGAATTGAAAGACTGTTTTGACAAAGTTAGCGGTCCTCAGGTTTTATTGTTAAAGAGGAAGATAGTTAATTTCACTCAGGGTGATATGTCTGTTACTTCCTACTATAGTGCACTAAAAACTCTTTGGAACAACTATCGATCTCTGAAACCTCTTAAATGCAAAAGCACTGAGTCACTAAAGGACCTAATGGACGCTGATGAGGAAGATCTCATTCAATTTCTTATGGGTTTAAATGAGGACTACACTCACATATGCAACCAAATATTGATATTGGATCCTCTACCTACAGTTAGTACTTAGTAGTGCATTTGGAATGATCTGTAATTGTGAGGCTCAGAACAGCATGTTAACTTCAGGAAAAGAAGACCACAGTTCTAACTTTGTGCTTGTTGGTGTTGAAAAATACTCACTTAATAAAGAAAAAAAAAGTGTGGATAAAGGAGTGGGGGATAGACCTGGTGATAAGAAAGAGACTGTTATATGTACCTATTGTAAGAAAGTTGGTCACACCAAAGACAGGTGTCATCAACTTGCCAACAAAAACTCTTTCTGTGATCATTGCAAAAAGTCTGGGCACAGCCGTGCAAATTGTTTCCTTATCACTGGAGTTATACCTGACTGGTATAAAAATTTGGGAGATAGAAGGAAAGGTCATATGATTGCTGGTGCAGCTGTAACTACTACTACTTCTGAAGGGACTGATACGGGGCTGTCTCCTGCTACTGAAGGCAGGATTACAAAGTTGATTGAAAACACTTTTAAGGAGCTCAGCAAAACACATTTTGGACCTCAACTTCCCACACCAGTTGACTTTGTTGGGTGTACTCTTGATATGTCAGGTAACAAATACATTCCTAGTTATCTCAATGGTCATTGGTTGTTAGACTCAGGGGCTAGTTGTCACCTATGTGCTGACCTTTCCCTATTAATTGAACCTCAGCCTTTCTCTTCCAAATATCCTATAATTCTGCCTAATGGCTCACACAAATTTCCTACACACATTGGCACAATAATGCTATGCAAAGGCTTCATTGTACCAAATGTGTACTATTGGTTCAATTGGCAAAGGTGCAAAGAAACCAGGAAAGACACCAGCAACTTAGTATTGGTTCACTTGGTCTTTTGCCTTTGTTATTTGGGCCGTAATTGTTTTGGCCATATTTGCTAGTCTTGGGCCTTTGGCCCATTTACCTCTATATATATTGTCTCTGGTTCATCTTGTATTGTAGTATTGAACATTATTCATTCATTCAATAAAACTCAGAGACGGTTATTTACTCCTCTTGTTAGTTTGTTCATACTCCACACCATATTCTTTTACGGGTCCATTTGGACTGTTATCTGGCCCAAGTTTCTTCTCACGACCCAAATTCATAATTCAATATATGGTGGCCTAAAAACCGATTATGCTCCTTATGGCTACCTATTTTATTTATTATCTCTATTTAATATTGATATTCATGAAATTAGGTTAAAATAAATATATATATATATATCATTTATAATCATTATATCTTTTTATATAGATATGTATAATTTGAAAAATTGCTGCATTTATTCAAAGTCAATTACAAAATAAAATAATAAAAATATGATAATTTAATAATTTTTTAACACGATGGATCATAGTTTCTTAGGCGTATAGCAATGGATCATAGTTGAAAAAGTAATCGATATTTAAAAAATATTGTTATATAAGAAAAAATTAATTTATATAATTTTTTTTTGAATGAGTCATTAAAAGCCGGGGAAAGAGTTGGTGGGAGTCAATGCCACACAAATTACAAATGTAACAAAAGGGATGGATAGGGGGCCGGGTGGGGATTTTAACTTGTAACACCCCGATTTAATTAACTCATAATTAATTTAATTTAGTTATGGTTAATTAACAAAAGACTTGGTATGTGGATTATTTTGTAGGGAATGAAGATTTAAGTGGGGGAATAAGTGAGTTCAACTCACTAGATAATAAGAGTCAAGCGCTCAAATGGGTGCAATGTGGTCAAGACAAGTGGTGTAACCCTTTTAACCCACATTCCGACCCGACCCGAGACCCATGACCCGACCCGGATCCATTTTTGACCCTTCAAAAATCTGATTTGGGCATTGGGAAACCCATTTCTTCATCCTCATCTTTCCATTCCCGTCACTCCCTCTCGGTGAAGATAGGGTTCTTCAAATCGGAGGAGAAGTTGTGATTTCTAGCTCAAATCACTTGGGGTTTTGGTCAAGATAGTTGGGGTAAGTGTTTCTCTTGTATCTTCCTTGCTTTTTCTTGTGTTTGGAAGTGATTTCGGGGGCTGTTTTTGAAGTGACGAGAATTGGGTGTTTGTAGAAATTCTTGCTTTTGGTGTTGAATCGAAGCTTGGATTCTTGTTTGGAAGCTGAATAAGTATTGAAGGAAGCTAAGGTTAGTACTTGAGACCATTTTGGTGTTGTTGATTTCAGTTTTAGAGCTTCAAATGGTTTCATGATGATGAAATCATGTTCTTGGATGAATTTGATGTTTGAAGCTTGATTTCTTGTTGTGTAGCTTGGTATAGGTGTTTGGAGGAGTTGGGGAGCTGTATTGGAAGAGTTTGGAACATCTCAATACCAGGCAAGGGTAGAGATAGGCCTAAATGGGGGCATAATCGGTGGAATGGCCGGAAATCGCCATTTCCATCATTTCTGATGTGTCGGCGCGCTCTTGGCGCGCCCTTTAGCCAAAAAGCGCGTGGGCAGCGCGTGAGAAGAACGTCAACGACGTCCTTGTCAGGACGGCGCGCTGTTGGCGCGCCTTTCCCACGAAAACCGCGCGGGTAGCGCGCGAAAACACGAACCGCGACGAATCCCTACCCGGCGCGGGGTTGGCGCGCTTTCCTTGAGAAAACCGCGCCGGGTGCGCGCCACCCCCCTGTCCGCGCGATTCGTTCGCTCGTTTTTCCGATTCTTCGTCCTTCGTGTTTCCTTAGTTCTTCTTATGCTTATAGCATGCCATAACTATCATTATGCTCACAATCTATGAACCTAGTTGCGATTAGCGGTGATCTACTATGCCTTAGTTAAGATCGAGTCTTGTTTTGCTTCTATGACGATGTGAGAGTTGGTGCCGATATGTGGGACTTGGCACACCCCTGATTACACTTAACTCGCGATGAGTTGTTTATTTTGTCATGACACGTAATTTACGTATTGACATGTGTGGAATTGAATCTGAATATGTGTTGATGCCGATATGTGGGACTTGGCATACCCCGGATTATACTTAACTCGAGACGAGTTGTTATTTTGTCCTGATGCGTTGATTTACGTATGGACATGTGATTGAATTGAATCTTGATATCTGTGATGATATCTGGATATCTGTGATGATATCTAAATATCTGTGATGATATGTGAATATCTGTGATGATATGTGATATCTGTGATGATATCTGAATATCTGTGATGATATGTTGGTGAATCAAATAATGCTACGCGGGTAAGATACGCTATGCTTACGAGTCGGTATCCGATTGGGCATAGTAGTATCTTTCCCGGGGCATTGAATAATGCTACGCGGGTAGGATACCCTATGCTTACGAATCGGTATCCGATTGGGCATAATGGTATCTTTCCCGGGGCATTGAGACTGAAAAGGATTTATATCCTAGTCTGTATTTGGCTAGAAAGGGCTCATGACCCTTAGCCTGACCCGCTTGCCGTAAGCCACGATCTCAGCTGTTAGTGTCCGCGGCGGGGGCACTGTGGGTATGTCTCTCGACCATTAAGGGGAGTGGACCCTTATATGGGAGGGAATACCGACCATGGTACCTAGGTGCGCGCTAGGCATGCTTATGTGTTGCATTTAGGGTAGATAGACATCCTAGGTCATAACATTTCATCTCATCATCCATCATTCATCTTATTTGCAGTGGTTGAAGCACCGGTATGGGACGGTGTGATGTTTACTTATTTGCACTGTTCAATTTTTTTATGTTATGCCTAACAAATGTTTAATAACGGAATATATCTCCACATATATGTATAAATATACTTCTAGGGAATCAAGTTAATTCTTGTTTCCCCTTATGCCGATTCTTCTATTCTTGCTCAGTACCTTGTACTGACCCTTGCTATGTTTTTATGTATAGATATTCCCGGGGAGGACGCAGAGCCTGAGCACGATGTGGGGTTTGGGGATGAGTGATCTACCTAGAGATGCATTTGCATGTTGTGGACTTATGTGCTTGTCTTGAATAATATGCTATGACTCTATTACCTTGTCTCGTACTGCTTGTGATACTGATCGGTACACTATGTTCTGTCTCGTGTGTTACTTAATATCTCTGACAGGTTGAGATGAGACTGTTATGTCGACTGTTATGTCGCATGAATAAGGCTTGTAAGCCGGACGTCTGTTATGATGTGAGGTTTCCTTTCTGGATTTGTATTATGATTCATTGGCTTCCTGTTTACTTGGCTACGTGTTATTGATCTTAAATTGATTGGCCAACAGTTTAAGAGAGGTAACACGGCAGTGACGTCACAGAAATTCGGTTTTAAATTTTTGGGGCGTTACAGGTTGGTATCAGAGCCATGTCTGCTCGTATGTGCTTAGAATTCTAACACAAGCATGTGGTGAGATGTGTGGGGGAAAGCATATAGTGTAGGAATTGCATCTAGCTCTGCTTATATTCTTGTAGATTGCATTGTTTTTGGTTATCTGCGTGCCCTATAGGGGTAGATTGTGGTTTGTGAATCAAACCAGGATCAATCCTTGGGGATATTCCGGGAATTCTATACTTAATAATTGTTGTTCGGTAAAGAATTATTCTTGTTTTCAGAGTGTTACTGAATATCTCGTTACGTTATGATTATAGGATGCCGCCGCGCAGGGGTGGAGAGCCCAGGAGGAGGGGAAGGCCTCGTAGGAATCAGGGGCCAGTTATTGGGGGTCGTGGACAGTACCATGAGGATGGTGGATTTGGCTATGATCATGGGGGAAATGTTCCAATTGAGGAACCGGTAGAGGTGGAGGATGACTTGAACTATGAGGACGAACCAGTGCCACCACCACCACCGCCACCTGTGCAGATGCCCATTGACCCTCAGTTTATGCAAAATATGTTTAATGCTATGCATGGGATGTATCAGGGGCAGGCGAATCAACCTGCGCATCCACCACCCAGACCCGTGGATTACGTGCATCTAGCAAGGCATTATCAACCGCCGGTCTTTAGTGGAGGAGTAGACCCGGTTGCTCTGACTGATTGGATTTATCATATGGAGGAGATCTTCGAGAATATAGACTGCCCAGAGGATTGGAAGGTCAGAGTGGGACGGCAGTATCTTACTGGACCAGCTCTCCATTGGTGGAGGTCGTGTAAGAATGAGCTTATGGCGAGACCCAACTTTTCATGGGAAGTTTTCTGTCATGCCTTGAGATCCCACTTTTTCACTACACAGATGATGAATGTTAAAAAGAGGGAATTTCTCAACCTAGAGCAAGCAGGAAATATGACAGTGTCTGAATACTATGGTCGTTTTGTGGAACTCATGTCATACGTACCAATGCTAGTTGCTGATGAGGAAGATAAGGTTTCGAGGTTTGTGGATGGATTGAAGGCTGAGATCCGGACTGGGTTTAGCAACCAACACGCCTGCTTAGCTTCAGCATATGATCAGGCTTTATTCATTGAGAGAGCTCGCACTGATGTGCAGCGCGTGTGGGCCGCTCGTCGCAGAGATTCGGGGGGGCCGAGTAGACCCCAGCATAGGCAGATGAGGCCGAGAAGCGGTGGAAGGACCTCTAGACCTCAGACTTATGCACAACTACCGTATAGGAGCGGACTCCACTGCTGGAATTGCGGACAGCAAGGACATTTGAGGCCACAGTGCCCACAGTTGGTAGGTCAAGTAGGAGGATCTACTTCAGGTGCGTCTGGTGGGAATGCGTCGCGTGGACGAGGTGCAGACAGAGGTCGTGGACCCCAGAGGGGCCGTGGGGGCCGCCTCAACGTGATTGAGCGGGCTGAGCTAGATGGGCGAGACGATGTCATGACTGGTACGTTGTTCATTGTTCAATTTCAATCTTGATCGACTTAACCATCTGTAACAAGTACTCAAGTAGTGCCTTATGTTAATAAATGCGTAGGTACTATACTAGTTGATAATGTGCCTGCTTATGCCTTATATGATTCTGGTGCATCATGCTCGTTTATATCATCGGAATTCGTAACCAATAATGATATGGGACCACTGGAGGCTTATCAACTCCCTGTTACGCTACCTTCGGGAGACCTCATGCGGAGCCAGTGGATTAAACCTGATGCACAGATAATCATCAAAGAGCGAGAGTTCAGAGCGAATCTAGTGGTGCTAGATTTGGCCGATTTTGACGTGATTTTGGGAATGGATTGGCTGTCTAAGTACCGAGCCAGATTAGACTGCGGGATACCAAGGATTTCCTTCACCGATGAAAAAGGTGAACAAGTGGTTTATTACCCTCCTAATATTCGAGTGGTATCTTCTGTCACTTTTGCAGCTTTAATTAGAAAAGGGTATCCGGTGTACTTTTGTTCTGTGCGTGAGATGACGCCAGCACCCTCGAGTTCGACAATTGCACAGATTCCTATTGTCTCGGAGTTTCCAGATGTGTTTCCTGATGAGATACCCGGATTTCCGCCTGTCCGGGGGATAGACTTTGTCATTGACTTGGTACCGGGAGCGGCACCAGTTGCCAAGGCCCCTTACCGAATGGCTCCTGCCGAGTTGAGGGAGTTGAAGGAACAGCTTAAGGATTTACTTGATAAAGGATACATTCAACCTAGCAGTTCGCCTTGGGGAGCACCGGTAATCTTTGTCAAAAAGAAGGACGGAAGCTTACGGATGTGTATTGATTATCGGGGGCTCAATCAGATTACAGTCAAGAACCGTTACCCACTGCCGAGGATTGATGACCTATTTGACCAGCTGAAGGGTGCATCCACATTCTCTAAGATCGACTTGAGATCAGGATACCATCAGATTCGGGTGGCAGAGGGAGATCGTGAAAAGACAGCTTTTCGAACGCGGTATGGTCATTTCGAGTTCACAGTAATGCCGTTTGGGCTGACTAATGCCCCAGCAGTCTTTATGGACTTGATGCATCGCGTCTTTCGACCTTGGTTAGACATTTGTGTGGTTGTCTTTATTGATGACATTTTGGTATACTCTTCCAGTGTAAAGACACACAAGGAACATCTCAGGACAGTGTTGCAGGTGCTTAGGGAGCACAAGTTATATGCCAAACTTTCGAAGTGTGAGTTTTGGTTGGATAAGGTGGCTTTCCTTGGGCATATTGTGTCAGGCGAAGGAATTTCAGTAGACCCCGCGAAGGTCGAAGCGGTGTTGGAGTGGAATCCTCCAACTAATGTCAGTGAGGTGCGTAGTTTCCTTGGATTGGTGGGATACTACAGGAGGTTCATTGAAGGGTTCGCTAGCATTGCTCGACCCTTGACTCAGTTATTGAGAAAGGATGTATTATTTCATTGGAGTGAGGACTGTCAGCAGGCTTTTGATCTATTGAAGAAGAAGGTGACAGAGGCTCCGGTCCTAGTGTTACCGGATGAATCGGGGGAATATGAGGTATACACAGATGCATCTTATCGAGGACTTGGGTGTGTGCTTATGCAGTATGGCAAGGTGATTGCATATGCCTCTAGACAATTAAAGCCTCACGAGTTGAATTACCCGACTCACGACCTGGAGATGGCAGCGGTCGTACATGCATTAAAAATTTGGAGGCATTATCTTTACGGCGCCAAGTGTCAAATCTATTCGGATCATAAGAATCTTAAATGTCTCTACACTGCAGACAAGATGAGCGGTAGGCAAAGAATGTGGTTAGAGTTTTTGCAGGACTACGACACGAGTATTCAGTACATAGAAGGGAAAGCCAACCGGGTGGCTGATGCACTAAGTAGGAAGGGACATGTACTGAACTCAATTACTCTCCCTTGGAAGTTGAGGCAAGAGTTAGACAAGGAAGGTGTTGTGGTTGTTCCTTACGACACGATAGCGAGGCTGAATGCTATGACGGTGATGCCATCATTACTCGAGGAACTCAGACTAAGTCAAGCGGTAAGTCAAGAGATGATGCATTTGAAAGCTCGGATTCGTAAGGGTAAAGCGGAAGGCTTTGTGATTGATAGCAAGGATATGATCAAGTTTGGGGACCGTTGGTGTGTGCCTCCGAAAGATCAGGCGCTGAAAGGAAAAATTATGGAGGAAGCACATTGCACACCTTACTCCGTACATCCGGGAGCAGTAAAGATGTACAAGGATTTGAGGCAAAACTATTGGTGGAAAGGCATGAAGAAGGAAGTGGCAGAATTTGTGTCTAGGTGTTCCACTTGCCAGAAGGTGAAAGCCGAGCACATGAGACCTTCAGGCTTATTACAACCTTTGGATGTTCCCACTTGGAAATGGGAGTCCATTGCTATGGACTTTGTCACCGGGCTACCCAGGACACGGAGCAGTTTTGATACTATTTGGGTAGTTGTGGACCGACTAACAAAGAGTGATGTGTTTATACCAATGAGATTGAATTGGAGCATGCAACAGTTGACTGGCGCTTACATCCAACATGTGGTTAGACGTTTTGGTATTCCTCGAGAAATCATTTCCGACAGAGATTCCAGATTCCTGTCAAGGTTCTGGAAGGAATTGCAGACCGCCTTTGGGACACAGATCAGTATGAGTACGGCGTGGCACCCTCAGACTGATGGACAGACCGAAAGGACCATTAGAACCTTGGAGGATATGTTGAGGGCGTGTGTGATGGATTTTCAAGGATCGTGGGAGGAACATCTACATTTGGTGGAGTTCTCCTACAACAATAGCTATCACGCGAGTATTCGTATGGCGCCTTTCGAGGCCTTATACGGAAGAAAGTGCAGGACACCCTTGTGTTGGAGTGATCCTTCAGAGCGAGTGGTGATGGGTCCTGAACTCATTGAACAGACCACTGAAGTGGTAAGAGTGGTCAGAGACAGAATGAAGGAAGCTCAGGATCGTCAAAAGAGTTATGCTGATTTGTCCAGGAGAGACATTGAATTCGAGGTTGGAGATTGGGTACTTTTGAGAGTGTCACCCATGAGGGGCGTGAGACGATTTGGGAAGAAGGGGAAACTGAGTCCCAGATTTATAGGCCCCTATGAGATCACTAAGAAGATTGGGAAGGTCGCTTACCGGTTAGAATTGCCAACTAAGGTGGGAAAGGTGCACAACGTTTTCCACGTCTCTCAGTTGAGGAAGTTTATCTCGGATCCTAACAAGGTTATACAACCGGATGAGGTGGAGTTGGATGACAACCTAGAATACGAAGAATACCCCGTGGCGATTCTAGACACTAAAGAAAAGATACTTCGCAATAAGGTGATCAAAATGGTGAAAGTACTTTGGTCGAGACATGGCGTAGAGGATGCTACTTGGGAGACAGAGGAAAGCATGGCGAGGCGTTATCCCGAATTGGACTTAACTCCAATTCAGTGAGGTAATGACCCTAATCCATACTTTTTCATTCGAGGACGAATGATCCTAAGGGGGAGAGATTGTAACACCCCGATTTAATTAACTCATAATTAATTTAATTTAGTTATGGTTAATTAACAAAAGACTTGGTATGTGGATTATTTTGTAGGGAATGAAGATTTAAGTGGGGGAATAAGTGAGTTCAACTCACTAGATAATAAGAGTCAAGCGCTCAAATGGGTGCAATGTGGTCAAGACAAGTGGTGTAACCCTTTTAACCCACATTCCGACCCGACCCGAGACCCATGACCCGACCCGGATCCATTTTTGACCCTTCAAAAATCTGATTTGGGCATTGGGAAACCCATTTCTTCATCCTCATCTTTCCATTCCCGTCACTCCCTCTCGGTGAAGATAGGGTTCTTCAAATCGGAGGAGAAGTTGTGATTTCTAGCTCAAATCACTTGGGGTTTTGGTCAAGATAGTTGGGGTAAGTGTTTCTCTTGTATCTTCCTTGCTTTTTCTTGTGTTTGGAAGTGATTTTGGGGGCTGTTTTTGAAGTGACGAGAATTGGGTGTTTGTAGAAATTCTTGCTTTTGGTGTTGAATCGAAGCTTGGATTCTTGTTTGGAAGCTGAATAAGTATTGAAGGAAGCTAAGGTTAGTACTTGAGACCATTTTGGTGTTGTTGATTTCAGTTTTAGAGCTTCAAATGGTTTCATGATGATGAAATCATGTTCTTGGATGAATTTGATGTTTGAAGCTTGATTTCTTGTTGTGTAGCTTGGTATAGGTGTTTGGAGGAGTTGGGGAGCTGTATTGGAAGAGTTTGGAACATCTCAATACCAGGCAAGGGTAGAGATAGGCCTAAATGGGGGCATAATCGGTGGAATGGCCGGAAATCGCCATTTCCATCATTTCTGATGTGTCGGCGCGCTCTTGGCGCGCCCTTTAGCCAAAAAGCGCGTGGGCAGCGCGTGAGAAGAACGTCAACGACGTCCTTGTCAGGACGGCGCGCTGTTGGCGCGCCTTTCCCACGAAAACCGCGCGGGTAGCGCGCGAAAACACGAACCGCGACGAATCCCTACCCGGCGCGGGGTTGGCGCGCTTTCCTTGAGAAAACCGCGCCGGGTGCGCGCCACCCCCCTGTCCGCGCGATTCGTTCGCTCGTTTTTCCGATTCTTCGTCCTTCGTGTTTCCTTAGTTCTTCTTATGCTTATAGCATGCCATAACTATCATTATGCTCACAATCTATGAACCTAGTTGCGATTAGCGGTGATCTACTATGCCTTAGTTAAGATCGAGTCTTGTTTTGCTTCTATGACGATGTGAGAGTTGGTGCCGATATGTGGGACTTGGCACACCCCTGATTACACTTAACTCGCGATGAGTTGTTTATTTTGTCATGACACGTAATTTACGTATTGACATGTGTGGAATTGAATCTGAATATGTGTTGATGCCGATATGTGGGACTTGGCATACCCCGGATTATACTTAACTCGAGACGAGTTGTTATTTTGTCCTGATGCGTTGATTTACGTATGGACATGTGATTGAATTGAATCTTGATATCTGTGATGATATCTGGATATCTGTGATGATATCTAAATATCTGTGATGATATGTGAATATCTGTGATGATATGTGATATCTGTGATGATATCTGAATATCTGTGATGATATGTTGGTGAATCAAATAATGCTACGCGGGTAAGATACGCTATGCTTACGAGTCGGTATCCGATTGGGCATAGTAGTATCTTTCCCGGGGCATTGAATAATGCTACGCGGGTAGGATACCCTATGCTTACGAATCGGTATCCGATTGGGCATAATGGTATCTTTCCCGGGGCATTGAGACTGAAAAGGATTTATATCCTAGTCTGTATTTGGCTAGAAAGGGCTCATGACCCTTAGCCTGACCCGCTTGCCGTAAGCCACGATCTCAGCTGTTAGTGTCCGCGGCGGGGGCACTGTGGGTATGTCTCTCGACCATTAAGGGGAGTGGACCCTTATATGGGAGGGAATACCGACCATGGTACCTAGGTGCGCGCTAGGCATGCTTATGTGTTGCATTTAGGGTAGATAGACATCCTAGGTCATAACATTTCATCTCATCATCCATCATTCATCTTATTTGCAGTGGTTGAAGCACCGGTATGGGACGGTGTGATGTTTACTTATTTGCACTGTTCAATTTTTTTATGTTATGCCTAACAAATGTTTAATAACGGAATATATCTCCACATATATGTATAAATATACTTCTAGGGAATCAAGTTAATTCTTGTTTCCCCTTATGCCGATTCTTCTATTCTTGCTCAGTACCTTGTACTGACCCTTGCTATGTTTTTATGTATAGATATTCCCGGGGAGGACGCAGAGCCTGAGCACGATGTGGGGTTTGGGGATGAGTGATCTACCTAGAGATGCATTTGCATGTTGTGGACTTATGTGCTTGTCTTGAATAATATGCTATGACTCTATTACCTTGTCTCGTACTGCTTGTGATACTGATCGGTACACTATGTTCTGTCTCGTGTGTTACTTAATATCTCTGACAGGTTGAGATGAGACTGTTATGTCGACTGTTATGTCGCATGAATAAGGCTTGTAAGCCGGACGTCTGTTATGATGTGAGGTTTCCTTTCTGGATTTGTATTATGATTCATTGGCTTCCTGTTTACTTGGCTACGTGTTATTGATCTTAAATTGATTGGCCAACAGTTTAAGAGAGGTAACACGGCAGTGACGTCACAGAAATTCGGTTTTAAATTTTTGGGGCGTTACATAACTCCCAACCTATAGGTTGGAAGTCGGGAGACTTGACCGCTATTATAAGTCCCCAACCCCAATTAATTTTTTTTTTTTTGCTGAACAGCCTATACAGGCTAGGAAAGTGGTGGGAGCCCATGCCACGCAATTACAAAGTGGAAAGGGGGAGGGATAGGGGCCGGGTGGGAATCGAACCCTCAACCTAAAGGTTGAGAGAGCCTGTGGCTTAACCACTTGGGCTAAGTCAATTAATTTATTGAGGTAATAACTAAAATAGGCCACCAGAAGGAGTCATTTCTACTTTTGGGCCACCATATTTTAATTTAGGGAAATAGGCCATTAGAAGGATTTTGGGCTTGAATTTAGGCCATTGGGCTGGAATTCGGGCCGCGATGGCCTAAAAGTGGAAATGACTCTTTCTGTTGGCCTATTTTAGTTTTTGTGAATTATTTTTTTATTTTATGTAATTAAAATAAATAATACTCATTCTGTTACATTATTTATGTCCTATTTTCTTTTTTTATTGTTCTAACATTTTTTTTAATTTCATTTCCATTTTAAAAATAATTAAATATTAATTGCCAAATATACCCATGTCCGAAAAATTCCTTGCATTTAATACTAATTATTCCTACATAAAATACCATGTCCGAAAATTTTGGGATACTTATAATAAAACATGTTTATTTTTACTTTATAATTTATTTGAATATGTATTTGTTTTACTTATTTTATACTCCCTCTGTCCCAACTAAGATGTCCTGTTGGACTTCTGCACACAATCCAATGCACTTTTTTAATAGTTAATATCTCAAAATATATACAAGTAAAAATTTAGCAAAATATATATTCTAAAATTATACGATTAGACGAATCTAACAAGACCAAACTCGACTATTTTTTTCAAATATATACTTACGATAATATTAAGTCAAAGTTGAACAATGAACAGTGTCAAAAAGTCAAACGAGACATCTTACCTGGGACGGATGGAGTAATATATTTGAATTAATATTTATTTTATTACTTATATTACTCCCTCCGTCCTATTAATAGTGTTAAAAAAAGGTAACTTTAAAATTTATATAATGTGATTGTAATGAGCTACAATTTTTATTTTTTTGAGGAGCCATTGAAAGCCTGGAACGAGTAGTGGGAGCCCAAGCCACACAATTACAAGGGGGGGGATAGGGAATCGGGTGAGGATTCGAACCCCCAATCTATAGGTTGGAGTTGGGGGACTTACCACTGGAGTAAGTGCTCAACCCCACAATTTTAATTAATTTATTTATTTGTGATTTACTGATATGTGGTTATAGGGTGGACTGGAGTAGTGGCTAATTTGAAATTTTAATATATTTATTTATTAATGTGAGGTATGGGTAGCTTTGACGATTAATATTTAATTATTTTTTAAAATAAAAATGAAATAAAAATATTGGAACAAGAAAAAAAGAAAGTATGACATAAATAATAACACAGAATGAGTTTTATTTATTTTAATTACATAAAATTAAAAAAAATAATTGAAAAAAACTAAAATAGGCCACCAGAAGTAGTTATTTCCACTTTTAGGCCATCGCGGCCCGAATTCCAGCCCAATGGCCTAAATTCAGGCCCGAAATCCTTCTAGTGGCCTATTTTCCTAAATCAAAATATTGTGGCCCAAAAGTGGAAATGACTCCTTCTGGTGGCCTATTTTAGTTATTATCTCTAATTTATGTAATTGAGACACAAACGATCTTATTAATAATGTATTATTTAAATTATTCACTATAATAATTATATTATTGTAAACTTATTTTTAAAATTCATTTATATGATTTATATAATAGTGACATTAATCAAATTAGGTTATAATATATATATATATATATATATATATATCAACTTAAATATCCTGCTAGAGTTGAAATTCTAATTTGTTCTTCATTCACTCCATTTTTCATTCTTTTATTCTGCACTTTTAATTACTGATGGAATATAAATATCTTTTTATATTTGATTTTATGTAACATCCCGAATAATTAATTCATGGTTAAATTAATTTAATTATGATTAATTAACTAAGTTGGCTTAATTAATCAAATTGGTGCTTGATATATTATTTAAGTAGCCCAATGAGATTAATTAAGAGCCCAATCCATCAATAAGGAAGAAGTATAGTATTGGAATTTTGGAGGGGTCAAGGTGCAATTAATGAATTGCTAATAGGTCCTTTGACATAAATTGGGGATCTCATTCTCATTTCCCCAATTCTCATTCCCGTCACCACTTCAAGAGCAAAAACTAGGGATTTTCTTTGGAGCTCCAATCGCGATTTTGGGGAGGAAGAAGGGCTGCCATCTTAAGCTTGAGGATGAAGATGAGTGAATCAAGGTATGGGTCCCTTCTTTTCCATTCTTCTTCCTCTATTCTTTTTCTTTCGGAAGTTTGGGGTGGAGGAGCGGTGATGGTGAGGCTGCGATGGTGGTGCGAGAGAGAGGCAGCGATGGTGGCGTCCGGGCACGGAGGAGGGTTGCCTCCAGCCGGTGGCGCGCTGTGGTGGGCAGCGCGTTGCGCGGCCATGGCCGGCGGCGGTGGTGTTGCTTCCGCTGCTGCTCCGGTGGTTGGGCGGCGGCGGCGAGCCGGTGGTGGTGACAGCGCGCATAGGCGCGCTGTGGAGGGGAGCAGCGGTGGCGGCCGCTGCTGCTGTGGTGGCGCCGGCGACTCGCCGGCGTGATGGTGGTGGTGGTGGTGGCGTCGCGGTGGCGCGACGCCTGGGACAGCAGCGGGCTGCTGCCCGCTGCGTGGTGGAGCAGCGCACAGCGCTGCTGTGTTGCTGCCGGCGGTGCGCCGGCGTGGCGGCCGGACGGTGGCGGTGATGGTCTCGATGGCCATTGGTGTTCCTCCCAACCTCTCTTCTTGTTCTGTTTTCTTGTTCTGCTTCCCTTTCTCTTTTCTTCCTCCTTTCTTTTATATTGAATTCTGAAGTAGGTAATTTCTTGGATTGAAGAGTGTTTGACATTGTTAAATTAGAATGTTGATTGGGAGGGCTATCGAATAAATCTGGAAGTTTGGGTTTGTTGAAGGAATGATGATTGTGGATGGACTGAACACTATTTGAGCTCTTGAATGTTGGATTTAGTTAAATAAGGGGTAAAGGTTTGAGTAATTGGAATGTTAATTGTGGTAATTGTTGCTATTGAAATGATTAATTGTTAAATGTTGAGTAGTTGACATGTTTGGGTTCATTGGATTAATTGACTAGTTGGATTCGGTTGCTATCTTGGTGGAGTAGAATATATCATATGAATTTTGGAAGTTCTAGTTTCAAATGTTGGGACTGCTATTTATAATTTTTGGAGAAGTACTATCACAGATTTGGTTGTTTTAATTAATTGGTAATTAATCATTCTTTGTCATGACGCGTAATTTACGTATTGACATGTGTGGAATTGAATCTGAATATGTGTTGGTGCCGATATGTGGGGCTTGGCACACCCTTGATACTTAACTCGCGATGAGTTGTTGATGCCGATACGTGGGACTTGGCACACCCCGGATTATACTTAACTCGAGATGAGTTGTTTATTTTGTCCTGATGCGTTGATTTACGTATGGACATGTGATTGAATTGAATCTGAATATCTGTGATGATATGTGAATATCTGTGATGATATGAAATGCCACGACGGTAGGATACGCTATGCTTACGAATCGGTATCCGATGAGGGGCATAGTGGGATCGCTACCCAGAAGCATTGAGACTGAAAAGGATTTATATCCTAGTCTGATTTTGGCTGGAAAGGGCTCATGACCCTTTGCCTGACCCGCTTGCCGTAAGCCACGATCTCAGCTGTTAGTGTCCGCGGCGGGGGCACTGTGGGTATGTCTCTCGACCATTAAGGGGAGTGGACCCTTATATGGGAGGGAATACCGACCATGGTACCTAGGTGCGCGCTAGACATGCTTATGTGTTGCATTTAGGGTAGATAGACATCTTAGGTCATAACATTTCATCTCATCATCCATCATTCATTTTATCTGCAGTGGTTGAAGCACCGGTATGGGACGGTGTGATGTTTACTTTCTGTATTTATTTTATGTCCTTAATTATTGTTATCATTATTGTTATTATTATTGTTATTATTATTTATATAGTATAGTGTTATCATTAGTGTACCCCGTTTTCCAGCTATATCTATTCCTTGCCAGTACGATGTACTGACACCTTGTTGCGGTTATCTGTTTTATAGATCTTCCTACGGATGGCGCAGAACACGATGTTGGGGTACGGGTTGAGCGAACTAGCTAGGCTGCATCCATTATATTTATTGTTTAGAATAAATATTATATGCTCTTGCCTGACCTTTGATGAAAATATATGTTATTCCTTAAATGTGAGCGGTTGTCACATATGATTTATTTATTGGTCATTCCTGGTATTGGATGTGCGACCATGTCATTATGTTATTTCAGGGCTTGTCGCCCGGATATGCCATGTATTGTTCCTGGGGTTATATACTGCTTTGTTGGCATTTATTTGAGTGTGATACAGGTTTGTATATATACCTCGCTTCGTATTGACTATCTAAGCTGAGTGATCAACAGTTTAGAATAGTTAATACGGCGATGACGTCACGAAAATGGTTTTAAATTTTCGGGGCGTTACAGTTGGTATCAGAGCGGGCTTGCTCTATTATGTGCTTAAAACTTGATAAAAACATGTGGTGAGGTGTGCGGGGATTGCATATAGGATAAGTTTGCATTGTCATATGCTAGTTAGATTTATTCTTATGCCGTGGTATCCTGTTTATATGTTGCGCACATTGTGGATTCGAGCCATGGTTTGCGAGATAACTATGGACGAATAACAAGGATATCCCAAGAGATCTATTCTTTAAATTCTGTTAGCAACTTGTTTAGAAGTTGCTGAGTAATTATTTCTATTATTACTACTGCTTGTTTGGTAATTCTGTTAGCTTATTATATTGTGATAATGTATGGAATCTGTCTTTAAGGTAATTGCAGGTATTGAGCAACGGGACACGCAAATCCATGTCATGCGGATATGTGATGATGATCCATTGTCAGCAGATGATTAGAACATCAAGAAAATAATATCTCAGACATCTTTAAATCTTAAAGATGTACTGCTGGTAACTTATCCGGTTGTAGCAATTGACGGAATTACGATGACATTCAATTCGAGACATCGAATTGAGTATACCGCAGAGATTAATTAGAGGCGTTGAAGCGAGTTAATAACGGAAGGTGTAATGCTCGTAATGCTGATATATATATATATATTTAATTATTAGATATGCTTTATTTCTCAATCCTTTCATTTCATTTTCTTAATTATGAGAAAGTGAATATCTCTACTATTTTTGTTGCTTCTTTTGAAAATCCTACTGTGTACGTTTCAGTACCAGCTCTTCTCTCCGAGTTAAACTCTTTTGGTTGTGGCATGCACTGCCAAATCACTCTTGAGGCCATCTGAATGGTTCTCATTGATACTCTGTCAGCATTGATATTCTTTCCGCCGTTTTAATATTTTAAATAGTTCGAGTTTCATTTCAGCTACACTGATATGTGTAAATGCATTTATCTAAATTTTTCAAACTTCTCTATCGTTCTCCAAAATTCTATGATAACTTTGTCGTTGACTTCCTTACGTCTTCTGGAAGTTCTTGTATATCCTTTGGAGTCCGCTCTTTCTTCCTCGTTATCATTCGCCATTCTTGGTTCATGCTACTATTCATTTCTACCCGAAGTAGAGTAGTTTCTTACCGGACATTCTTGTTAGTACCTTCTATTTTCTACTGATTTATTATCCCTTTCATAAATCGAGGTCTCCGTCAGTCAGTATGATTTCTTTGCTAATCCGAGTCATCTCATTATTGGTTCATTTATTTAATTATATTTGCTCCATTATACAATGACTCTCATATCAGTATTCTTATCTCCGCAAACAACGATTTTAGTTGTTTGCATACTTTCCTCTTGTATCGGGAGATTTTGACTCTCGATATAATTCAGAATTTACCATATTCTTGGTAATTCGATCTCACCTTCTTCTTGATGTTGGAGATTATTCGTTCTGTTTGTGATGTAGGTTTATCCCCAAATGAGAGTTTCTAAGTAATCGAAAGAAGCGTGTAAGAAGTGTTCAGAGTTTGAGCTCATCTCAATTCCATAAAGAAAGATATTGGTCCATACCCTTGTGTCATTCGAGGACGAATGATCCTAAGGGGGAGGGATTGTAACATCCCGAATAATTAATTCATGGTTAAATTAATTTAATTATGATTAATTAACTAAGTTGGCTTAATTAATCAAATTGGTGCTTGATATATTATTTAAGTAGCCCAATGAGATTAATTAAGAGCCCAATCCATCAATAAGGAAGAAGTATAGTATTGGAATTTTGGAGGGGTCAAGGTGCAATTAATGAATTGCTAATAGGTCCTTTGACATAAATTGGGGATCTCATTCTCATTTCCCCAATTCTCATTCCCGTCACCACTTCAAGAGCAAAAACTAGGGATTTTCTTTGGAGCTCCAATCGCGATTTTGGGGAGGAAGAAGGGCTGCCATCTTAAGCTTGAGGATGAAGATGAGTGAATCAAGGTATGGGTCCCTTCTTTTCCATTCTTCTTCCTCTATTCTTTTTCTTTCGGAAGTTTGGGGTGGAGGAGCGGTGATGGTGAGGCTGCGATGGTGGTGCGAGAGAGAGGCAGCGATGGTGGCGTCCGGGCACGGAGGAGGGTTGCCTCCAGCCGGTGGCGCGCTGTGGTGGGCAGCGCGTTGCGCGGCCATGGCCGGCGGCGGTGGTGTTGCTTCCGCTGCTGCTCCGGTGGTTGGGCGGCGGCGGCGAGCCGGTGGTGGTGACAGCGCGCATAGGCGCGCTGTGGAGGGGAGCAGCGGTGGCGGCCGCTGCTGCTGTGGTGGCGCCGGCGACTCGCCGGCGTGATGGTGGTGGTGGTGGTGGCGTCGCGGTGGCGCGACGCCTGGGACAGCAGCGGGCTGCTGCCCGCTGCGTGGTGGAGCAGCGCACAGCGCTGCTGTGTTGCTGCCGGCGGTGCGCCGGCGTGGCGGCCGGACGGTGGCGGTGATGGTCTCGATGGCCATTGGTGTTCCTCCCAACCTCTCTTCTTGTTCTGTTTTCTTGTTCTGCTTCCCTTTCTCTTTTCTTCCTCCTTTCTTTTATATTGAATTCTGAAGTAGGTAATTTCTTGGATTGAAGAGTGTTTGACATTGTTAAATTAGAATGTTGATTGGGAGGGCTATCGAATAAATCTGGAAGTTTGGGTTTGTTGAAGGAATGATGATTGTGGATGGACTGAACACTATTTGAGCTCTTGAATGTTGGATTTAGTTAAATAAGGGGTAAAGGTTTGAGTAATTGGAATGTTAATTGTGGTAATTGTTGCTATTGAAATGATTAATTGTTAAATGTTGAGTAGTTGACATGTTTGGGTTCATTGGATTAATTGACTAGTTGGATTCGGTTGCTATCTTGGTGGAGTAGAATATATCATATGAATTTTGGAAGTTCTAGTTTCAAATGTTGGGACTGCTATTTATAATTTTTGGAGAAGTACTATCACAGATTTGGTTGTTTTAATTAATTGGTAATTAATCATTCTTTGTCATGACGCGTAATTTACGTATTGACATGTGTGGAATTGAATCTGAATATGTGTTGGTGCCGATATGTGGGGCTTGGCACACCCTTGATACTTAACTCGCGATGAGTTGTTGATGCCGATACGTGGGACTTGGCACACCCCGGATTATACTTAACTCGAGATGAGTTGTTTATTTTGTCCTGATGCGTTGATTTACGTATGGACATGTGATTGAATTGAATCTGAATATCTGTGATGATATGTGAATATCTGTGATGATATGAAATGCCACGACGGTAGGATACGCTATGCTTACGAATCGGTATCCGATGAGGGGCATAGTGGGATCGCTACCCAGAAGCATTGAGACTGAAAAGGATTTATATCCTAGTCTGATTTTGGCTGGAAAGGGCTCATGACCCTTTGCCTGACCCGCTTGCCGTAAGCCACGATCTCAGCTGTTAGTGTCCGCGGCGGGGGCACTGTGGGTATGTCTCTCGACCATTAAGGGGAGTGGACCCTTATATGGGAGGGAATACCGACCATGGTACCTAGGTGCGCGCTAGACATGCTTATGTGTTGCATTTAGGGTAGATAGACATCTTAGGTCATAACATTTCATCTCATCATCCATCATTCATTTTATCTGCAGTGGTTGAAGCACCGGTATGGGACGGTGTGATGTTTACTTTCTGTATTTATTTTATGTCCTTAATTATTGTTATCATTATTGTTATTATTATTGTTATTATTATTTATATAGTATAGTGTTATCATTAGTGTACCCCGTTTTCCAGCTATATCTATTCCTTGCCAGTACGATGTACTGACACCTTGTTGCGGTTATCTGTTTTATAGATCTTCCTACGGATGGCGCAGAACACGATGTTGGGGTACGGGTTGAGCGAACTAGCTAGGCTGCATCCATTATATTTATTGTTTAGAATAAATATTATATGCTCTTGCCTGACCTTTGATGAAAATATATGTTATTCCTTAAATGTGAGCGGTTGTCACATATGATTTATTTATTGGTCATTCCTGGTATTGGATGTGCGACCATGTCATTATGTTATTTCAGGGCTTGTCGCCCGGATATGCCATGTATTGTTCCTGGGGTTATATACTGCTTTGTTGGCATTTATTTGAGTGTGATACAGGTTTGTATATATACCTCGCTTCGTATTGACTATCTAAGCTGAGTGATCAACAGTTTAGAATAGTTAATACGGCGATGACGTCACGAAAATGGTTTTAAATTTTCGGGGCGTTACATTTTATGACTATATGTATGATACTTTTTTTAAAAATATATGTCACACTAAAATATTATTCATATCATATATGAAATATTTTATAAAAATTAATATTGTACAATTTCTACCTTATTATTTTAGCTTTCCACATTATAGAAGAATATTTGAAATCCGCAACAAATTAATTTAAAATTAGGGAAGGATTTATTCCAAAATCATTTTATTAATTTAAACACGTAGAAGAATTTTTTAATATAAATTTAAATTTTTCTCCCAAAATTCATCCATTTAAATAATTTAAAGTATCTAAGTTAAATTATGATTTTCTTGGGAAGTGAATCATATTAAATATTTATACTCTGGTAGTATTTTTGGACGATATATTATTTGATAGTGTTTTTGAATATTATGATAAAGTTTATCGAGAAACCTGAAATATATTAAAATATGAATAATTATATAAATTTTAATTTTTATATATAAAGTATTAAAACACAAAAAAGAATTAGAATTATTTCAGCAAATTTCAGTATACTAAAAATCCTTAACCAAATTTTACATTGGAAATGACCAAATTAGCAAATAATTTCATAAAAAAATATGGAGAGCAAATTTTGTAATACTATGGTTCAAACAAACAAAGCACTAAATATGATAATACTCTATAATACAATAATTAATAATAGTATAAATTACCATATAATTCAATCAATTAAAAGAGATGAAACAGAAAGAAGATTAATTCAAAATTGTTGCAACAGTTCAAGTTAATCATTCAACAATTTCTCTTGAATATATTTTGTACTTCCATTTGAATCTTCATGCTTCCCTAAACTGTCCCAATAACTTTATATGAAGAGAATTTTTGGCAAACGCACATGTTCTGGACGAAGTAGATATTTTCTTTTAAAAAAAAGTGGTGAAAGAAGCTTGTTAGATGATTAAAATCACCCATAAAACATAAAGTATCATGAAATGATATAATAAAATCGGAAAAAAATACAAAATATAAATAGAATAAAAGTTCATAAGACATGCTACAACATATACATACCGATTCACATGAGTCAATCACGTACATGCTACAAAAAAAAGATGAATAAACATTAAATTAGAGAAAATGACTAAAAATTATCTAATCTAAAGCAATAAAAAAAATATGAGATATGAGATTTGGAATATAGATGAATGAAACGAATAAGAATGAGGGATGCATTTATAGGCTTTTCAAATAGGTGTATTTAATGGAAATAATTTAAAATTTTAATTGTATTATAAATTATATATTTAGGGAGTACATATAACACCCCGTAAAATTTTGAATAAAATTTTAAGTTTAAATAGTGACATTCAAATATTTCTAAACTCTCCTTAGAATTTCGTTGATGATCATTAAATAATTTAAAGAATGTAAAATAATATTTTCTCAATGCAACGACCATTTAATCTAAACTTAGTATGAATTAATTAGCCATTTCTAAACCTAAAACCCCAACTAACATTTTAGCACGAATTAAATCGTGTAATGGACTATCATCGAAATATTTTAAATCTTGGGTACATTAATTATAAGCTTTGGAATAAACATAATTGGACATGAGTTAAGTGGTACAATAAATTACATGGTTGAATTTAAATTCATAGCCAATTATATTATGGAGTATTTAAATAATTAATTGGAACAAGTCCATTAGGACCATTAATTTATAAACATCAGATTTAATATTATTAGATATGGATTAAAATATAAAGTTAACCTCCACCCTTTAATTAAAAAAAATATATAATATATTAACCCAATTAATTGATGAAGATTTATATTTTATCAACTTTATTATAGCAATTGTCCCGGATTGAAAGAATGGGAAGTCTATTATTACTTCCATTAAGTTAAAATTTTAAGTGTTACGAAATTATTAAATTCATAATTTAAATTAATTAGCTAATCATGTTCATGATTAGTGAAATTGAATAGGGCCACCATGTTATGTGATCCAATAAGCAAATTAAGAGAACAAAACACTACACTTTAATAGGTGATTGTATGAACCAAGGGCAAAGGATTGACGATTGTAAATCAATTAATTACTTGATTGATGACAATATATAGATATTTGTAGTGTATTTTATTTGTCGGTAAGAATGCCTAGTTGCCGACAAAAGAAGTTGTCTATTGTCCTATTTAAAGCTCCTCCTAGTGCCCAACCCCCATTCAATTCTATTTTTATTTTATTTTTTTTTGTTTCTAAAGCTACCACTAAGTAATATTAAAGAAAGAGGAAGCATTGGCACCAATTTGTGGAAAAGAAAAGAGGTCTGAGAGGGACTGCAGAATGCAATTGAAAGGAAACCAAATAGTATAGGGGCAACTTATTAAATCAAGGACAAATAGGGAATGTCAATTGAAAATGTTGAGAAGAATTGAATTGTGTTCGGTAGGGGCAATTATGAATAGGGGCCACATAAAAAAAAATGATAAGAATAAGAATAATGATGAAGGAAGTCCTGTAGTGTGGGGAAATAAGTAATTAAATATAGGAATTGGTGGGTATAGGTGGATCCCTTATATATTGGGACAACTCATTTTTAGACCAGAGAAGCGGTTACCTCTTCTCTATAAATAATGCCGATTAAACTCAATTTTTTTTTATATAAAACTTTTGAGTATTGAATGAATTGACAGGAAATAGCAAAATAACCTGGGAGTAGAATTTCAAATTATTAGGGCCGCGTGAGAAGAAAGTGAGGATTGAATGAATTGAGGGTAGATAAAGACCTGGGCAATTGAAAGCTATAAAAAAAAAAAAAGATAGCAGCAGCATGTGAATAAATAAATATGGGAGAGTGATTGAAAGCAAACAAATAAATAAATAAATAAAAGAAAGAAGAAAAATTAGGGGGTCTACAAAAGCTCAAACTTGAAAGAGGGGAAAAATTTAATTTATTTGACTAATAAAAATTTTGAGTGTCGGCAGAAGAAACAAAACTATAAAGATGTGGTGGACAAAAAGAAGGGGAAAAGTCCGTATTCCCATGTGACATCCCATAATAATATATTGACATCTGTAGGCCAATAAGGGTACTCGGTTAACAAGGGGATGGCTGGATTCATATTTTCCCTATTTAAATACCTTCTTCATGGCCTCAAACTCTTCCAAAATAGATCTCATACATCAAACTTCCAATCCTCTAATCAAAGAAAAGTTTTATTGAGTGTTTGATGGTTTCTTAGAAGTCTTTAAGGATTTTCCTAAGTCAAGGACGAGTCCCTTACTTCCCAAACTTGTAAATCCGTAAGTAAACTTTGATATTAAGTTTTTATATAGTTCTTAATTCAAAAATATTGGACAAATCTGAAAAGTGTCCATGATTTGTCCTAAACAAGCTTATTCGGTGGAGTGATGATCTTGTAGCGGTTCTTACACCATGTTGAAGGCTCCAAATCTCGGATCTATCACCCCCAACATGTTAAGATGTAAGTTAATCTTCTCTATTTCAAGTTTTGGAGCTCCAAATCCAAGTTTTAAGTGTATAAAAATCGAGATCCATCATTCTTAACCACAACCGCAGATCTGCCAGATTTGAATCATTCATGCGCAATCTTTAAAATCTCTGTTTTTGAATACTTTAAAGACTCGATCCCAAAATCTTTTCTTCATAACATATATTCCCCACATCTTCAAGATTATTTTGGTTAAATTTCATCAATTTTAGACGATTTTTGTCCCTCCAAATCAGATCTGATGTTTAGTATCAAATCTGCGAACAATCTTTCAGTTTTACTCTTCCGTAAAGATCCATCTTTTTCAATCCTTTTGGTTCATTATCTTTCAAAGGTTTATTCATAAAACTTGTTCCATATTGAGTTGACTATGTCTCTGTCAAATTTCATAATTTTTAGAACTCGTATGTTAAAGTTATCGGATCTGGTTTATCGAATGGTTGAAATCACTTTTTGCTAAAATCTGTGTTAAGATAGGGTTTTCTGAAAATCCACATTTTTGAAGGACTTAAGTATCTCAAAACTAAATGGTTTCTTCATGAAAAATATTTATCTATATGTGATCTACCTTCTGTAAAAATTCCAGAATTTTTAAATGGGTTTTGTTATTTTTAACACTCGTTGAAATGTAAGCCGCTGTTGTTGAAATTCTGACAGCAAGGTAGTTTTACAAAGATCACGACTTTTGACCTGTTTCCGTACCTTATTTTGAAAAGTACAAAACATGAAACTTGTTCATCTATGTGTTGAGTATCTACAGTTAAAATTTCAGAGCAAACGCCTTTTGTATGAATTTTTAAATCTGTTTGGGGTAAACTGCGACATAAGAAATGGTGGTTTTGAACCTATTATGAAATAGTTGGATTTTGAGATCCGTGAAGTGATATTTTCATATTTATGAGAAGTTGTTATGGGAGTTGTAGTTGAAATGATATTTGGCATTTTTGAATGCCCTTGTTATAAAATTACTTCCTTGAGATTGTCGAAAAATCTTTTAAAGAGAATATTATTTGGATAATTGTGAGTTAGGAAGGGAGATGGTGGAGTAGGGTTGCAATTGGAGGCTTCTTGTGGAATATAGTTAAACAAGAAAATTTATCTGCTCGTCGCCTGCATTGTATTGTTAACCCCCAGCCTACGGTAACTGTAAGTAGATCTTTACTCCTTGGAAACGTGCCCAAATTATTTTTGAGCTTAAGCATAAATTATAATTCCACTTTATTATTTTAAATTTATGCTTATTGCTCTCTACTGCTTTCGGAATATTGGTATGCTATTTTTACTGTGCCTAATAATTCTTGCAACTAATCTCAAAATCCTACGGATATTTGAGCGCGCATTGTTACGGGGGTGGGACTGTGTGTGGGTCGCTGCTGCCCAACTCCCGCGTTTGTTGTGCATATTTTAGCCACACGGGGACCACTGGGATTATTCAGCCCGATGCCATTACCTTATCTCACAGTGGGCTTGAGGAAATTTCTTACCTCCCCCACACCCTTGAGTGTATGTGCGAATTGGGCCCTACGGCGGGGAACCTGCACATCACGGTGGCTGAGATAATTATTTCTCGGTAACGCATATTGTTATATTATCTGTTCCCGGGATATAGAATAATATTTCGTATATGTATAAATTATTCTCGTTTAAGCATGCCTTATTCCATAAATGTCATTTTTAATTATTTCTGCAACTCGATCTCCTCCGGGAGTAAGGGTTTACTTACTCAGCGATTGTTTTCGCTGACTCTACATTTTCACAATTTCCTTTCAGGATATGAGATCTGCAAGGTTCGGTAGAGCATCTTTTACACGGGCACGGTTTGGGATATTATTATTATTTTTAAAAATGTATGTTTTAAAATCCCCAATGGGATAAATAATTATTACTTGGCATAGATTTTATTTTTAGCATGGAGAAATTATTTGGGTTTAATCCCACTTGTGCAATTATTGTGACCTACCGGTTTAAACAACGCGCTTCATGTTCTTATCATATTATTTTTAAATGCGAGGTAATAACTTTTTTTTTTAAATTAAAACTTCCATGGATTTATTCCATTATTATCGTTGTGCGCATTTGAGGAATATATTCCTCCGTGTTGGTTGTGTAAACCGCACAAATTTTATTAAGCTTATTTTATGCTTATTACAGTATTATAAGCTTATGTGAACATTATATGTTAACTTGTCCGGAAAGTGGTTAGCATATACATTAAACTCTGATTTTATGCAAGTATGCCTGCTAGCCTTAGCGTATTTCCGACGGCCCGGAATACGTGGCGGTAACATCGGCCCATTTTTCCCGCACTTTGCTTCCGCTGTACCTTTAGGGAAAATGGGGGTGTTACAGATTGGTATCAGAGCGGTTTTGCTTTATGGAAATGCGCATTTAAATTATTAAAATTTTTGCACAAGAAAATAATTTTGGAAGCATTATTGCCATGCGAAGTAGTGCATTTAAATTTTTAAAAGTTTTGCACGAAAAATATTTGGAAGCGTTTTGTCCTAAGAAGTAGTGCATTTAAGTTATTGAAATTTTTGCACGAAAATATTTTTGAAAAATATGCCAAGTACTATTTTTAAAGTTTTATTTGGGGTTGGGACACATACACATGCATATAGGCACGAGCAGAAATTTTCATCTATTACGTGTTTATTTTTTTAAAGAATTTCCCAAAGTGTCGAACTTAGAACTAAAGAAGTATGACCTTTTTTTTTCTAGACATACAAGAAATCAACCTATCACTATTTATGACCTTATATTCTTACTATATGGTTGTATTTCATATTTATATCAATATCTCTCTAATGAGGCGATCACAGTTCCAAAAAGCTAGACCCAGAATATAAAATAATTACACAGCTTAATAAATCTATTGTGCAAACATAACTATTCAGGTCCTATTAATTGAACTAGACCCACCACATTGCATACATTTACAAAAGAGAATAATTAAACTAATTTAATAATTAAATTAAAATATATATATATATAAATTAAATAATTTAACAAGACAACTAGAACAACTTGGTGTGGGATTTCGTGTGGTAACTCTATGTCTGTAGTGATTGTTGCCTGCTTTGGCTTTGATTTATCATGTTTTGACTTGGTCATGGGCTTTGCTGCGTGATGGGAGCACAACAATGGACAGTTGTTGTATTTGATCTGTTTTTCCAATATCAATGATTTCATCCTCAAAAAAAAAAAAAAAAAAAAAAAAAAACACTAGAACAACTTGGTACATAAAATAGGTAAACTAGTGTAGGGACGTCAACATCAGTGAAGAAATTTCATTAACATTTGAACTATTGAAAATAGTTTTCTTCTAAAATAGATTATATATGTATGTATATATATATCAATACAGATATATATACATGTTCAACACTAGTTAAAGGCAGACGTTCGAAAAAGTTTTCATGGGAATGGAAATTCACTTATAATTTGTGAGTTAATAATTAGTGGAGCACCTCAGAAGAAAGTATAGTAAGGTGGACAATTACTATTAATTTCTCATGTTAAAGATTTAAATAAAGTATTTGCCCTACCATCGCTTGAAAGATAATAAGAAGAATGCAGGGACTCACCTTTCTTTTTAATATCCAGAGAATAATTTAATCTATTGGGTTTTCCTATATATTAAATGATATCTATAAATATCTTTCAAATATCCCATTTATATATATATATACATATATATATATATATAAACGCAACTGGTGGGTAGTCAATTTAATTAATTGACCCAACCAATGTCCAATCTAATAAATCTACTTCCCTCACTTCGCCGGCATCTCCAATCCCTTTGATCAATTAGACTTCCAGCTACAAAAAATAAACAAATAAATAAATAAACGAATTAAAAAATAATAATACTAAAATAAATAAATTAGACTTCTAGCTCACATTCCATTTTTATTTTGCTACCCATCTCATTCTCGCGGGTCCATCTTCATAATTAATCTTGACATTTATGCACAATCTTCATGTTCCTACAATTTATTTAACCTTTCTTGCGGATCCCACTTCATATATGTTTATTTCAATCTGTCTTTCTCCATCTCACGTATTATTTCACTCATTAGCCACCTCAATTTATTCCATCACAATCTCTTATAAACTAATGAATTTAATGGGTTTAAACTATCTATTAATTGATACCTTGGCAAAATGTTCCAAAACTTCCAAACCTATACTCATTCGATAATCAAACATTTTTATCTTCTAGACGACACCCAATTTATAAGATATACCATTTGTTGTTTAATTTATAGGGACATGGGAAATTCCTAGGTAAGATGGAAACTTGGGAATAATTGGAAAATTCCAATGTGTAACTGACTAAAGAAAAGGTACAACACTTTACAAGAAAATGGGATTTATTAAGGATCAAGAGAGAATTATTTACAATCATGGACGGATTAAAGTATGATGGTACCTGCCATGTAAAAGATTATGATCTAAGAAGTTCAAGTGAAAATCAAGGATAAACATATGAGGCTAGTTGAAGAAAGTTATAACGGATAGACAATCGTCGAAAGTTTCTTTTTATAAAAATAAAAGTTTTGGAAATATACATCTAGTTATTAATTACTCCTAGTATTGTCGTGAGGCTTCGAGGACGAAGCCTTATTTTAAGGGGGATAGACTATAACACCCCGTAAAATTTTGAATAAAATTTTAAGTTTAAATAGTGACATTCAAATATTTCTAAACTCTCCTTAGAATTTCGTTGATGATCATTAAATAATTTAAAGAATGTAAAATAATATTTTCTCAATGCAACGACCATTTAATCTAAACTTAGTATGAATTAATTAGCCATTTCTAAACCTAAAACCCCAACTAACATTTTAGCACGAATTAAATCGTGTAATGGACTATCATCGAAATATTTTAAATCTTGGGTACATTAATTATAAGCTTTGGAATAAACATAATTGGACATGAGTTAAGTGGTACAATAAATTACATGGTTGAATTTAAATTCATAGCCAATTATATTATGGAGTATTTAAATAATTAATTGGAACAAGTCCATTAGGACCATTAATTTATAAACATCAGATTTAATATTATTAGATATGGATTAAAATATAAAGTTAACCTCCACCCTTTAATTAAAAAAAATATATAATATATTAACCCAATTAATTGATGAAGATTTATATTTTATCAACTTTATTATAGCAATTGTCCCGGATTGAAAGAATGGGAAGTCTATTATTACTTCCATTAAGTTAAAATTTTAAGTGTTACGAAATTATTAAATTCATAATTTAAATTAATTAGCTAATCATGTTCATGATTAGTGAAATTGAATAGGGCCACCATGTTATGTGATCCAATAAGCAAATTAAGAGAACAAAACACTACACTTTAATAGGTGATTGTATGAACCAAGGGCAAAGGATTGACGATTGTAAATCAATTAATTACTTGATTGATGACAATATATAGATATTTGTAGTGTATTTTATTTGTCGGTAAGAATGCCTAGTTGCCGACAAAAGAAGTTGTCTATTGTCCTATTTAAAGCTCCTCCTAGTGCCCAACCCCCATTCAATTCTATTTTTATTTTATTTTTTTTTGTTTCTAAAGCTACCACTAAGTAATATTAAAGAAAGAGGAAGCATTGGCACCAATTTGTGGAAAAGAAAAGAGGTCTGAGAGGGACTGCAGAATGCAATTGAAAGGAAACCAAATAGTATAGGGGCAACTTATTAAATCAAGGACAAATAGGGAATGTCAATTGAAAATGTTGAGAAGAATTGAATTGTGTTCGGTAGGGGCAATTATGAATAGGGGCCACATAAAAAAAAATGATAAGAATAAGAATAATGATGAAGGAAGTCCTGTAGTGTGGGGAAATAAGTAATTAAATATAGGAATTGGTGGGTATAGGTGGATCCCTTATATATTGGGACAACTCATTTTTAGACCAGAGAAGCGGTTACCTCTTCTCTATAAATAATGCCGATTAAACTCAATTTTTTTTTATATAAAACTTTTGAGTATTGAATGAATTGACAGGAAATAGCAAAATAACCTGGGAGTAGAATTTCAAATTATTAGGGCCGCGTGAGAAGAAAGTGAGGATTGAATGAATTGAGGGTAGATAAAGACCTGGGCAATTGAAAGCTATATAAAAAAAAAAAAGATAGCAGCAGCATGTGAATAAATAAATATGGGAGAGTGATTGAAAGCAAACAAATAAATAAATAAATAAAAGAAAGAAGAAAAATTAGGGGGTCTACAAAAGCTCAAACTTGAAAGAGGGGAAAAATTTAATTTATTTGACTAATAAAAATTTTGAGTGTCGGCAGAAGAAACAAAACTATAAAGATGTGGTGGACAAAAAGAAGGGGAAAAGTCCGTATTCCCATGTGACATCCCATAATAATATATTGACATCTGTAGGCCAATAAGGGTACTCGGTTAACAAGGGGATGGCTGGATTCATATTTTCCCTATTTAAATACCTTCTTCATGGCCTCAAACTCTTCCAAAATAGATCTCATACATCAAACTTCCAATCCTCTAATCAAAGAAAAGTTTTATTGAGTGTTTGATGGTTTCTTAGAAGTCTTTAAGGATTTTCCTAAGTCAAGGACGAGTCCCTTACTTCCCAAACTTGTAAATCCGTAAGTAAACTTTGATATTAAGTTTTTATATAGTTCTTAATTCAAAAATATTGGACAAATCTGAAAAGTGTCCATGATTTGTCCTAAACAAGCTTATTCGGTGGAGTGATGATCTTGTAGCGGTTCTTACACCATGTTGAAGGCTCCAAATCTCGGATCTATCACCCCCAACATGTTAAGATGTAAGTTAATCTTCTCTATTTCAAGTTTTGGAGCTCCAAATCCAAGTTTTAAGTGTATAAAAATCGAGATCCATCATTCTTAACCACAACCGCAGATCTGCCAGATTTGAATCATTCATGCGCAATCTTTAAAATCTCTGTTTTTGAATACTTTAAAGACTCGATCCCAAAATCTTTTCTTCATAACATATATTCCCCACATCTTCAAGATTATTTTGGTTAAATTTCATCAATTTTAGACGATTTTTGTCCCTCCAAATCAGATCTGATGTTTAGTATCAAATCTGCGAACAATCTTTCAGTTTTACTCTTCCGTAAAGATCCATCTTTTTCAATCCTTTTGGTTCATTATCTTTCAAAGGTTTATTCATAAAACTTGTTCCATATTGAGTTGACTATGTCTCTGTCAAATTTCATAATTTTTAGAACTCGTATGTTAAAGTTATCGGATCTGGTTTATCGAATGGTTGAAATCACTTTTTGCTAAAATCTGTGTTAAGATAGGGTTTTCTGAAAATCCACATTTTTGAAGGACTTAAGTATCTCAAAACTAAATGGTTTCTTCATGAAAAATATTTATCTATATGTGATCTACCTTCTGTAAAAATTCCAGAATTTTTAAATGGGTTTTGTTATTTTTAACACTCGTTGAAATGTAAGCCGCTGTTGTTGAAATTCTGACAGCAAGGTAGTTTTACAAAGATCACGACTTTTGACCTGTTTCCGTACCTTATTTTGAAAAGTACAAAACATGAAACTTGTTCATCTATGTGTTGAGTATCTACAGTTAAAATTTCAGAGCAAACGCCTTTTGTATGAATTTTTAAATCTGTTTGGGGTAAACTGCGACATAAGAAATGGTGGTTTTGAACCTATTATGAAATAGTTGGATTTTGAGATCCGTGAAGTGATATTTTCATATTTATGAGAAGTTGTTATGGGAGTTGTAGTTGAAATGATATTTGGCATTTTTGAATGCCCTTGTTATAAAATTACTTCCTTGAGATTGTCGAAAAATCTTTTAAAGAGAATATTATTTGGATAATTGTGAGTTAGGAAGGGAGATGGTGGAGTAGGGTTGCAATTGGAGGCTTCTTGTGGAATATAGTTAAACAAGAAAATTTATCTGCTCGTCGCCTGCATTGTATTGTTAACCCCCAGCCTACGGTAACTGTAAGTAGATCTTTACTCCTTGGAAACGTGCCCAAATTATTTTTGAGCTTAAGCATAAATTATAATTCCACTTTATTATTTTAAATTTATGCTTATTGCTCTCTACTGCTTTCGGAATATTGGTATGCTATTTTTACTGTGCCTAATAATTCTTGCAACTAATCTCAAAATCCTACGGATATTTGAGCGCGCATTGTTACGGGGGTGGGACTGTGTGTGGGTCGCTGCTGCCCAACTCCCGCGTTTGTTGTGCATATTTTAGCCACACGGGGACCACTGGGATTATTCAGCCCGATGCCATTACCTTATCTCACAGTGGGCTTGAGGAAATTTCTTACCTCCCCCACACCCTTGAGTGTATGTGCGAATTGGGCCCTACGGCGGGGAACCTGCACATCACGGTGGCTGAGATAATTATTTCTCGGTAACGCATATTGTTATATTATCTGTTCCCGGGATATAGAATAATATTTCGTATATGTATAAATTATTCTCGTTTAAGCATGCCTTATTCCATAAATGTCATTTTTAATTATTTCTGCAACTCGATCTCCTCCGGGAGTAAGGGTTTACTTACTCAGCGATTGTTTTCGCTGACTCTACATTTTCACAATTTCCTTTCAGGATATGAGATCTGCAAGGTTCGGTAGAGCATCTTTTACACGGGCACGGTTTGGGATATTATTATTATTTTTAAAAATGTATGTTTTAAAATCCCCAATGGGATAAATAATTATTACTTGGCATAGATTTTATTTTTAGCATGGAGAAATTATTTGGGTTTAATCCCACTTGTGCAATTATTGTGACCTACCGGTTTAAACAACGCGCTTCATGTTCTTATCATATTATTTTTAAATGCGAGGTAATAACTTTTTTTTTTAAATTAAAACTTCCATGGATTTATTCCATTATTATCGTTGTGCGCATTTGAGGAATATATTCCTCCGTGTTGGTTGTGTAAACCGCACAAATTTTATTAAGCTTATTTTATGCTTATTACAGTATTATAAGCTTATGTGAACATTATATGTTAACTTGTCCGGAAAGTGGTTAGCATATACATTAAACTCTGATTTTATGCAAGTATGCCTGCTAGCCTTAGCGTATTTCCGACGGCCCGGAATACGTGGCGGTAACATCGGCCCATTTTTCCCGCACTTTGCTTCCGCTGTACCTTTAGGGAAAATGGGGGTGTTACAGTACATATGATATGATTGAGTTTGTTGAAATTAAATATTATATTTTTATATATATTATAGATTTAGGGAGTATATATGATTGGGGTTTGAATTATATTTATCTATCTACCTATATATATATATACACACACACACACACACACAAGGAATTTATTAAATATATGATTGTTGAAATTTGGAGAAGAATAGTTGGATGAGGTGTTGAAAAAAGGGGGTGGGGAAGTGGGGGGAATGTAGACTATAATGTTTATATATATATATAGATTTGTTGGGTGTACTCTTGATATGTCAGGTAACAAATACATTCCTAGTTATCTCAATGGTCATTGGTTGTTAGACTCAGGGGCTAGTTGTCACCTATGTGCTGACCTTTCCCTATTAATTGAACCTCAACCTTTCTCTTCCAAATATCCTATAATTCTGCCTAATGGCTCATACAAATTTCCTACACACATTGGCACAATAATGCTATGCAAAGGCTTCATTGTACCAAATGTGTACTATTGGTTCAATTGGCAAAGGTGCAAAGAAACCAGGAAAGACACCAGCAACTTAGTATTGGTTCACTTGGTCTTTTGCCTTTGTTATTTGGGCCGTAATTGTTTTGGCCATATTTGCTAGTCTTGGGCCTTTGGCCCATTTACCTCTATATATATTGTCTCTGGTTCATCTTGTATTGTACTCCCTCCGTCCCACTTCAGACGTCTTGTTTGACTTTTTGGCACTGTTCATTGTTTAACTTTGACTCAATAGTATTGTAAGTAAATATTTTTAAAAAAATAGTCGAGTTCGGTCTTGTTAGATTCGTCTAATCGTGTAGTTTTAGAATATACTCCCTCCGTCCCATTCCAAATGTCCTACTTACTATTTTTGGATGTCCCATTACAAATGTCTTCTTTCTATAAATAGAAATAATTTTTCCCTCCAACAACTATGTGGACCCCACCATATACTCACAAACCAACTCTACCTTAATTCACGTGCCCAACAGTAACCAGACACTTGGAGTGGGACGGAGGGAGTATATTTCACATAATTTTTACTTATATATATTTTGAGATATGATCGATTTAAAAAGTGCATTGGATTGTGTGCAGAAATCAAACAAGACATCTTAAATGGGACAGAGGGAGTATTGAACATTATTCATTCATTCAATAAAACTCAGAGACGGTTATTTACTCCTCTTGTTAGTTTGTTCATTCTCCACACCATATTCTTTTACGGGTCCATTTGGACTGTTATCTGGCCCAAGTTTCTTCTCACGGCCCAAATTCATAATTCAATATATGGTGGCCTAAAAACGGATTATGCTCCTTATGGCGACCTATTTTATTTATTATCTCTATTTAATATTGATATTCATGAAATTAGGTTAAAATAAATATATATATATATCATTTATAATCATTATATCTTTTTATATAGATATGTATAATTTGAAAAATTGCTGCATTTATTCAAAGTCAATTACAAAATAAAATAATAAAAATATGATAATTTAATAATTTTTTAACACGATGGATCATAGTTTCTTAGGCGTATAGCAATGGATCATAGTTGAAAAAATAATCGATATTTAAAAAATATTGTTATATAAGAAAAAAATTAATTTATATAATTTTTTTTGAATGAGTCATTAAAGGCCGGGGAAAGAGTTGGTGGGAGTCAATGCCACACAAATTACAAATGTAACAAAAGGGATGGATAGGGGGCCGGGTGGGGATTTTAACTCCCAACCTATAGGTTGGAAGTCGGGAGACTTGACCGCTATTATAAGTCCCCAACCCCAATTAATTTATATAATTGAGACACAAACAATCTTATTAATAATGTATTATTTAAATTATTCACTATAATAATTATATTATTGTAAACTTATTTTTAAAATTCATTTATATGATTTATATAATAGTGACATTAATCAAATTAGGTTATAATATATATATATATATATCAACTTAAATATCCTGCTAGAGTTGAAATTTTAATTTGTTCTTCATTCACTCCATTTTTCATTCTTTTATTCTGCACTTTTAATTACTGATGGAATATAAATATCTTTTTATATTTGATTTCATGACTATATGTATGATACTTTTTTTAAAAATATATGTCACACTAAAATATTATTCATATCATATATGAAATATTTTATAAAAATTAATATTGTACAATTTCTACCTTATTATTTTAGCTTTCCACATTATAGAAGAATATTTGAAATCCACAACAAATTAATTTAAAATTAGGGAAGGATTTATTCCAAAATCATTTTATTAATTTAAACACGTAGAAGAATTTTTTAATATAAATTTAAATTTTTCTCCCAAAATTCATCCATTTAAATAATTTAAAGTATCTAAGTTAAATTATGATTTTCTTGGGAAGTGAATCATATTAAATATTTATACTCTGGTAGTATTTTTGGACAATATATTATTTGATAGTGTTTTTGAATATTATGATAAAGTTTATCGAGAAACCTGAAATATATTAAAATATGAATAATTATATAAATTTTAATTTTTATATATAAAGTATTAAAACACAAAAAAGAATTAGAATTATTTCAGCAAATTTCAGTATACTAAAAATCCTTAACCAAATTTTACATTGGAAATGACCAAATTAGCAAATAATTTCATAAAAAAATATGGAGAGCAAATTTTGTAATACTATGGTTCAAACAAACAAAGCACTAAATATGATAATACTCTATAATACAATAATTAATAATAGTATAAATTACCATATAATTCAATCAATTAAAAGAGATGAAACAGAAAGAAGATTAATTCAAAATTGTTGCAACAGTTCAAGTTAATCATTCAACAATTTCTCTTGAATATATTTTGTACTTCCATTTGAATCTTCATGCTTCCCTAAACTGTCCCAATAACTTTATATGAAGAGAATTTTTGGCAAACGCACATGTTCTGGACGAAGTAGATATTTTCTTTTAAAAAAAAGTGGTGAAAGAAGCTTGTTAGATGATTAAAATCACCCATAAAACATAAAGTATCATGAAATGATATAATAAAATCGTAAAAAAAATACAAAATATAAATAGAATAAAAGTTCATAAGACATGCTACAAACATATACATACCGATTCACATGAGTCAGTCACGTACATGCTACAAAAAAAAAGATGAATAAACATTAAATTAGAGAAAATGACTAAAAATTATCTAATCTAAAGCAATAAAAAAATATGAGATATGAGATTTGGAATATAGATGAATGAAACGAATAAGAATGAGGAATGCATTTATAGGCTTTTCAAATAGGTGTATTTAATGGAAATAATTTAAAATTTTAAGAGTATTATAAATTATATATTTAGGGAGTACATATGATATGATTGAGTTTGTTGAAATTAAATATTATATTTTTATATATATTATAGATTTAGGGAGTATATATGATTGGGGTTTGAATTATATTTATCTATCTACCTATATATATATATATACTAGAATTCGTTATGGTGGCGCGCTACGCTGCGCCGCCCGGTGAGGAAACTGACTTCCATAATAATCAAAACATCCCTACATCTCAATCATGGCAATAACAAAATCGCACACATGCCTCAAGGACTACCAACCAGACACTCAAAACTTTCAGGATCCAACCTGCAACCTCCAATTCATGCTCAAACACTTAGCAGGGCTTAAAAACAGTCAAATTTATTGAACTTGGATTTGTGGTCGACTTGGAAAGAAAAAAAGTGAGTATTAACTTGACTATATTAATTACATATCTTAGAAGGCATCAACTTATTTAAAAAATAAATATTTGTTTGTATTATGTTGTACGGCGTCAATAAAGATGAACCACTGCAAATGTTGAGGTTCGGAGCTGAAATGGTTTTTCAGACTCCAAAACTCCACTGATCAATAGGCCTACAACTCTAGTTCACAAACATCCAATTTCAGACTCCTACGATATCAGTTAACTCATTCCCACATCATGCATTCACAAAACCAATATTCAAAGTCCCATTATTGCACAAAACCAGATTTTTAAACCACATCAATTGTCACACGGTTCCTCTTGGCTGCACATTCTTAAAAAAAAATAAAAACACAAAAAAAATACTACATAGGCAGGTTAGCACAAGTTGTTATATATTTCCGAAAATTCTAGCTTCAGTGAAACACACGAAACAATAAAAGGCGATCATGCAGGCACAAACGCTGTTTTCAAACATCCACTTTTAGATTTTTTATTATGCCAATCCAAATCAGAATTTTAACCCAACATAGTCACCACATAGCTCACCCAATTGCAGCTTATAAACTAACAAATTTGGCAAGATTCTACTCCTTATGTTCAACAAACTCAATTTAGTCAGGCAAGAAAAGGCAAGAAAAGACAGGGGATGGTTCAAGCAGTTGCAAGTCAAGTTCCCAAATAATGCCGATCAAACTATTGCCCCCTGTCATAAAATTTCAGACCAACAGAATTCACCAACGGAGTCCCCAGAACCACAGTACTGCAAATTCAAACAATTAGCCGAGGAAACCAAAAAAAATAAAATGGTGTAACTTGTAAGAGGAATAGATAAATATGGCCTACACTACCTAAGCCAAACATACTTATTTGTCACCATCATGCTAATCAGTTTCACATTAATCACAAAGACCAAGAGCACACAAGGGCAAGATTGTTCTCTGAATGCATGTTTGTGAGATTCAATTATGCAGCCTATATGAAAACTCACACTAGTTCAAATTAAAATGTCAGTCTCTCCATTTCATTGATACTCATTTCAACCATTAAGTTGATGAAGTTAAAGGCATTACAAATATATCATGCAACCATTTATATTCAACTTCATCTGGCAACTTTATGGAACTAAAAAAAGTAATCTATTCTGCATGTCTTCCATACATCAGGAAATTGCCATACAAATCGGTTCCTGACACTACATTTTCAATAAGCTAGTGATAAATACACACACTTATGTGGCTAAACATACAAATGAAATAAAAACACAGGCTCATCTGAAATAAGTTCATCAAAGGTCAAGAGAAACCTCAAGCAGCTCAAAACTTCAAATCCAAGAAAATGCATCTATAAAATAAAATTACAAAAAGTTAAAGGAATAAGTAATTATTAGAACATCTTTTAAGTTGAGGAAGATAAAGGAGGAATTTTAAGGCCGAGGTCGTAAAAATATCCAAGAAATAAGATTAATAACATGAAGGGAAATTTGGAGGGTCAGACATTACACTACAGAGCTAATTATCCTTTTAAGGCATGAAACCTGATATAATTAATTGAAATGTGGAGAAAGATAATTATAGGCCACCAGAAACAATAGAGATATACTATGAATGTGATACTTCAATAATCTAACCTATTTAAAAAAGGTGAAAGGGTAAACCGTAAAATCTAGCTATTATATTGTAGATATCTAATCTACACTGGTACATTACCAAAAACATGAAAGCTCAATTCAATGAGTTTAGCAGCGCATTCATTGGTAAATCATATATAGATTCCAAACCGCAACCATCACATGAGATAAAGATGCAGACATATTGCTGAGATAAAACTTCTCTAAGCCATATGAAATGCTTTGGAAATTAGAATCCAACGTTCTCAAACAATACAAACCAAAACAGAGTAAATTCTTATCTTCCAAATCTCAAAATAGAAATATAAAATAAAATTAAAGTGCTGACGCAATACATTATATGCTTGAGGTAAAAAAAGTCAGATTTACCCTTTTATTCAGAAACCTAGAGAAATCAAGGACCAGCAACCAAGAGGTCTCCAAGAACTATTAAATCAATTGTGATAACCGAATTCTACAACCGAAAAGAAAGAAATTGCACTTAAATTTGTTGTTACTAAATAGGAAAAAGAAAAAGAGAATCAATCCAATCCCCTCAACGCACAAAATTCCAGAGGAAAGTGCGCAGCAAAAAGCGGTGAAGCAAAACAAACCAACAGCAAAAAGCAACACGTAGAATACAAATGTTGTATTCTGTTAACCAAATAAACAAAAGTAAAAAAATTAAATATTCTTAATTCCAGAATCACGGAAGGAAAAAAGACCAAGCCAAACGTCAGAAAACTTTAAAATCACTAGATTGACTGGAACAGCAGCTCCATTCACTGGAAACAACAAACCCACAGAATATTTCGATCACAACACTCACCAGCAGCAATGCAGCGAAATTGTGATTGGATTACGCAAATTAGGCCGAGTTCCAATTCGAATACGAAAATCCGCTAGGAAATCATGTGAGGAGAAATGGAAAATGGCGGTAGGCGAAGCGTGGAGTGCAGTAGGGAAGGCGGGAAGGTGAAAGTAGAAGGATCTTACATGCTAGGTGTCCACACCAAATAATTCATAGGGAATAGCTACATCACACACCTAAATAAATTTTCACAAAGGCTGGGTGGTAGAATATCTCAATAATGGCTGTTGATTTACTTGAAAGTAAAAAACTAAGAACACAAAAGTTAAAATACTAATGGATATCAGAGATCTAAGCTTGAATCCAAAGGCAGCAAATAATATGCAATGAATAATAAAATTATCAACTTGGGGTGAGCGAATCTATGCTCTGTCAAGCAATCCAATCTTTGAATGAATAAATTTTACCATTAGATTCAATTTCAGACAAAATCTGGAGGCATCTTAAAATGACCCTTGCACGAAGTGAGAATCCTATTAGTGTAACTGGCCTGGAAAAGGCAAGCATGTTGGTTAATGAAAATTTAGTGCAGATTAAACTTTTTCAAAACATAACTCCGTAGCACATAGCATCACTTATAAGTTGGGCCTTTGCATACCTCTGCCCTTGCAACCCCGAATCGCTTATAAGTTCGTGGCATACGGACATGTGGTTTTATCTCAATAAGAAGATTTTGTTCTGTTCTCATATACAATGCTTTCAATCTCCCACATTTGTTCACACGGCTATCTAAAATTGTTTGAATTGCCTAACAAACATCAAAATTGTTCACTCTATTGTTCTTTAAAAACAATAAAATATTTCTAACAAGCGAAATAAATATCAATAACAGCTAAATTAAGCAACAATGCTCATTCAAAGCTCAAACCTGTAAAGCAATGTCATGTTGAAAATCCGCAGGGTTTCGCTTGTTTTTCGTCAAGAAATTGGAATGGTCATATGAACTCAGGAGCTAATAAGCCTGTGAATCACATTCACAATACAAACAACGTCAAAAGAACGACATTCAGCGGCAAAAACAAGCAATTACTACCAATATCCTACTCCATAACAGACCTTCCCAATTTTTGCAGTTTCTAGAGATGCCTTTTCAAGAATAAAGAGCACTCTAGGCTTTTTATGCTCCGAATCCACCAAAGCAATGGGAATTCCAGGCATGGAATCAATAATATCATCTGATTTTTCGTCCTTCGAAGTTAAACTTTCAATTTTGGCCTTCTTATGCGATGGTGTAGCAGCATTACCATCTTCTATTTGATTGAGTTCTTCTTCTTCCTGGTCATACTTCTCCCCTTTCTTCTTCCTTTTCTGCCCTTTCATCTTGTACACCCGCCCCATCTCTCTGACTATTTGGCCAAAACCCTACATTATGTTCACACAGAGCATATATTTACCGTCAATGGCATAAAACAGATTAAATGAGAATAACACTTGATTAAAACAATCGAAGGCCGGTGCCGACAGGAGGAGAAAATAGTAACACTTGATCACAATCTAACCTCAAACAAATTAACTTCAAACTCGAACTCCCTGTTCATGTTCGAACTTAAGAACAAATCAATTTACAGCAACAAGTGCAAATACAAAAGTAGAAGGAAAACCGAGAGCATCGATGTTGTGCAAATCAAAATTAACAACTTACTTGAATTGACCATCACAGTCTCACAAACGTTCAGTCGCCTTATCCAAATCACGTCGAAAATTGTGTGATGGGAACCCGTGTAAATTAACACCTGCACTACAAATCAACAGGAAATAAATCTACCAGCATCATAAACCAAGCAATTAAGTAAAATTACAGGAAACAATCACTGAATTTCAGCTACAATACAAAACCCCAAAACATTAAGCCGAAAATTTAAGCACTAACCCTTCCTACAAGCCTCCCTGCTGGATGCCACAGAACACGTTAATAGACGCAGCGAACAAAGCTAGCTAGAAGCAAAGCAAACTAAAAAACAAATTCGCACAAAGAACGTCGCGAGACGGCGGACGAATTGAGGGAAGAATCATTACCCTAATCGGTTTCTGTTGCGACGATGAACGGGGGGGGGGGGGGGGGGGGGGGGGGCGCAGGGACAGGGAAGGCGGTGATGGCGTCAGGCGGTCAGGGCCCAGCTGCAGGACGGTGGCCGGTGGCCGTGACCTGACAAGGTGAGGGCGGGGGCCACGCGACGGCGGCTCCAAATTCGTGCGTGCAGCCGACGGGTCCGGTGTTGCAGGTGGGGCAACGAGCGATGTTGCTTCGTCGTTTCAGAAATACGGCGCACAGAAGCTGACTACCGGAGAGGATCTACAGGACAAGGCAGCGGTGAATCGCAGCGAAATTGTAAGGAACGTAGATGGATTTCCTACGAGGTTTGACAGGTTTGGCGAGAGGGGTGGCGGAGATGGATTTCCAAGAAAGATGTGGCGAAGACGAAAGGAGTACGGGGCTTTTGGGGGTGAAGAAAGAAGATGGACGGTTACTGTTCCTAAGCAAAACAACTGTGGACAACTGTAGAAAAATACGGTTTCACACTTATATATATTAGATATATATATATACACAACACAAGGAATTTATTAAATATATGATTGTTGAAATTTGGAGAAGAATAGTTGGATGAGGTGTTGAAAAAAGGGCGTGGGGAAGTGGGGGGAATGTGGACTATAATGTTTTTATATATATATAGATATAGATATAGATATAGATATAGATATAGATATAGATATAGATATAGATATAGATAGATATAATATAGATATAGATATAGATATAGATAAAGACCTAGGCCCTGATTAATTAAAAAAAAAATGGTTGATGCCACCATATATTTATGTCATGACAAATAAATTCAAACAACTGTCATTGTCTTAACCGCTATTTATGGGTGAAAACATCACATATGATATATCTCCCATCACATAGAGCATTCCTTTTATCACATATTATTCTATCACATAAAATATATGTCTCATCACACACGCAAAACATTCTCCCATCACACGGAATATCTCTCATCATACAAAACATTCTTTTCAATCACACGGAATATCTCTCTCATCACATACACTCAAACCTCACCCGAAGTAATCAAAAGCGGAACAAAACTGAATGGGGAAACTAAGGTTTTCTTCATTGTAAACTCAAAAACTTAAAATAAAATTTCCCACAACCATGAACCATCGACTCCACCACCGCCATATCGCCACCACCGTAGCACCACTCCCGCCACCCAAATCCTCCATTTCCGCCTCCATCTCGCCTTCGTCCCTCACCCCCCCAATTGCCACACCACCGAGACCGCCATTCCAGCCTCCACACCACCACTGTATCCACCTTTCTCCATCCGGCTTCGCCACCACCACCGCGAGCCTCTCTCCCTTCAAAAGCCACCTGCGCCACCTCCGCGCCACGACCATGGCTTCCATTTTCCCCAAAATCGTCTCCCAGATCCGCTGCCTCCGTCCAGACGAGCTTTGTCGTCCCCAGCCTTCACCACCAGTTTCTTTCCCTCCCTAAGGATCCAATTGGCGCCACCATCCACGCTTTTTACCACCAGCCGCAGCAGCCCCTGCGCACGCCACCGTACATAATCCGACCACCACCATCGCATCGACAGCCCTATCACCATCGTCCCCTTCCAACCCCATTCATTCTCCCACAACTAAAAAAAAAAATAAGAAAAAAAAAATCAGAAACCAAACAACCAAAAGAGAAAAAAGAGGAGGAGGAAGAAGAAGGTCGGTGAAGCCGCTACCGCCGGCGAGCCCTCCCCATCGCCGCCTCTATATTGTTTCGCCGGAGCTACCATGAGGAAGAATGAAAGAAACAAAAAGGGAAAGGGGGAGACAGAAAAGAGAGGGTGCAGGCTAGAGTCTGAAAAGTTAGGGAAGGTGGAGATAAACGGTTTCAAGAATGGGGGTAAAATGGGAGTCTGTACCTCAAGGTACCTGTACCCCAACCACTTCCGTAAAAAAATATGTACAGTATATAGACTAGATGGGCTTAGCAACGTTTTGAATTTCAGTTTATTGTACTAATTTTATGTGATCTCAACACAGTTGATTTGACTAATATAACACTCATCTAATAAGTGAACAACTAATTAACAAACATGCCCTAGATTATGTTTGCAATTATTCATTCAACTATAATAAATACAAAGTCAATGCCCAACCTTAGGTTATTGTGGTTAATGCCTCACCTTGAATTGGCTTTGTGATCATCGCTTCAATTTCCAACTTTAATGGGATTTAATGGAATTGCTTAGAAGCAAGGAACACCTCCTTCACCACTTGATTCTTTGGACACCTAGGATTCAAGAACTTCATCTCATTATTATTGTAATCAATGAGTACATATACACCAATCCTGATACTGTACCTCTTTATGAGTATCCATACGAATATGCAAACTTCACAAAAATCATACTCCGTATATCACATCACACAAAACACTTCAATCATCATATATTTTTTCCATCACACAAAATCTCTTCCATCATATAAAATACATTATTTCACCCATCATACAAAATAACTCGCACATCACATAAAATGTGACTACATTATTTCATCCATCACACAAAACAACTCGCACATCACATAAAAGGTGACTACATTTACAATCACATATTTTTCCATCACACAAAATCTATTCCATCATATAAAATACATTATTTCATCCGTCACACAAATAACTCGCACATCACATAAAATGTGACTATATTATTTCATCCATCACACAAAATAACTCCACATTACATAAAAGGTGACTATATTTACAACCACCTGGCCCATACATACCCCTTTTTGGAAGCAAACAATGAACGAGTTGTAACACCCTACAACATTGTGTCATAGGATACGAAAATTAAGATAAGATATTGCTCCCTAATAACAATGGCCCCTGCCGTCGAATGTAATTGCATTTCTTTTTTTCTTTTTTCTTTCTTCTTTTACTTTTTTTGATACAAAAACTACGAGATAAGATGTACTCCTATTAAAGATTAAATAGAGATTAACATAATTAAATATAATTAGCCAATGAAATCTAATCATTGAGCCACTTGACAATCTTAAGACAAGTCCTCAAAATGATAACCAATTTCTTTAGTGAGTTACTCAGCGAATCAAGTCGAGCAACTTGTCTCCTTATCATATCCCTAGTCACGAGTCACGACACACCGTAACCACTCCAATTTGGAGCAATAGGTCAAAGAGGCCAATTATTGCAGTTAAACCATTACAGTGATACAAATACACCAAAGAACGATAAGCATGTTTTGTAAAGTTGAGAATAAAGTTGAGAATACATTAAACGACCTGACCAGGTAAAATTTTACAACAAAGCTTGAAGCTGTGGCTGCAATGACAAGATCACTATACACATCGGCATAAAAGCTATATATACATTTCACTGCAAATGTCATCCAAACAACAAAGAGAAAATTAATAACAAAAGAAAAGGGGAGGGGAGGGGATTCTAAAATGTAATACCGCTGTTCAACTGAACAGAGAAGGAAGGCCTTCCATAATTGTCCAGTGGAGTTTCGACTTTCAAAACTAATCCGGCTCTCCCTATATTCCCATTCCACTTGGACCTTCCAACCTATATTTGTCTCCGAGAATGTTAGAAAAACATTAATGATTATATAAATAAATAAATAGTAACTAGCAATTTCAAGTAACACCACAAGATGGCAACAGCATAAAAATTATCAGTATATCAGGTAAATAATAATAATTCATAACTTGAGAAAATGAAAATAGTGTTGAAAGTCCACATGCACAAGCATGACTCTGCATGAGCACGACCATGATATAGAACACAGCGAAGAAATAGCATTACAACTTGACTTACGGAAACTGATGCATAGGCTGAGGGATGGGAGACGAGGGCACAGCCACAAATAAGACTCAATTCATCCCTCAGGGTGTGGGTAAGTTCCATCCTCAAACCAGGACAGCTTCCCCCAAATGTTGGACATAAACTGAAACGACGAATCATATGCAACTGAACTGTAAGAAATTTGTTCTAGGATGCAGCCTGAAGGCAAGAGGAATGGAAATAATGTCTAAATATGTAAACACTGAACTGGGTTTAAACCTACATCACAGAAATAATAGATCTACTGGATCTGGCAAGAACTATTACGAAAAGATCAATAAGATATCAAACTATGCACAATTCGCAACAGAGGAGAAAAGACTAGCCCAGTGGCGAACACTAACTTTGTGTCATTCAGTCATACTGTCATTTGAGCTTTCCACTAAAATGCACTTGGGATGAACACATTAAAAACTCACTGCCTTTTCTCATAACTGTCACTCAAAATATATATAGTAGTAGTATTTATTATATAAATTTTTTCTTCCACCGCTTTCACTATTTTTGTGAGTTGCAGCATAAATATGTTTTGCCCATCGTCATATATTTATGCACCCAGGTTCAATATGTGGCTCCATGATTCCATGGCATGAGCCATGGTAGGACACCATGAGGCACTGACAACCATGGGAAGAAATATTGTGTTTGTGGCATTCAAGAAAATATTACATATGGACAGCAATTACTATTACCTGAACTGAATTGTTGGCCTCACCATGAGACCAGATCTCTTCCAAGCCAATGCCTGCTCAACGCCCAAGGCAAATGATTTGTCAGGCCACTGGAATGCTGGCGTTACGCGTGTTCCCCACTTGTTCTTTACAAGTTTAACAGGACTGTCAGTGGTGAAGCAAAAAAAGGAACCAAGCCAGCAGTATAGATTCTAAAACATATCAAAGTAAATATACAATGAAAAAGCATTTCCACAAAAATGGTCCCAGGGTTCACCTTGCAAGAGAAACTGAACTTCATATCTCCTGGATACTGACCCTGTGCTTGTAGTAGACCACCACGGAAGGGCAGGAATGCACTGGTGGATAAGCCTTCGCCCGATACATAGGTAACTTGTCCATTTGGAAATTGCACATCCATGAAAGACTGCACATAAGAGACTTCATAAACTAAAGAAGTACACAAAACTTAAATTTTTCTGGCAAAAGAATGCAAAAAAGTTATGGTGACATCACACTCTAGCCGAGTAAGCCTCACTTGATTGGTAAATAGTTATTGTAGATTTCATGGCAAATCAACTTTAGAGTTAGTTGTAAAGAACAATCAAAACAACTTTGCAGATCAATCTCTTCTGCATCGTTGATTAACCAGTATTGATTTGTAAATTAAAATATGCTTCTATACAATTTCCTTTGAAAAAAAGGCATGGGCATGTTATAGTCCACATGCATAATAACAAGAGCAAAGGTGAATATGAACCACGCATAAAATGAAAAATAAAACACATATACATACACACACCAAACAAACCAAAACAAATGGGGGAAGACAAATTTCACTTTTCACATCACATATTGAATGCCAATAAGTCAGAGTCGGTGTTTGATAAAAGAGAAACCAAACTTCATTAAACTAGTCCACCAAGTAATACATGTGGAATGTTCACAGAATCGTCAATCATTGTAGCTTGAAAGTATGCATGGGCATATGAATGGGTAGCTATTTTTAAATAATCTTCCCAATCTACCCTTCATTACACACCAAAGCATGCATGGGCATATGATATTATTACAAATATTATAGTCATATAATGGGTATATAGGCAACCACTTCAAAATTTTCTTCAAACAATATTACATCCTAAAAGACATGAATATAGAAAGCATCACATAATTGGACTTACACAGGTCAAAGGGTTGAGGCAAATCATAGACATCAATAACCAACTTCTATGCTTTGACCAGACAGCAGGACAAAGAGAATGCATTCCATTCTGCATAACATGTATGAGAGAACCAATTAATTTGCATTAGATAAAACAATGATTCCAAATCATTTCGGTGGAAACATCAGTAATTCTGATTCAGTAGTTGCAACCCGAAAAATAGCCAGCACCAGTTACATTTTCAATTTGCCATAGCCCATACCTTCCTGTCATATCCATACCACAGCAAATGCTGCTTTGACAAATGGACAGGCAAGAGAAGAGTAGAATCTCTAACAAAAAGTACAGGCCCAAGTTGAACAAGGAAAAGTGGTGAGTTCTCAGTTCCTGAGGTTGAGCTTCCTTGTGATGCTTCTACTCTCCACAAGTCTCCCCTGGCAATCAAAGAACTTTCAACATTTCGAGTTCTACTGTCATAGGTTGATGTCATATTGAGAATACCCTGCATCCAGAGAAATTCCACAGCAGAAATTAAGGATATGGTCCATGAGGGGAACAAACAGCAGATAAGCTGTCTAAAAATGAAAATAATTTTGGCAACTCTGTCATGCCCGCCAATACACAGAGTTATTCCCGAATCCTGAGTAATCACGTCAGGATCATGGTATACCTAGTCTGTGTGAATTGATGTAATAATTCAAGACTTAGTTACATGCCCTGCACTACTTTTAAGTTTCTCCGTTATCATATGCATAGCTCATTCCTGTGATTCCCATCCTCAAGCACAAAATATGATGCTTAGTATGCATATGCAAAATAATTTCAGTTAGAGATGAAAACCTAACCATCTAAATTACATAAATCACACAATTTCAAATTCATCTTTGGAACATTCCAAGTTCACATTACGACTACCAAGACTGTTAATGAGAGAACCAGATTTCAAATTTCTTTGTTAGAACTGTTCCCAGGTACTGCTGATATTACAAAAACAGTGTGAAGTCTGTCTACGCTAGTGCCATCAATATATAATAATCAACCTCAACACCATTATTGAATATCAAATATGCAGCACACAAAACACGACAAAGACAGGTAAACGTGAAGCACTAAACCGGAAGAACAACAAACGAAACCAGTCAACAACCTTCATAGTTAGATACTTATTTATTAGAGCATATGACATGTTTCAGGCCATAAGAAAATAAATATTCATTCACATAATCTTCTACAAAACTCAATTCACAGGTTATGTAAAACCTAGCAATTACAACTATATTATCCAATATTCCACACACAAACACCACAAAATGATCTTATATTCAATACAAACATCAGCTATGGCAAACAAAAGCACAACACCACAAAATGATCTTATATTCAATACAAACATCAGATAGGGCAAACCATAGCACTTGAAACCTTTTTACCTCGGATCGACCAAAATGTTTCAATGCTTTTGCACTAATATCAAAAGTCCCATCCTCAGTTAAACTCTCTCCGGCCGCAGGACGATTGTCAGAGAATCCATAATCCTTGAACCGCTCAGCCAAAGACCCCAAATCCTCCTGCAGCGCAATACCCAAACTTGGCCTCAAACCCTGAACCCCAACACCCTGAGACGCCTCCACATTCTCATCATGCCGAAAAGGAACGGGCAACCTTCTAAAGAACTGCTGAACCATTCCATTCACACACGTCCCAAAATCAGCCCCCGCCTGCCCTAATCTGTTCCCAATATCCAAAATAGAAGTCACACCATTAATTGCAGAATTATCTAGAGAGAGCCCAAAATCGTTCTTGATGAAACTCTGAGTCGGGAACTCGACTTCAAACAGATTGTGTGTGGGAGGGTTTGGCCAGGGGAACGACGGCGGCGTAATATGAGAATGAATCAAACCCGAGAAACCCTGCGCGAGCTTATCGGCCAAATCCAGCCCGTGCCGCTGCACCTCCTCCCACGCTTCAAACGATCTCTCCACAGACATCATCCGGACCAAATCACACAGCCCCCCAAATTCAAAACCCTAAAATCCCCAAAACTCTTCAACACGAAAAATCAAAGCCTTAATCGAAGGCAATCTTGAAAACCCGCTAATACCAACCACAACCCACTTCAAAAATCAAGATCAAGGTCGGCACCAGAACACCAGTCCTCAACAAGACACTTCCGATCCAAGTTCCCGTCGAACAACTTCGCAAACACCAGACCCTAAATCCGATCGATTTGCGGATTCCAATCAAGCAATTGGAGTGAAAGGACAGCTAAATCAAGCAAGTTGCAGTCTCGTCAGAAGCGTCTGAAACTTAAAAGATAAGAACGACGAATTAGGAGGGCGAAGCCGATCAATTCATGCGTGTGAATGCGAAAGGGTTTCTGGTACGGTGCGTAATGCGCACACTTCGAGGCCACGTCGCTGGTAAATCCGTTGTGGTTGTGAACTTACGAATGTAGTAAGAAACGCACATTCGACCGGATAAATACGGAATACTACTACATAAAATACGAGTATTATCATGTAAGCCAAAGTCGCACAATGTCCACAAACACGTTTCCTTTTCTTTTTACTCATTCTCGTCTCATTTAACTTGCTCCCTCCGTTCCGTTTTAGTTGTCTTTTTAGAAACAAAAAAATATTTCAAAATAGTTGTCATCTTATCTATTTATATCATACTTTTTCAATATTACCCTTATCTTTTCATAAATATTACTCTTAGAATATTGTGCAATTTCTTTCCACTTTATTTTTATTTCTTTTATAGGTAGGGGCAAAAAAGGAAAATAGGGGACTAATGATTGATTTTATTGGTATTTGAAAATTTGGCTAAAACGACTATTAAATTTGAACGGAGGGAGTATCTTGTTTGACTTCTGCACAAAATTCAATACTTTCATTTAACTCGGCTCTGTTCCTGTGCAGTCCTAAGTCCGAACATCTCAACTGCACTGCAGTCATGTTGGGAGACCATAATTTTGTGATAAGATACCATAATTTTGTGATGTTCGTATTTTTGACATCACAAAAATAATAACACTCATCACAATATTTTTAAACAGCACAAAATAATTCTCATCATAAAAATAATATCACACATCACACAAATTTTGAAACATCACAAAACAACAACCTCTCATGCTGCCTGCAAATGCAGGCAGCTGCACTTGATCTGTTCCCCATTTAACTTGTTTTGTTTGACTTCTGTACGGAATTCAATACATTTTTCGACCATTAATATTTCAAAATGTGTACACTGAAAAACTATGTAAAATATGTATTCTAAAACTCCATGATCATACGATTCTAACAAAATCCAACTCGACTATTTTTTTCTAAATATATACTTACAATAAAATTGAGTCAATACTGAACAATGAATAGTATCAAAAAATCAAACATGACACATTCACTGGAACGGAGGGAGTAGCATATTAAAATTAGCTAGCGGAATAAAATCAATTCGGTTAAAGTCCAAATATCTATATGAGTATGTATGTGCAAACATCACCAAAATCATATCTCATACTATCATACAAAACACTTCTTACATTACATATTTTCTCATCACACAAAATATCTCTTTCATCACACAAAACACATCATTTCATCCATCACAAAAACATAAGTCCCACATCATATAAAGAGTGGTTACACATGGAGCAGCTGCACCCTATCTTCATCCGAATAAAATTATTAACACTAATGAATAGTATTCATAAAACTACACTTAGTATTCATAAAATTATGTAATATGCTCGTGAATTGTTTTAAAAAAAGCAACATGTTGATTAGATCATAATTATCGCCAAGTGATCAAGAATCAAGCGTGCAGTCTTTTTTAGGATGAATGTAAATATTATTAAGATTGATATTGTTTAATTTTTCCACATGTTTATAGTAATAGCTATATAATTGGAGTACTCTATATCTATGACATACGGTATTACATAAATGAATAAAGGTGCCAATTTTAAACGCGACCTTATGATCAGAACACAATTGACTCAAATACAACGATACGACAACATGATTGTAGATCATTTTGTAATTCGATAACTAAAATAAATTATGTTTTCAAATTGACCCAATAATACGTTTCGTATAATGATATTTTATTTTATATTTACTTTTTTGGATGAGTCATTGAAGGTCTGGAAATAGGTGGTGGGAGCTCATGCCACACAAATTACAAAAGGGAATTAAAGGGAGAAATAGGGGCGCGGTGGGGATCGAACCTCCAACATTCCGTTGGAAGTCTAGGGACTTAACCACTTGGGCTAAGTTCACATCCCCATTTTATATTTATTTGAGGACGTGTATTTCATTTGGCAATTTTTATTCAATTTCTAAAATTTAAACACCATAAAATTTTTTATTTTGTGAATTTCTGTGTGAACGAGTGGTTAGTAAAAAAATTTCAAGAATATACTTTTCATTAAGAAATTAGTTGAAACACTAATTTTTATGTGTTCAACAAATTCCCTTGAGAATATTTTATTCTTTAAAAACTTTATTATCCCAATTTTCCCATCCATGGTGTCACGGGCGGTCACGGGCGATGTCCGAGACGGAGCGGTCACCCCGTGACAGATGGCATGGGACATCATTAAAAATAAAAAATAAAAAAAAAAATCATATGGGATAAATAATAGCATCAAGGACAGTGGCCCCGAAGCAGTTTATCCTCAATCATTTAAAAGCAGTGCAATTATTGGCAAGTATAGAGATGTTTTTTTATTAACATTTTCATTTTCATTTCTAAGTAATAATGCTGGAGCAATTAGCTTCCCTCGAGAAGAGATCAATTCAAGCATATTATCGCGAAATCGCCCTATATTAAATAAAGGCTTATTTTCATATAAAACGGAAAAATGAAATAATATTGAAGAATTAATATAATTTCTTCATTGAATAAGCAAAAAAATTGCAAGAAACCACGTGTATTCTATAGATATAAAAAATATGAAATATATATTTTAAAATTATGAAAAAATGGATTAAAATATTTAAGAGCAAAAGGATAATGTGAATAATTTATTATTCAGTAGTGAATTTTTATACTGTATTTGTTTTTTAGTTGAAAGGCTAGAAAATTAGTGGTAATAGCCTATACTACACAAATATTGAATTTTTATAAATTGTAGTCAATACTACTATCGAAGGAAAAAAAAAAAAAAAAAACTACTACTGAAGCAATCTGGGTTATGGAACAATCTTTTTTAAGAGATAATAACTAAAACAGGCTATCAGAATGAATCATTTCCACTTTTTGACCACCATTTTTTGATTTAGGGAAATGAGCCATTAAAAGGATTTCGGGTCTGAATTTAGGCCATTGGGCTGGAATTCGGGCTGTGATGGCCTAAAAGTGGAAATGACTCATTCTTGTGGCCTATTTTGGTTTTTTTTTTAATGTAATTAAAATAAATAATACTCATTCTGTGCCATATTTATGTATTACTTTTTTTTTCTTATTCCAACATTTTCATTTCATTTTTATTTTAAAAAATAATTAAATATTAATCGTCAAACTTACATATTACATCACATTAATAAATAAATATATTAAACTTTCAAACCCACTACCATTAATAATTCCAATTCATCCTACAACCACATATCAGTAAATCACATATAAATAAATAAATTAAAATTATAAACTCATTACAACCGCATATATAAATTCTTAAATCACATATACATAATGTTTTATTACAATAACATTATGTAAAAGATAACTTAAGAATTATATATGTAATTATAATGAATCTATAATTTTAATTTATTTATTTATATGTGATTTACTGATATATGGTTGTAGGTTAGATTGGAATATTAATAATAATGAGTTTGGAAGTTTAATATATTTATTTATTAATGCTATATGGTGGGTATGTTTGGCAATTAATATTTAATTATTTTTAAAATAGAAATAAAATAAAAATGTTGGAACAAAGAAAAAAAGAAAGGACATAAATAATGGCACGGAATGAGTATTATTTATTTTAATAACATAAAATAAAAAATAATACAGAAAAACTAAAATATGCCACCAGAATGAGTCATTTCCACTTTTAAGCAATCGCGACCCGAATTCCAACCCAATTACCTAAATCCAGGCCCGAATTCCTTCTAATGGGCTATTTCCCTATTACCTAAATCAAAATATCGTGATCTAAAAGTGTAAATGACTCATTCTGGTGGCCTATTTTAGTAGTATTACATATTTTTTTTAATAAACTAGTAAATAACCCGTCGAGACTCGACGGGCATAACTTTATATTCTATATAATTGTTTGGCTCGGGTGTAGCCAAGGACCTTTTTCTCCTCAAGGGAGGCTACCGGAAAAGGATCAAACCGATTACGGGTTCGGATTAACAATAATGCGCCCACAATTGACTGAATCTTCTTTGAATTGATCAACAATAACAAGATACAACGGAGAATCTGCCTGTTGTTAAGAAACAACGGCGGAATTCACCAAAAACAGGGAACCAAACTACCAGCTGCTAAGGAGCAACGGTGGATTTGGAAATGGTAACCGCTACAAACTAGGCTAGATTCTAAGGAAAGCTGTAAAGGAAAGCTGTAAAGAAAGCAGTAAAGATAACAAGGAATTAAAATTGATAAAAGTAATTTGGGGGTTGGATTGATCTCTCTGATTTTGTGTGTGTCGACCCCTATTTATAGCCAGAGCTGGAATAACCGCTCTCCGGCTAACTCCTCTGAGCCGAATTCTTTCTCTCTTCAATTCGGTTGTTTTGGTTTCGGCTGTTTCTTCCTATTTCGGCCGAAATCTTGATCAGCCTCGATTCCCTCCCTTCGGTTTACTATGTACTTTCGGCCTTACTAATCTTGAGCCCATCTTCTTTTGGGACTTCCTCTTTCTTCCGGCCCATGTCTTATGGCCCAATAGCTCTTTCGCGGCCCATTATTCCATATGGCCCCAACAGATGCCCTCCTTACTTGGGCGAATTGCTTTCATGCGAAAGAGCCCAAGTAACCTCCCTTTCTTCTTCCTTTTGGCGGTTATTTTCTTCTTCTCGAGGATACTCTCCATCACTCCCCTATTTACGTAGCCTACCACGTATTTGGAGTGAACTGCCTTTTCAACTTCTCCTCTCTCTCTCTCTTTCCACCTTCTCCGATGGAAAATCCCTCTGCCCCTGTTACTGCTCTTTCTGCTGATCTTCTCAGAGTTGAGAACTCTTTTGCTTCTCATTCTGCAGTTCGTCTCCTGCCTGAGGGCTTCTATTCCTTAGGTCCGTTGGGCATTCATGAGGACATCGATGAATGTACTGCTCGGATCTTTGATAATCGTTCCGTTCTTTTATATGAGCCTTGTTTCTCCTCCAAGCTTTTCCCTTCATCTTTCGCTAATTGGTCTTCGCCCTCTCCCGATTATGTGGCGTGGTATCATCATCTCGAACCCCACTGTCGTGACTCTTGGAATAAGTCATGTGTTTATCGTATAATTTCCCTTAGTACCTTGCCACTTCCCACAGATCTTCGTCCTATTCAAGCCCTTCTTTGCTTTTGGAATCCTTCTGTGAACTGTTTTTGTTTCCCTTGGGGGATGATGACTCCCACCATTCAGGATGTGAAACTTCTCCTTGGCCTCTCTGTTCGTGGGGATAACCTTGCCATTATGTCGTTGCCCAAGGAGAAAAATACTGGCTTTTCCTCTAGCGATTCCTTTGCTAATTGGATCATTTCCCATCAGAGTGATCCTATTTCGCCTACTCCACACCCTTCAGTGCCTCTTGCTTTCATGATGTATTTCCTTACGAAATTCTTCTGGTGTGTCCCTTATAAGGGTGTCCTCCTCGAAACACACTCTTTTGCTTCGGCACTTCTTAATCATGTGACCCTACCCTCAGCCGATTTCTTCCTCGCTCATCTGTATGCGGGTATTTCGGCTACTGTGTCGGGTTGGGAGAAAGGTTCGTCTGATAAAGCTCGTGGCCCGTTATGGTTCCTTCACTTGTGGTTGGTTTGGCACTTTCGTGACATTTCCCAGTTTCATCCCCATGATATTCGTCCTAATCATTTTGTCGCTCCTGATCTTCTTAGAGCATCCCTTCCTCCTTTGTCGATCCCTCATTGGATCAACTATTTCCTGGGTCGTACTGTCGAACAAGCCTTTTCCCATTATCACTACCGGAAAACTGACTTTGCTTGGGTCAGGGAGATTGCTACTTCCCCCTTTGGGACTCCTCTTCCTTTAGCTTTTGCTCAAATCTGGAATAGGTGTATATTACCCCGTCCGATCTTCAATGGTTCCACATTTGTATCTGCCAAGTCTGCTATTCCTTTCGAAATTTACAATCCCCATCTGGTTAGCCGTCAATTCGGCTTTGGTCAAGACTTAGTGGAGGCCCTCAGAGCCGGTAGACGCCTTTCTGCTTCTGCCAGTCGTCAGCAATGCTCCCTCTATCACAAACGTTTGATCTCCTTCAAGGTTTGGAAGTTTGCCATTCGTCCAGGGTCCGTTACCTCCCGCTTCCAGTCCTGGTGGAACGGTGTTGCTGGTGTCTTTTTTAGTGCCAACCTTGATTCGGTTCTGCGGAGGGGTGGTTTCTCTCCTATTTTGGCATTTTCTTCTGTCCCTTCATCATCTCCGGGTTCCACTCCTCAGCGCATTCTCGGTTCGTCTTCCGCTTCTCGCCCAGGTATGTTTCTTTTCTTTCCCTTTCCTCTTTGATCGTTGCTTGCCTTTTCCTTTGTGTCTCACTTATCCGATTTCTCCAGATGTTCCTCGCTCCTCTACTTCAGAACCTGGTCGAAAAAGGCCTGCTTCGCCTTCGGCCTCTCTTATCGACTTTCTCCCTCCTACTCAGACCAAAAGGCGTTCGTCTCATTCACCGCTTGGCAGAATCCCTGCCTCCCTTTTTGCGGTTTGTTGCACTACTCTTTTCCTTTTCCAGGCTCCTTTCCTTCGACTAATTCCTTTTTCTTATTCTTGTCAGGTCCCACCTATTTTGCCACAACCCGATGTTCAACCACTTCCAACTGTGGTATCGGCCTCTCAGGTAGCCGAATTTCGCACATCGGCCAGTGCCAGTAATTTGGCCGTTCACGCTAGTTCTTCTGCTGTTAACCCTCGGGGTTTGATTGCAAGCTCTACTTCGGCCGACCCTTCCGTCCCTCTTTCAGTCGATCGTCCTCAGCTTATTACGGATTCTGCTACACCCTCGTCTTTAGTTGTTCCGAAACCGTCTGGCCTCCCACCTAGTGGTATGACTGCTGATGAAACCCCTGCCGATCAGGTCCCTTTATCGCCATTTCCTGATCGGCATGTCTTGGACGATTTCTTTTCTCCCGCGTCTCTGGTTTCTCGTCCGTCGGATCTTTCTACTCACCTTGGCGATTGTTTGGCCAGGCTATGTAATCTAATCGGCCGGCAATCTGATGTGGAATTCGTCAACCCTAAACCGATCCTTATTCTCTTGTCTCATCTTGAGCAACAATTTCATGACGAGATGGTATCTCTGAATCTGAATGGTACTCTTCAGATGATTACGAAGTCTGTCCTCTCAATGGATCAGGAACTCATGGCTCACTTAAAAATGCGACATAAGCTTGCCGCCGAACGTGAGGCTGCAGCCTCTTCACGAGCCATCTTTGACAATTATTCTGCAGAGTATCGGGCTCAAATGAGTAAGCTGTCCGAAGTGGAATCTCAGGAACTCAAACAGTCCGAGGATCTTTCTTTGATTCGGGCTGAGATAGCCAAGCTCCAGCGACAAGAGAAGGATTTGGAATTAACTTTGGCTCACACTAAGCGAAAATCGGCCGATCTGAAACAATCGATCAAAACCCTTCGTCAATCGGCCGAAGCTCCTAGGGCCAAAATCTTGGATTCTCAGGAGGATGCTTCTTATTTGGCCATGCGGATCAGTTTCAACGATTTCATTATTGGTACCTTCCAAGAAAAATGGGCCGAAACCCAGTCTTTAGTTGGTCAACTGGATTCGGCCATCAAGAGCCTTGGTGGGCAAAGTGTTGTTCAAGTCCTTTCTCCACATGTCTTATTTCCTTTGGACCCTTCCGAAATAGAGTCCTCCCCTTCGGGCGATAACCCACCTTTGCCAATCATTCCATCAGGTACCCTGTTTCCTTCCATTTCCTGTTGTGGTGTTTCTTCTTTTATGCTCTCTTACTTATTATTCCCCCTTTTCTTCTTCTCTTCTAGGGAAAACTGGTGCTTCCTGTGGTGCTGGTTCATCCACCGTTCACCTCCCACCTGGCGAAGTTGCTGGCCCTTCTTCTTCAGCAAGTCCGAATCTGATGACTTCTTCGGTTAATCCTACTTCCGCTACTTCGCGAGGCTTGGATGATGCTATTCCTTTTGATGATCAGGAAGACCACTAATTTGTCTTTGTATATCAGTTCTGTGTTTTGACTTGTCTTTTGTCAAGTGTAAATTTCGGTCACTCTTTTTCTCTTGACAGCTGTAATCGGCCTTTTTAGACTATGTTGGCCGATACATTGTACTTGGATTCGTATCTTCTGTATCTTTTGTAATGCGATTCGTATCCCGTTAATTCCATTGTTTTCGGTCTCCTTTATTGCTGATTTCTGAATATTAGCAGCTTTTTCCGGGAATCAGCTGTAACGTTTTCCCATAAATAACATTTACTATTGACCGTTCCTTCCGCCAAGCACTTATCTCTTCCTATAAATACCCGGCATTGTTGACACTTATCTATCACTTCCTTTTTTTTTTCCTTTTTCTTATAACAATATGGATCTCCCTTCCCCCTTGTTCAACTTCCTGTCTCCAGTTCCTCCATGGCCTTTGGCAAGTATTCTCGTGCGAGGATTTCCAGACGTGATACGAAAATTTTTTGCTTATGCAACACGAGTTCAACTAATGCCCTTTTCACCATGTTCGTATGGGCGAGGATCTTTATATGTTATTCCAAATGAAGGTCTCGACGGCTATGCTGGTGTGCCCCTTTTCGACTTTGCGGTTGCATATCCTGTCGGACCTTTTCTAATGAGGGGGAATAACTATCCTTAGTTATTCTTCCCTCCTTTCCCCCTTCCACCGTTTTTGGGTGACTGCCTCGCTGCACTCCTCCTTCTTCTGTCTGAGGTCGTGCGGATGCTGTACCCGAGTTTGACTTCTACCTCTGGGACGTTGTACTCTTTGTTCTATCGTATTCTAGAGTAGAAGTTCGGTGGTTGGACTTAAATCGGCAATACTGTTCTGGGGCAAGCAACTGTGCCCTGCTTCTGTGTTGCCGATAGTTTTAGCGGCATTTCTACAAGGCTGAATGTCTTTCAAGGACCTTTCCCTTGTATATGCCTGCTTAGTATAGGACGTTTCCCTTGTATATTGTAATTTCGGGCTATCGACGCCGCTTTCGGCCGAAGTAGCACCCTTTTTGTACTTATTCGTTCATGCAATAAAATCTTTACTTTTTCGCATCGCTTAATGTTTAATCCCATACTGATGGATAATATTTCTTCATGTATCTTGCATTAACTGGATTTGACATCTGCTCACCATTTTCGTCCACCAGAACGTACGCTCCATTCGGTAATCTTGTATGAACAATAAATGGTCCCTCCCAATTGGGACTCCACTTACCTAATCGGCCATCCTTCTGCTTAGGCGGCCATATAACTTTCCAAACTAAGTCTCCAACTTCAAACCGCTTAAGACGAATTCGCTTATTGTACCAATCGGCCACAATATCTTTATTTTTCTGCAAATTCTCAAAGGCCTGCACCCGATTGGGATTTATCTCCAATAACTCATCTTTCATCGCACAATCATACTGTTCGGCCGACATTGAATCCGCCTGGCTTGTTCTCAAAGTCGGCACTGTTATTTCGGCTGGCAATACTGCATCCATTCCATAAGTCAGCCGAAATGGTGTGAACCCAGTAGCTGAAGTTTTAGCATTTCGATAAGCCCACAATGCTTCAGATAACTTCTCGTGCCATTTTCTTGGCTGATCTTCAATCATTTTCTTTATAATTCCTATTAGCTGTTTGTTTGTGGCCTCTGCTTGTCCATTTCCTTGCGGGTAATATGGTGACGAATGCACAATTTTTATCCCGTATTCATCTGCAAAGGCCTTGACTTTTTCTCCCACAAATACAGTTCCTCTATCTGTTAGAATCGTCTGTGGGATCCCGAATCTATAAATCAACTGTCTCTTAATAAACTCAATCACCTCCTCTTGTGAAATGCTGACATACGCCTGAGCTTCGGCCCATTTTGTGAAGTAATCTGTTGCCACTAGCACGAACTCATGTCTTTTCGACGAAGAGGGATGAACTTTTCCTATAATGTCCATGGCCCATCCTCTGAATGGCCATGGTTTGATCATTATATGTAATTCTTCGGCCGGTAACTTCTGAATCGGCCCATGTTTTTGACATTCGGTGCATCCTCTTGCATATTTTTCACAATCAGGACCCATATTCGGCCAATAATATCCCAGCCGAATAATACTCCACTTCATCGATTTTCCTGCCCGATGCGCACCGCATATTCCTTCATGAACCTCTCCCATTACCCTTCTAGCGTCTTCTTCTCCGACGCATCTGAGCAATATTCCATCAATAGCACGCTTGAATAATAATCCTCCTATTATGACGTAGTCCATCGCTTTCCGTTTTTCGGCTGGATTAGCCTCCGAAGGATCTTCTAATGTCTGTGCTATCTTTTTTATCCATTCGGCCTTCTCTGTTTCGGCCAAACGTACTTCTACATTTCCTGCTATCGGCATCAACCGATATTTAGCTGCATGTTGAGCCAATTCATTGGCTACTTCATTCTTTCCTCTCAGGATATAGTCAATGTACACCTCATCAAATTCTTCTAACAAAGTAACCGCTTCTTCATATAATCTAATCAACTGAGAACTCTTAACCGAAAAATCGCCTAATAATTGCTGAACAACTACTTGCGAGTCTCCTTTGACAATGATTGCTCTGACCCCTTCTTCTATCAACCGTTGTAATCCCGAAATTAACGCTTTATATTCAGCTTGGTTATTCGTATATGACTCTGGCAATTGCACGAAATATTTGTATGTCTTGCCCTCCGATGTTTGTAGGGTAAACCCTGCTCCAACTCCTGAAGCGGCTTTAGAACCATCAAATGTCATTACCCATGGTTGCAAGTATACAATCCCTATCTCACCAACTTCTTTCGGCCGATCCTGATGATCGATGTCATCGGTTATCGGGTGTATCACATGATCAGCTAGAAAATCGGCTACAATCTGACCTTTCATAGCCCTCAAAGGTTGGTATCTCAAATCGTATGCATTTAACTTCATGGCCCATTTGGCCATTCTTCGGCTACTGACCGGATCATTCATCACAATCTTAACTATGTCAACCGAAGCTACCACTATCACTTGCCTTGGCTGAATATAATATTCTAATTTCTGGCATGCATGATAAAGACTTAAACATAGTTTATGAATCGGCGAGTACCTTACTTCGGCGTCCCTTAGGATTCGGCTAAGATAGTAAATCGCCCGATCCCTTCCTTCATCGTCTTCTTGCGCCAGTAATGCTCCAATAGATTCTTCGGCCGCTGCTATATACAACTTCAATGGCCGTCCTAAAATTGGAGGAACCAACACAGGCGGATTCATCAAATCCTGCTTCAATTGTTCGAAGGCTTCTTGTTGGTCGACTCCCCATTTGAACTCCTCTTCCTTCTTCAACCTCAATAAATCGGTTAGTGGTTTCGACTTTCCAGCCGCATTTGCTAAGAATCGTCTCAGAAAACCGATCTTTCCAAGAAACTTCTGTAGACTCTTCTTATCATGTGGAGGTTTGGCTTCTTGGATAGCCCTGGTTTTGTTCGCATCAACTTCTATTCCTTTGTTATGTACCAGGAACCCGAGAAAATTTCCTGCCTGTACTCCGAAAGCACACTTGGCTGGATTCATCTTGACTCCATGCAGCCTCATCCTCGTGAACACCTTCCGCAAATCGTTCAAGTGGCTTTCGATATCTTTGGATCGGACCATGACGTCATCGATATAGACTTCAACACAATCCCCTATGAGGTCATGGAAAACATAGTTCATGGCTCTCTGGTAAGTAGCTCCTGCATTCTTCAGTCCGAACGGCATCACCACCCATTCATATATCCCTATGGCACCAGGGCACCGAAATGCAGTCTTGTGAATGTCTTCTTCGGCCATAAAAATTTGGTTGTATCCTGAATATCCATCCATGAAAGAAAGCATCCCCTGTTTTGCGGCCGAATCAATCAGCAAGTCAACAATAGGCATCATATACTCATCTTTTGGAGTGGCTATATTAAGATTCCTGAAATCGATACAAACTCTCAATTTTCCATTCTTCTTTATTACAGGAACAATATTTGATAGCCATTCTACATATTTAGCTGGCCTAACAAACCCGGCCGCTAACAATTTCTCTATTTCTTCTTTTATTTTTGGGACTAATTCGGGCGCTGTCCTCCTGGCCGGCTGTTTATGCGGCCTGAACCCTTCTTTAATAGGCAGTCTGTGCTCTACAATCGACCGCTCCAATCCTGGCATCTCTGTATAGTCCCATGCGAAACAATCCTTGAATTCGACTAGAACCTCCTTGAATCGGCTTGTCATCTGCTGATCAAGATTTGCACTCAACGGGATCTCCCTCGGGTGTTCGTCTGTACCAACATTGACCATTTTCAAAGGGTCTTGAATTTTGAAATCCGGCGTTCGCTTTGGAATTGCGTCTATTAAATCGCTCCATCCTGCTTTGTCGTCTGAAATTCCGAGTTCGGCCGATTCGAACTCGATCGCTTGATTCGGTTGTGCCTTCATCATTTACTTTCTTCTTCGACTGGCCGTTCATCGGCCTGGTATCTGATTTCAAACCCCAAATCTGTCCAATCACACTCGATCACCTGCGGGTACCGATCCCCTACCACTGCTAGGAATGGTTGTATCGGTTCTTCATATAACACCGCATCAATTCGTCCAGCTGAGCTGACTGGAAATGGAGGTTGATCCCCATCTACTTCTTCTACTGTGCCATCCTTCTTCCAGAACCACACTTTCTGGTGAAGCGTTGATGGCAAACATCGGGATGTATGAATCCAGCATCGGCCTAATAGGGCCGCATACGGGACTTCTGCATCCACCACGAAGAACATGGTCGGAATTGATATTGTTCCGACCGTTACATCCACCAATATACATCCTTCAGCCGCAGTTTGAGCCCCCACAAAACTCATTACCTTCATTCTCGTAGGGAGTAAATCTTCCTTCGAACGGCCTATCTTCGTTAGCGTAGATAGCGGCATGATATTAACTGTGGCTCCACCGTCGATAAACATTCTTCTAAGTGGTCTCCCATTGACCCAACCTTTAACATATAAAGGCCTCACATGCTGGGACATTTTCGCAGTTGGAGGCAAAATCGTACCTGGTTGAGCTTCTGGGACAAATGCTTTATATCCTTCCTCAAACGATTTCTCTATTTCGGCTTCCGGCCGAAATACCTCAAGTTTATCGAAACAAAAATCCACTATGGGTTCTTCATCGCCATAGTATTCTCCATCCTTCTGACAGAAAACCACAGCTGGTTCGGAATCCGACCAGTACTCCTCTTTCTCTTCGGTGGTTACCGTCACCATATTCGCGCTAGATCCGAAGTCGAACTTAAACTGCCCAACAGGGGGTGTATCACTACTCGGAATGATAGTTGTCTTTGGTTTCCATTCCCTGTTTCGGACTGGTCTAGGCTTCCATTCTTCTTTCGATTTCGGCTGCTCACTTTCAATTTTCGGCTGTATTACTTTTGGCCGAAATTCAGTTTTGTTCTTTAGCCGATCCTGTCCTTCTTTCGGCTTCCTCTCTTCTCTCGATTCGGACTTCAAACGAGCCGAAAATACCCTATTGAGTATTCGTCCTCCCGAGAACGAACAGTCATCAGGGAAGTCCTCTTCCATATGCATCATATCATACTCCTCCTGCTCAGAAACAGCAGCTGCTTTAAGCCGTTGCATTCTTCGTTTGAAAGTACGATATGATCCCTTTCCTTTTGGGACCTTTCTTTCCTCTGCCCTCCAAGCTGAATGGTCATACCGGCGTTGATCGAAATGCCTTCTTTCTGGAGAGTTTTGGACCCATCGGCCTACCTGAGTATTTGCTGGTGGCCTCCTAAGCTTTTTCATTTCGGGACTAACAGCTTCTTCAGGGACTGTGATCTGTATCACAGTCTTTCCATTCTGTTTATCGGCTGTTAACTTCATCTCTGAGTCCCATCCGTTGGTTATGATTTTCAACGTTGGTCTCTCACTCTTGTCTCCGACCTCGATCTCATGATGTCTCTCCGATTGCTTGATCCACTCTTTTACCTCATAATTCCCCAATCGGTCGAAAACATCTGTAACTTTCTCTTTTCCCTTCGGAGATCCTAGCCTTTTCCATACTCCTGACCTCTGAGCCGATGGCCGATCCCCAAGCCGATCGTGCACAGAACTCTTGCTAGATGATGTTTGATCCCCCAATCGGTCATGCACCGATTTGTTCTGATTGGGCTGCACCATCACCATGTTGGCAACTGGGAACGGATTCTTATCAATTGCCATAAGCCTCTCTGGGAACTTCAGCTTCCCATCATCGACATGCTTCTGAATCAGCTTCCTAAAATGCCCACAAATAGCCGTAGAATGAGTAGCTGATCCATGAAATCTGCACCATCCAGCCTCCAACTGATCCTTGGTAGGCTGTGGATGGTTTCCTTTAAACTCTAGCAATCCGTTCTTCTGGCAATAATCAAATATTTCGTCCATTTGTGACAAGTCGAAAGAGTAAAACCTTTGAGATTCATCTCCTCCCTCTTTCTCCTTGCCTCTGGCTGGCCGAAGTGCTGGACAAGTCATAGGCTTTTTTATGATTAACTCTGCCCTTGCGACTTCGGCTAATGCAGGAACGTCTTCCGTATTATACTCTTCCTGAATTTCACATCTATCCAGAGATTCAGCAAAAGAGGCAGCTGACTGGATAGGTTGTGACCTTCCGCTCTGACTTCGGCTTGATTTGAAAGCCGCCTGTTCCGCCAAATATGTCTCCATCCTTATAGCTTCAGCCGTTAACTCGGCTACTGTCCTTGGTCTTGTTACCATCAATCTATCCTTAATGGCAAACTTCAAATTCTGCTTTAAGATTTGAATATATTCATGCTCAGGCAGCATTGTCTTCATCTGAGCCTTCACTGCATAAAATCTTTCAATGAATTCAGTAATCGATTCAGACGCCTTCTGCTTGGTTGACGTCAGATCAACTACCGAGACTTCCGGACTGGTATTATAGAATCGGTCATGGAATAACCGCTCCATTTCGGCCCACGTATTGACCGATCCCGCTGACAAGTTAATGTACCATTCGAATGCTGGGCCAGTTAATGACAAACTGAACAATATCAGCTTGTGAAAATCATTTTGCGCGATTCTGGTACATTGAGCTGTAAATCGGCCAATATGCTCGATGGTAGAGCGGCCGACTTCTCCAGAAAAAGTGTTGAAATCTGGAACTTTCACCCCTCTAGGCAGTGGATACTGCTCCTCAATGTAATCTGGATAAGGTTTCCGATACATCGGCCTATTCTCCTGGCCGATGAGATTCCCAAACTGTGTGCGAATAATCTCAGCAATAAGTTCTCTGTCAACCAGTTGTGGTGGATTCTGCTGAAGTGGTGCGTATTGTTGTTGAACCACTGGAGCAGGCGGTTGAACAACTGGTTGATTCTGTTGCTGATCGTACCTCTGCTGCGGAGGAACAAAAGGCCGAGCTCCGTGCCCTCCTGGCGGCCTAAAGGCCTGCTGTTGAAAATTGTGAGGATTTTGCATCGCATGTGGTGGATTATGAGCTACTGGAGCTTGCTGCGCTCCTATCGGATACATACTCCTCGCGATTTCGGCTCTAAACATGGCTGGCATCGCTGCCAAGATATTTCCCTCAATCTGACGAACTGAGTTAGTAACCGCCGCCTCCACCATAAATTGAACCTGATCTCGGAATCGCGGGGTTAAATCATCATTCGAAAACTCCTGATTATGGAAATGTGATGGTCCGGGGAACCCTGGGGGGAATTCTCCGGCTTCTGGTGCGCGCTCTTCCTGAATCGGCGGCAAATCAGTCCTCGCCGCCGTATTTGCTACTGGAGTTGCTTGTTCAAACGCCATTTTGCGTCCCACTGGGCGTGCCACTGTTTGGCTCGGGTGTAGCCAATGACCTTTTTCTCCTCAAGGGAGGCTACCGGAAAAGGATCAAACCGATTACGGGTTCGGATTAACAATAATGCGCCCACAATTGACTGAATCTTCGTTGAATTGATCAACAATAACAAGATACAACGGAGAATCTGCCTGTTGTTAAGAAACAACGGCGGAATTCACCAAAAACAGGGAACCAAACTACCAGCTGCTAAGGAGCAACGGTGGATTTGGAAATGGTAACCGCTACAAACTAGGCTAGATTCTAAGGAAAGCTGTAAAGGAAAGCTGTAAAGAAAGCAGTAAAGATAACAAGGAATTAAAATTGATAAAAGTAATTTGGGGGTTGGATTGATCTCTCTGATTTTGTGTGTGTCGACCCCTATTTATAGCCAGAGCTGGAATAACCGCTCTCCGGCTAACTCCTCTGAGCCGAATTCTTTCTCTCTTCAATTCGGTTGTTTTGGTTTCAGCTGTTTCTTCCTATTTCGGCCGAAATCTTGATCAGCCTCGATTCCCTCCCTTCGGTTTACTATGTACTTTCGGCCTTACTAATCTTGAGCCCATCTTCTTTTGGGACTTCCTCTTTCTTCCGGCCCATGTCTTATGGCCCAATAGCTTTTTCGCGGCCCATTATTCCATATGGCCCCAACAATAATATATATATTTATATTATATAAAGTAATAATATAAATTACATTTTGAGTAATGAAACATATGTAATGATTTTTTATATATTCAAAAGATAATGTATATTATAATATAATTTAATAATTTTTAAAACTAACAAAAAAATTATATTATACCGTATTCTTTAGCTTCTGTAGTTTGTCCGGTACAACATAACATATCAATAAAAATAACTATTAAAATACTATTTTTTATTGATTTGAAATTTAAATTAAGATATAAAATTTAAAAATAAGTATGAGGCATATATGAAAATTTTTCTAACAATTTGCTGAAAATTTCATTGGTGAAAATTCATTGATATGGGCTAGTGTAACACTATCTTTTAAAATGTTTGAATTTGAAATGGTGAAGTTTATATTTGTATATGTACTTTAAAAAATTACCGCTATAGGATCACCCGTATAGTTCATAAGAATATCATCCTAAAATGTTACATCTAATTGTACATCTTCAAAATCAATACCCGTTTTTCCATCACCTACATCAACTATCCTTTTTGCAAATTTTCTGTCATATATAAATTTTATTGTAAACAACAATTCTTGTGGTATCTTGAGTTAATCATTCTTAATTGCATATTAATACTTTTAGCCACATCTTGCTAGTGACAGAAATATTACAACATAACTGTTCATGACTAAAAACTGATTTTGGAAGATAAAATCCGACATTCTTTAAAGATTGACATTAACTTTTGTTTATTATCATAGCAGAACAAACTATGAGTGAGAATTTTCTCATCTCAAATCGAATAAAAAATTTGGTTAAATCAAATAGACTCATAATCATTCTACCAATCAAGAAAATTGGTTTAACCCCAATTATCTAATTCCGCATCTTGGTTACTATCAATCTACTTCCATTACATAATTTATTTGATGGATATATATTCCTAAGAAGCGTGATTATGCAACTCTCATTTAACTATATTTCATAATTAAGTAATCAAGAACAATTGATCGTGTTTATGCAACCCTCATTTAACTATATTTCATGATTCCGTAATCCAGAACAATTGATTGTGTTTAGATATTCCAGTGAAAATAATTCATTGACATTATCTATGCTTTCATCCTTTTGACAAATATTGTTAATTGATTGTAGTAGAGAGGTATTGATGTTTTGGTGACTGTGAACTCACTTGTGTTTTTATGGGAATAAAATAGATTATTTCTCAAAAAAATTATTAAAACTGATATATATACATACATTTTCATTTGCAGACATACATTTCATGATCTAATTATTGATTGTAGCAACAATCTCATTGGTAGGGGTTATTATATAATTTTTTTTTATTTGAAGTGGTGCAGTTTATATTTGTATAAGTACTCTCAACAATTGCCGCTATAGAATCTCGCGTAGAGTTTATAAAATTATCATCTGGAAATGTAACATCAAATTGTACATCTTCAAGATTAATACCAGCTTTACCAATTACCATCACGTACATGAAGTATTCATTGTGCAAATTTTTGTCATATAATTTTCATTGTAAATAACATTTCTTATAGTATCTTAAGTTAATCCATCTTAATTACTATTAATACTTCGAGTCCCACTTTACAGTGACACGAGATATTGCAACATATCATTGACATGGATAAAAATTAGTTTTCGAAGATAGAGTCTAACATTCTTTAAAAGCTGACATCTAATTTTTTTGTTTTTTTTATAGTCATAGTAAAATAAACTGCAAGTGGAAATTTTTCCTCTGAAATCGAATGAAAATTTTGGTTAATTCAGATGGGCTCATAATCATTCTACTAATCAAGAATTTTCATCCCAAATATTGAACTTTGTTTTAATGAGAAGAGGGGTTAAATAATTTTCTGATGTAATTTTTTTGCAGATAGAATTCTCGTCACAATATAGTGGAATACCAAATCTAGAATGTGCAGTCCTACCTCTTAGAATGAGTAAGGGTGCTATTCCATTGGATGCTACAGGTAGCACAATATTACATTTACTATGAATGGCTAAACATAATACTACTTTCTACATAAATTATCGATAAATGTCTTGTCAGTTCCACCACGTAAAGAAAAATTAATCAACACTCATCACTATCAACTACAGGCATTATATTATTATAAACATTCTTCTTATCATTAATCAACAAATGTAATAACTTAGCATGATCCGCTTTCATTTCTTCTATATTATAATATGTCTCTTCTAGTATCAATAGATTATTTGTTTCAGACGTTAAAACTTCATTTAGTACCGACATTCCAGAGAAAATTTTCAAACTTATAGAATTTGCATCAATTAGCATTTCAATATGAACTTATTTTGATCATTCACAATCACAATTTTCTAAGCATTTGTTTTTCGTCAATTACAAATTTGTTAAAATATAGATTAAGGAATTACATCATCCGTTTTTTTAAGTGTTACACTTTCGCTTTTTGGGTGTTTGGAAATAAGTGTTACATTACCATATTTGAAATATTTTGAAAGTTTAATTTTTACTAATTATACTTAAATTATTAATTTTTTATATTCATTAAAATAAAACTCAAAAGGAATAAAGTCAAATGTGACTTATTTTATTTATTTAATTATTTCAACTAAATACATTTATATTTAAAATTCCATTTTAAAAAAATGAAAACTGTGGGAACTCCATATAAATTGGAAATTAAATATCTTTTAAAAACTAAAAATTGGGATTTTCACATATACATTAACATATATTTAACATGAATAAATTAATCTGACGTGTAATGTACATTTTGATTACATCATTCACCATACAAAAAAATATAATCAAAGTTGAGACCAAACCTATACAAAATTACCGACATTACAATATGTCCACCATATTGAAACATAAACGCAACATAATTCTTAGTTGTCAGTGCAAAAGCTCGTTATAATCCTATGGTCTATAAATAAATTCTAAATGCAACAATAGAATTTAAAAAAAATAAAATAAAAAATACAAATAATAAAATCTAAAATAGTTCATATAAAAAATGCAAATAAATAAAATCCAACATAGATAAAATAAAAGATGCAAAATTTCAAATTTTATCTTTTAAATCTTTATAAAAGTGAATATATAGTGATAGAATAGGATGATAGAGTGGGAATTTATAAGTAAATAATAGATTTTATACATTATAGACTAAAATCTATAATGAATATAAAAATCTAAAATTAGTAAATTAAAAAAATACAAAATAATATAGATAAAAATAAGATATGCAAAATTTCAAATTTCAAATCTTTCAAATCTTTTTAAAAGTGAATATTGTAGGAATTCCATATATTTCAAAAACTGAAAATCTAATAAATAAATAAAAAAATGTGAAAATCTAAAATTGATAAATTAAAAAATGCAAAAACTTATAAAAATTAGAAATTTGAAATGGAGACACCACATTAAATGTAGGATGGGTTGTTCACTAATGCTTTAATATATATATATATATATATATATAGATATGCATAACTTCTCTCTTCTCTCGCATCATATGCAGTTATGCACCCACCTACACGGCTACACCTAATCAACTCCCCTCCCAACAATTCAACCGGGTGTGCAGCAGGCCTAGCGTATCTTATAATAATAAATGTCCTAAAGTCATAATTCCTCCGTATTAAAAAATCTTTAACGGATCTATATATCACACAGTATATTTTATATCACAAATAATTCAAGTTCGTTATAAGTAAAAATTATAAAAGTTCGATATTTAAAAACTACACGATGAGACGAATCCAACAAGATCCCATTTGACTATATTTTAACTCGTATCTACTCCCTCCGTTTAGAAATAATTGTAACATTTGCATAGTTTTTACTATTCACTGAGTAACTTTGATTCAAATTTTTAATACAGTTGTACAAGATAAAACATAGTCAAGTGAGATCTTGTTAGATTCGTCTAATCGCATAGTTTTAGAATATCAAAATTTTAAAATTTTTACTTTTACATAATTTGAGATATTAAGCGTTAAAAAAATACATTGGATAACGTGAAATGCAGGAATGTTACAATTTTTAAAAAACCGAGGAAGTATATAATAAATCCTGAATACTTTGGTCCATGCAGACTCTTTTGTCCTTATTAAATTAATTCATCCTTCTTAATTTTAAAGGGTTAATCAGTCATTATATGCTCATTTTTTAGATCAACGGCTCTTATTAAAACACATAGGCAGACTAGGTTTACACGTAATCTCCTGACTAATTACACGTCATCAGACACATCATCAGTATCTATATTTAGAAAATAAATATATATATATATATATTAATATTACAAAATCTTGAGAAAATCTTCATATATATTTTAAAAACATATTATGGACTAAAATAATATTTAAAAATTAACAGATAATCAAAACATAATTATAATTAAAATTTATTTTATAAAATTAAATATTAGTCAATAAAAACTAATCATAAAAAAATAATTAAAATACATTATATAATAAAATATAAGTTTTAAATGATGAAAAGATAACAAAAAAATATAAATAACATGTTTTTTTTAAAACTTTGGGGATAATAGTCAAAATGTACATCATATTATGGAGTAAACTAATATTTTTTAGAACCTTAATAATGCAATATATATTCCAGCAGTTCCGGTAACACCGTCCCAAAACTTTTGGGCACCGTATTTTAGGTATAATGGGTTATTGTGATAAAGCGAAGTAACTAATTGATGCGATGTTTTAGTTGATATTTATTGAGTAAGTTTTTTCTAAAAAGGGAAATGTGACAATTGTAGTGGGACGGACCAAAAGGAAAGTTATACAGAATTAGTGGGACGAATGAAGTAATTTTTCTAATTTTGAATAGTTAAGGGTATTTATTTTCCACTTACTCTCATCAATTTAGATATGAAACAAAATTATATATATTTAACTTTTTAACAGTAAAAATAATTTATTTTATATTATGTCCATCTGGATTTGAATTTGATTCATTCATTTATCTCATTTATTTTCCTTTTAATTTTTTGTTGCATGCATTCCAACCACTATTTAAGCAAAAAATTTTGAATCCCATGTAATCCAAAAAATATTATATTCTCATTTTATATCGTCATATTAGTTCAATACCCATGCGTAGCGGGTGAAAAAATCCAATAACTATAATAAAATTTTAAACAAAACTCTTTTGTATAAATAGTAACACATTACCAAACTTAAAAATTAAAAATTGAAGTATTTTCAATACGGAAGTAGTATAAAACGACTAAAATGATAGTAAAGGAAAATTTGATAGGGTCATTGGTCTCGGCGTCAAGCAAAAGCCAAACAGCTTATTAATCATGAGTGGGTTCCCATCGGCCGGGGCCTCACCGTTGATCAATTCTGGCCTGCATTAAATCAACGGTTCAATTTGTCCAAAGACTCAGCGGTCCACAACGCCCGCCACTATTTGGCTGACCTGACACGTCAGTCTCTTCCCCAACCTGAAACCACAGGAAGTACGAAACCTCACAATTCTCCATACATTTCTTTTCTTTTGTTTTCCTATACTACTACTCACGCCTACAATATAAGATTAATAATTAGCTAACCGTTGAAACCCCAATCCCTAATTTTCAGATTTTTTTTTTTCTATGTCTAAATCATTTCAATCCCCCAATTCTCCGATCGCTTATGGCCCCACCTCAACCGCTGCCGCCGCCTCCTCCTTCCCCCTCCACCGCCGTCGCTGAATCCACTTCTTCCTCTTCTCTCCCGTCGCTTCCCCTCTCCTCGATCGCCGCAGCAGCAGCCGCAGCTTCCTCCTCTAATATGCTAGGTTTTCTCTGGATTCCCCTCCTTTTCGCTCTTTCCAAGGAGCTCAGCGGTACCACCGCTAGTGCTCAGTCCACTGCGACGCCTCTACTCTTGCCCAGCGAGGTCGATGCTTTCGAGGCGGTTCCGCGGTGCCCCGCTGTGGATCCTAATCTCAACTTTAGGCCGGTTATAGGAATTGTTAGTCATCCTGGGGATGGCGCCTCCGGACGGCTCTCCAATGCTACGAATGCGTCGTACATAGCTGCATCTTATGTGAAATTTTGTGAATCTGCTGGAGCTAGAGTTATTCCTCTTATCTACAATGAGCCCGAGCAATTTCTTTACAAAGTAAGCTCCAACTCTTTCTAAAATATTCTTCAAATTTCAATTTGGTATTCAGATATTTCGTTTGCGTAACTTAAGTTGGCTGAAATTTGTGGTGTGCAATATTGCGCCTTTGGTCTTATGTTTACGTAGTCTTTTGCCGATCGTAAGGCAAGGAGATCACGTGAAGTATACTTGGCTAGTATTTTCTGGATAAAGAACTCTCTGGATAGGTCTTTTTAGGTTTCTTATTTTTAATCTTAACTAGATTTTTTCGCCCGCTACGCACGGGTGTTGAACGAATATATATAAAATGAGAATATAATATTTTTTGGATTACATGATATTCAATTTCTTTTGTTTAAATAGTGATTGAAATGCATGCAACAAAAAGATTAAAAGGAAAATAAAGGAGATAATAAGATGAATGAAAGAAATTCAAACTCAGGTGGAAATAATATAAAATAAATTATTTTTACTGTTACAAAATTAAATGTATATAGTTTTATTTCATATCTAAAATGATGAGAGTAAGTGGAAAATAAATACTCCTTAACTATTCAAAATTAGGAAAAATTACTCCATCCGTCCCACTACAATTGTCACATTTCCCTTTTTAGAAAAACTACTCCATAAACATCAACTAATTACTCCGCTTTATCACAATAACCCATTATACCTAAAATACCGTGCCCAAAAGTTTTGGGACGGTATTACCGGAACTGATGGAGTATTTTTTGTATTATTAAGATTTAAAAAAATATTAGTTTTACTCCTAATATGTTTTACATTTTGACTATTATCCCTAAAGTTTTTTTAAAAAATTATTTATACTTTTTTTATTATCTTTTCATCATTTAAAATTTATATTTTATTATGTAATGTATTTTTAATTATTTTTGATAAATAGTGGCACCCATGTGCCGGTAAAGGTGTGTGGGAGCCCAAATCACACAAATTACTATTTTAAATTTTTATTGTGATTAGTTTTTATGGTATTATTTTAGTCCATAATATTATATCCAATTTTTTCTTTTTCATATTGATTATGAAAAAAATTTGGTAGTTAATATTTTCATTTAATTTAATTAAATTTTTATTATTTTTCAATTCATTATTATTATAAACCTTAAAATCGAATTTATACTCCGATACCAAGTCTTTTAGGGTATACTTCTTATATTCTTTTACAGTACAGAATATTTTTAAAAAATTCTATAATAATTTACTCTAAATTTCATATACATTTTTATTTTATACTGAAATATATGAGAATAATTAAATTATGATGTGTTTTAGTTTTCTTTTCTTTTCTTTTTATTTTCTTCTTTAAAACGAAAAAAGTTATGTAGAATTTGTTTAGAATTGGTATAAAAGTTTTTAGGTTATTAGTTATTTTACATTAATCAATATATTTAGGGTCAATTTAATGTTTACATCATATTTTTAATGAAATATTTTTATTTAAAATATAATTATTATATTCCTTATATTGATATATGATTGTATATTTTTTAGGCATAAATCTATAACCTAATTAAATTTATTTAATAATATTATAGTATTAATATTTTTTAAAATATTATATATACAATCAAATAATTTATATATATTTTTATTCAATTATATCTTTTTAAAATATATATGAAGATTTTCTAAAGATTTTGTTATATTAATAAATAGATTTATTTTCTAAATATAGATATTGATGATGTGTCCGATGACGTGGAATTAGTCAGCATATTACGTGTAAACTTAAGAGCCGTTGATCTAAAAATGAACGTATAATGACTGATTAACCCTTTAAAATTAAGAAGGATGAATTAAATTTAATAAGGACAAAAGAGTCTGCACATGCCAAAAAGTATTCAGGATTTATTATATAGATTACTGTTTACCTTAACCCCCATCTCTCATACAGAACTCAAATATTCGCAGCTTCACTTCAAATAGTAAAAATAGTATACCATTGATTTTTAAATTACATTGTGTCAGTGCCGACATACTATTTTTAATAATATAGGATTTTTTTTAAAAAAAAAATTAGTACTTTTTTTTTTCTTCCTCTCTTGAGTAGTTGAGTTATGGAGTACTTAGTTTTTACCTTTACATAGGTAAGTTAGAGCACATTTTTGTAAAGTTGGATGTTATAAAGTTTTCATGGTTAGGTGGCTGAATTATTAAGTAATTATATTTTAATTATTATGTGGTTTAAAACAGATAAAATTAATGGTTAAAATTGTTTTTAATTTTTTTAAAAATATTTGAAATTACTTTTTAATAACATAAAATAAAATCATTTAATTTTGTTCAGCATTAGTTAAATATTCAGACTCACGTAATCAATTAAGTCATTGCAATTGAAGTTATCGAATATACTAGTACTTAATATAGAACTACTGTGCTCAATTCATGAAGATTATATGACAAATGGTTACCAAACATAACCTAATCTTGTATGCCATGGGAACATAATACTTTTTGTTCTTATATTTACAAGTTTATAAGATATAATCATAGAAACGTCTCAAATTGTTTTGTGAAAGCCTATACTGTATAAACGAGTACTTGTGTTGGAAACAAACCCATGTCCCACATCGGTAGTGCAAGAGAAATTAGACTTGCATATATGTGTCCACATAACTTTACTAGTATGAGGCCTTTTGGGAGGTGCCCAAAAACAAAACCGTGAGGGCTCTGCCCAAACCCAACAATATCATGCTAATGCTAGAGTTAGGGTGGCGGTCGCAGTCCAACAACTTGTGTTTACTCTTTGTAAAATAAAAAATTGAACATATGTACTCATCGGGTGAATCCAAGATTACTAATTATTAACAAACATTTTAGATTATATAACTAGGTAATGAAATTATTGTTTTCTTGTTTTTAATTCCTTTTATTATTATACTTGTAGTTTTTAACTTTTACAATGGCAAAGGCTTTTCCTTGGCACACAATTTGATCCTCATCTGGAATTCTGTTTTGCCTAATCAAGTATTGCAATGCATGCGCAATACTGAATCTAGTAAGTTTGACAATTCACGATTAAATAGAAAACATAAGCACAGAGAAAATCATGAATCAGCAGTCTGAAGGTAGACAATCCGATGCCCCTTGCACCTCCCTGATGAGTGTTCTTTTATTCATTGACACTAAGGTTAGGAATGGGAGAGAGGTATAGGTCGTTCCATTGACATCCCCAGTGTTTACATAGAAAGGTTCCCCATCTTTTGAATTATTACGAGTAGTAAAATGCTACTCCCTCTGAGATTAACTTCCTGTTTAGTGCACTTGGTAGTATTGCCATGAGACAATCCCAAAATATTGATGTTGTTTAGGCATTAATAATATTTTAAATTGAAGTGTTTTTGTGATGACATCAAGCTTGAGACGGTACAAAAATTTTTCCAAATGCAATGAATTTTAAATCCTTCCAGTATAGATTCATGTCAGATACATCCAAATAATTTCACTTGCAGTTTAAACAAAGCAAGATGAGGGATTCAACATCCATTGTAATCCAAACAAGTATGACAGATTTATTGTCACGGGTTTGAAGTCCTTTCATCCAAACGCAACGTTGTAGTTGAGAATCAATGGTTGAGAACATATTAGGTGTTTGAAGGATAACCTTCTTTATTTTATGATCATTATAAATTGAATTTTCATGGAGGATTAATGAGGAACATGAAGGTGACCTGCTGGTTGGCTTTGCTGTACTTCCCATGTTTTTGATTCGGAATGAAAAATTACTAAGTGAATAAATGGGCTAAACAGTCAAAAGTGCAATATGAGATCATCTGCTTAAGTATCTATTGGTGTTAGGTTTTGGTGGGGGATTGGCCTTCCTGCTCAATTTCATGTATCTGGTATTCTGGTTAGGTTTTATACTTGTATCTATTGGTGTTTCCCAGCATTGTCTTGCTACATCATCTTCGGTTAAATGTGTTCATTCTTCCAGGATGAGGACATCCTTTGTCTTCAAAGGTGTTCCAATGCAATGTTCTAAGGTGATCAATTCATTTGAGTTATTGATTCTTTGCTTCAGACTACCTTAAAGAGCAGACTTTCACATTGTTGAATGGATTTATCTTATTTGTCAAAGAAGTCCTGAGTTCAGTTCCTCAAAATTGTTGTGTTAAATTTCCAATATGTATTTCGCAGAAACTCAGTTTGGTTAATGGAGTCATCTTCACTGGAGGCAGGGCTAAAAGTGGACGCTACCTTAAGGTTGTTGAGTCGATTTTTAAGGTAATTACCCACATGACCATCTGAACAGTTGCACTAAAATTGAAAGTTTGAAAGTTGAAACTGATATTTTCTCCGACTCAGTGTGATGCTATGTAAGATTATTGATATAATAAACAACTCGTACTCGCTTGTAAAACAAAGTGATCATCCCATACTCCACGATCCTTAATCCTTTTACGATCAAAGATTTTAAAAAAGTTCTTTCTCTTACTGAGAATGATAAAAATATTAACTGGCGGACAATCTCTGTCAGGGAAAGACAATTTTAGTAATGTTTGTTCATGGATTATCCACAAATTTAATGACTCTTTATTTCATGCGTGTGCCATGTAGCTCCTAATGTGAAGAGACTAGGGCATTATTGACTAACTATTACTCTTAAGTAGTAGATCATATATGCATTTGTTCTTCAATATTCTCTTTATCAGAGAGAACTAAATGTCATGTCATCGAATAGTATCTTTCCTTTTGACCTTTTTTGTATACTTATTTTGCACAGAATGTTCTGAGGAAGAATGATGGTGGAGAACATTTCCCTCTGCTTGCCATCTGCTTGGGATTTGAATTGTTAACCATGATTGTTAGTCAGGTAATCTGTCTGGAAACGTGCACACCTATTATATTTCAGGTTATTCTCTCACTGCATAATACATTATCGTTTTTCCCTATGTTGGGAGGTAAACAAGCTGGATATAAGATACAGTCTCTTCTACTAATATTCAATAAAATCCTTCATCTGGGAGCAACACTGTTTTTGCATAGATTGAGTAATTTATGAAGATTTATTAGCCCTGTTTGGTTCCGTTTTCAGAACTTGTTTTCTACATAAAATATTTTAACTTCACACATCTTTTCTTACTTTGTTTTTTAATTTATTTATTTAAAGGGAGAAAAATAAATCTAGAAGTTAAAATTGTTTGAGAAAAAATGCATGTAAAAGCAATAAAATTAGGCAAAAAATATCCCAAGAAGGAATTGAACAAGGGGATTCGGATTTAATAGGCTCATTAGGGTATTATTTTGAATTGATGATCAATGTGGATAGCATTCTTCTTTGCATATCTTATACATGTGACGATTGACTGTACACTGTACCTCTGTTTGTATTGAAGTTTATTATTTGTTGTTACTTTGAGCCTTCTCTTAGATTTGATTGTGATCTCCTCTAATTTACTCTTTCACATGTTGATTTATGATTATCATACTCCTGCTTTTTCGGGGTTCTATTATTGGCTACAGGACAATAACATCCTGGAGCGATTTAATGCTGCAGATCAAGCTTCTACTGTGCAATTTGTGAAAAATGTAAACATAAATGGAACTGTGTTTCAAAGGTAATAATGACTATGAATGCAAAAAGAAAAGTGTATTGTTGATATTCCACCACCGCACCAGTCCACCTGGCTTCTGGTGTGTTTGGAAGATGATTTTTGTCATGCACTATTGCTAGATTAATATACTTGCATTAGTGATGAATAGCTATGCTCTACATTTCTTAACTATTTTCTGTGCACCCGCACCCCAAAGTTTGTAAATTTATTTCATCTCAAGCAACCATGGATTTTTAATAATATGAATGCCTGGTATTCATATCTATCTTTGAGTGGTGGAAACTATGTTTTTGGTGTTATAGCGCTTATTTTTAATTTATGAGGTTGTGCATTTACATATGCAATGAATATAATGCCATATGCGAGATGAGGACATAAGGTAATGCTTGATACTGGGCACTATATGGTTAGCTGTTTAGAAATAAAGTATATACTTGTGTGTATATGAGTTGTGAAGTATGTTCGGTGTTTAGTAACGCTTTTGACCTTTTTTATACTATATGATCCCTTTTTACCAATTATACAAATATACAGGTCCTGTTTACCGTATTTACAACTTCTCATCTCTCCATAACACACTTTCAACTTAATAGAGTAATTAATTTTGATGTTTTAGTGTAGTTTTTTTTTTTTCTTTTTTTATGTTTAATATATTTATATACTCCCTTCGTTGCTAAAAAATATTAATATTCATTGTTTTCATGCAATCCAATGCAAATTTTAAAAATGATTAATATCTCAAATTTTATAAAAGTAAAAATTATAAAAATTTAATATTCTAAAACTATGTGATTAGACGAATCTAACGTAGACTATATTTTATCTTATCTAACCGTGTTAAAAAGTCGAATCAAAGTTACTCACTCAATAGTGTTTACTATCCAAACATTAACATTATTAAATGACGGAGGAAGTGTATATATATATATATATATATAAATATAAATGACGGAGTTGGTGATACCTAGCAACAAATCATATGCCAACTTTTTTTTTTTTTTTTATTTTGAACACTGTATGAAGTTTGACTGTAAACACATTTGGTCTTTCTGTCCTTAATGCTTAATTTGTTACCAAAAAACCACATGCCATCAACTAATGCCACAAGTTAAACACTGATTTTCGTAGCCTTATTCTGCTCTATTGATGGATAAACTTACTCATATTCATTATTTTAATTTGCAAGTTTGTTGTGTCTGTTTTAACTAGAAAGATGCAGCTTTGTTAATTATTGTATACTTCTTCACCTTTTATGTTGTCTTTCGTTTTCTTTATTCTTTTTTATTGACTTGGCACTTTACATGGCTATTCTTTTCAGAGTAAACTTAAGATGACTCACTCTTTCTTTTCCGTCGTCTCGCTTAGTTTCTTGTACCTATGGTGCCTAGCCTCCGAATGAGCTAAAGAGGGCACTTCTTTTTCATATTTTGTGATTTAAATTGAAGTTATGTTGCATGTACCTGAGTTGTACCATTTTGTGTTTATCTTCTATATTATTGGGGACTTTAAAGTGTTTGGATAGTTTTCTCTGGATAAATTCTTCTCTTATTTTGAAAAATTCTTTGCTCATTCATATTGGTATGTTTCATCAAAATTTGCAGGTTTCCTCCTGATTTATTGAAGAAAATGAGTACTGAATGCCTTGTGATGCAAAACCATCGAGTAATTACACTTTCCTCTTGTTTCTTTTTTCAAGATTTCCTGTAAGACTAGTCACTAGTGTCTCGGTTATGAATACGAATGGGTGCCTAACTGCTAGTATTTTAACCGCTTCTAAGCAGGTTTCTCCCCCTAGATATATATTTTTTGATCCCTTGTACACTAAAAAGTGGGTGCAATGTTTTAGAAGTTTGCATCATAAACCATTGTGATTTATTAAAGATGGCACGAGATCCCCAGTCCATTATTAAACTTGCATGGGCTACCCAATAATGTTTAATGTTTTTAAGATTAGACACAAAATCCCCTAATTTTAGTGAATGGATATATGATGGCCTTTTGAATACCTGAGGACATACAAAGGACTTCTTTTTAAGTAATAAGGTGCATTATATATATTAGCCATCAAAGAAACTGGAACATGATACTTGTATCATCCATAGCTTCACCTGCTTACGTCATATGATTTTGCATGCTGTATTACTTTCACTGTGGGCATCATATGATGTCATATGTCATATTAGTATGTTTGACACCGCAATGAAGAGTAGTTGCTTCACACTGCGCTCATTCCCATCTCCTGGAGGTGGGATAAAAGTCTACCGACCTCCAGTGGATTGTATAACAGAAAAATATTTAACACAGCAATGAAGAGTAGTTGCTTCGCATAATTGGTGGTGGTGCAATGAATGGTTTTGGTGTAATTCATTATATTATGTCATAATGCATGCTTCTGTTACTGGGTAATTGTATGGACTTAGGCTAGTTTAGTTAAATTGGTTGTTTGGCCCTTGTTTGTAAACTTAATGAAACTCTCACATATTTTATTGAACTTACTGGAAACTTGCATTTTTGGTGCCATGAATTCTAGCCAAGCTATGTCTATCTTCATGTTCAATTATAATGCAGTATGGGATATCACCTGAAAAGTTCCAAAAGACCGAGAGCCTATGTAATTTCTTCAATCTGCTGACAAGTAGTGTGGATGAAGATGGCAAGGTACCTGAGAATTCACCACTTTGGTAAATTAACTTTGTATTTGATTTATGGATTGTATTGAGCACAGGTTACTGCTCTATTTCTAATGACTTGTATATGTGTTCAACTGTATCAGATCTATGTTTCCACAGTTCAGGCACACAGATACCCAATCACCGCTGTTCAATGGCACCCAGAGGTATTATTTATATTGTAGTTATTCCTAACCCGTCTGATTTAGCAAATACTCCTTTTAGCTGATTCTGGAAATTCATTTTATCATTGCCATATGTTGATCTGAAAAGAAAATATAAAGAATGCTATGCATATTTTCTCTTTAAATGCAAGCCTAAGGTTCTGGGGCAGGGCAAAAATGAGCTAGTAGGCGATCTAGTTTACATGAGACTTGATTCGCCTTATTTGAGATACTGTCAACTGGGAAAAACATGGGTTCACAACTTGACCATTCCGTATTTCTAATTTTCTATACGAGGTCTTTGCAAAGAATATGTATTAAAATGGATATGCTGAAGCTCACTGTTGATCTTCTAACTGGAAAAATGGATCCTTATTGGATTTATAATGAGCAAATATTCATTTACCATGTGAGTTTTAAAGATGGTCTGGAGAGTTGGTTTTAATTGACTGGGAATTAGTTTAATAATTACCATGTTTTTTTTCTCCCAACTTTATACAGCTGGAAAGGTTACCTGATTTCTATTATATTTTCTGTTTTCCATATCACCTATGATGGTATCTTTTGAGTCACTCATAGTTGTCAGAATGTGGGGCAAATGCACCTTTTTAGTTGAGAATTCTTCCATTGACACACTATGATAAGTATTTGCGCAGCTTCTGGATGTGCATAAACCATATTTGTTGTCTTTTTTTTTTTTTTTTTTTTTTTTTTTGTGTTTATATTCCATGAGGGGAGCTTGATTACTTGGAATGAGGCTTTAGTAGATATGTACTTTGTATTTTCCTCATGGCTTTTGAAAATTTCAAATCATAGAGATCATAATATATATATTTGTTGTTGCATGGCGTCTAAAATATCTTGATGTTCATTCTCCAGAAAAATGCCTTCGAATGGGGCTTATCAGGAATTCCACACTCAGAAGATGCTATTCAAGTAACTCAACATGTTGCCAACTTTTTCGTGAGGTAATATTTTGTTGAATTTAGCCTGTGCATCTAGTTGCTATTAAATGCAAACTGATTCATAGAAGTTCCTGATATTCGAGTATGTTTTTGATAAAAGTGATTTTACTTAAGTTGCTCCTGCATGCCAAGCTTCCCTATATATGTTATAGTCTTCCGTATATTAGTGATAAAAGTGATTTCACTCCTTGCATGTAGTCAATAATTTTCTGTGCCAATAAATGCACTGAGCCATCTTTATTAAATGCAAAGGATTCATGTACTAAAATATTCCATGTAATCCTGATAGAGTGTCACAAATACATTTTAATCCCCGAAGTCATCAAATATTTTTAGGTAAAGGTAAAATTTAGTCTAGTCTTGGGAGAAAATTGGGACTAGGGAAACTGATAAAAGTTATTAGTGCCACCTTTCAATGTCTGCAGTCGTTTTTCTCTCTTACAGGGAAGCCAGGATGTCGAAGAACAGGCCATCAACCCAAGAAGTGCTCGACAACCTCATATACAATTACAGCCCTACTTATTGTGGAAAGGCTGGGTAAATTTTCGTTTTTCAATTTGAGTTTGTGTCTCGTTGAGGCCCTACAGTAGTAGTAGTAGTAGTAGTAGTAGTCTTGGATAGAATGAACTCATCGTCCTGTGTTTCTTTCGCAGGAGGGGATTTGACGAGGTTTACATTTTCAGTTAGAGGAACACCTCTGCCAATGTATTCCAACTGTACATATAAAAATATTGGACTGTAAAAATCAAGGCAAAGCGTGTTTCGTAAATGGGGTTTTGGATTTGAGTAATCAGGTATAGTATATATCTAAATCTTACCCTTGAAGATTTAAAAATGATCGCATTATATGGGTTAGGTGAACCCCATAACTCAAATCCAAAATTAATTTCGACTCATGTTAAACCAGCCCAGCCTCTAAGACAATAATATGGTGCTCGAAAATATTTGTGGACTGTTTGAAACCTGTGTGGACTGGGGTTTGTATGTAAATCTTCATTATGCTCGCATTTAAATATGATATATAACTTGATATCTGAAGGGTGTGTGAAATTTATCTTTCAACAAAATATTATTGTGGACAGTTATTGTCGACCTACCTCGGGGATGAAGGTGTAAGTAATTCTTTTTGAAAATTCTCAGCTGATTGGATAGTGTGAGTTATGATCATGTTAAAATATGCATACATACATTTGCCTTGGAGTGAACACACACACAGCTTGGTTAGTAGTAACATCGATGCTTACAAACAAGATAGCGAGGATACATACTACAGTTGCTTCTCGCTAACGTAGTAACAACGTTCCATATATAAATTCCGAATCAGAGAAAGCAAATTTTACCATAATATTATAGGCGTATGGGCTACAGCATCATCCCCATTTCTTGCCAATATGTGAATTAACGTTTTGCATTTAATTTAATTATTTCTTTTGAGCATATATGTGCCAATAACGCCACAGTTTCAAAACTCATCGGATGTGAAAATATTGCAAATGGAGAATTTCAAATGCTGATGATTCGGGGCAGTCACCGGCGAGTGGATTGGGGCTGTGTCTGGATTTCTGGGTCGGACTTCTATTGTGCAAGCTGAGCTAGCTGGTATCCTCTATGGACTTTTGTTGGCTAAGGATGCTGGAGTACAACATGTATGTTGTTGTGATTCACAGGAGGCATTACGTCGTCTTATCACCATGCCGATTGATGATCTTCATTGTCTAGCTCCATACATCCGTCGGATCAAGGATTTGCGCCAACACTCTCATATGTGTGGCTTCCCACATATCATTCGGGAAGGAAACATTGTGCCAGATTGCCTTGCCAAAACGGGTGCTGAAAGCGAGCAATTTTTACACAACTTGGACCTTCCCTCCGGCCAAGGCGAAGCCGCTTCTTTGTATAGATGCAGGGGCACTTGGTTTCCCAGGCATTAGTTGTTCTTTTGGCGGTTCAGTTAGGAAGCTGAATATCAGTATTCAGCTCAAACTGCAAATGCTACCAATAAGTGTTTCATGTGCTAGTGAAAAATTGGATGCAAAAGTTTCATTCTTTACGTCACATACAATTAAGGTAATAGAAAATTCACTTTCCAAACATTGATAGCTAAAATTATGCTTGACAGATATACCATTTTTGGGTCAACAAAATTTATGGTAATTAAAATACACTTACAAATATTTAGAATTTAAATTAATTAGTAATTTATAAATTCCATAAAATAATAAATTCACCACTTTATTAATATATGAGATACATGCATGTGACATCGACATATATGTATATATATGTGTTGAGTTTATATAATGCGTGTGCTTGTATTATATTATAAATGTGATGGTTTGTTTAAATGAATGGGCTGGTTTAATTTAATGTGTATAAGTGTTTTTTTTTTTTTTGTTTTCTTTATGCCAGTGTCGAACAATATACATATATATATATATGCTGGACTTATATCATATATGTGTTTATTTTATATTATACCTATGATTATTTATTTAAATAATGAGTTGGTTTTATTTAATGTGTGAGATTATCTGTTCACGTATTGCTAGATTTTACTCATATATGTATTGATTTGTTCATATATATTTGCTGGATTGTGCTGATATAATGTCCGTCAATATTTATTGCATTTTTTATGGTTTCTAGTGTATGTAGCAAGAGAGAGTCTTACTATATTCCACCAACATTGAAATACATACAATGATACAACCATCACCGATATTATACAAACAAATCACAACTTGTTGAACTTAATAACAACTTTCTACCATCACACACATTTTATTCAAATAGCACTAATTGTACTAGATACCATCACAACAATCATTGAAGAATTGTAAAATCCAATGACACATTCAAAATAGCAAGTATTCCATCACAAGAGACATATGTCATCAGCACACAAAACAAATAAAACTATCACAGATATATTAGAAACCAAACACACCAATATTATGCACTCTCTCCGTGCTTATTAGAATAATAAAAGTAAATCTTGTCATATGAGAAGAACTTGAATCTTCCACAAGTAGCTAACTTGTGACTATATATGATTTTGCATAAAACTGTGGTTGTACCCAATAAAATTGATTTGTACCAATACCATATGCATATCTTTTAGTACCAATCACCATGGAAATCATAAGCTGGATTAACAATATGAATTACAACCCATATTCTATGAAAATCATGTATAACTCAGAAAATCATGCAGCAATTTCTTACAAGCAAAATTGTTGTCCACACTAGCATTTTTCTTATCCTTTTATAAAAACCAAATCATTGAATAAACGAGTGGGTGGCCTTACACTGTTGTGACTGTGTTACAATTTAAAATGCCACATATAGGACTCAATCAACAGACCACAATATGAAACAATGTGAAGAACTGATATTGAGAAAAGGTTAATAAAAGAGACTAGAAAACACAGAGAGGGAACATTGGTGTCAACTATATGGGCACACCTTTAGACTTATTGGGCACTACTAGGTGTATGGGAGAATAAATTTGTAAATAGATGCAGGAACTAAAAATCCAAAACTTTGTAGATACTTAAAACCAATCTCAAGAAGAAACAGGAGATATGGAAAATATATATAATTAAAGTCTTAAACAAAATAGAATGAACATAGTACACCACATATGAGAAGAAAATTGCACTCGATGTTCTAAGACAATATTGCTCAATGCATTAGAATGTTAGACAACTAAGAAAATTGCGACCTCTAAATCCTTTACGAAAGCGGTCAAATTTCACTGCCTATATACCCTTTACAAATAATCAACTGAGCCAATTCTTCCCTCTTGATTGGGTAGCCCAAATTTTGCTCCGTTTTGAACAGGATGAAGTGGATTACCGCCCCAACCAATTTATCCTTTTAATGAGCCACAAACCCTAACCGTGGGTGATTTGCTCGAAATGGGGGGGGGGGGGGGGGGGGGGGGGGGGCGGTCTCCTTCGCCCGGAGAGAAATCAGTGCCGTTGGTGGAGAGGAGTTCGTACGGGGGCTGCGAAGACATAAAATTGGTGATGAACTGCAACGTTGGATTCGGCATATGGGAGAGAAATGATCAAGTGATTAGAGAAAAATGGAGACCGGTGCTAGGGGAAGAAGAAATGAAAACAACTAGGAATATGTGCATAATAATGGATATGATAAATTAGATATATTATCTTCCTTAATTAGATTATTTCATTAAAACCTACCAAAATAATTCATTATTACTGAAATTGTCAAACCATCACACAAATCAAACAAACTCACTTATTCAGTTGGGACTGAATCAGTACATAAACCAATCCCGTTCTTTTGGGATTATATTTGTAACCCCTGCATCACACCTCCTCTAGCCTTCTATAGGCTGTGCAGATTAAAAAAAAAAAGAGGCATTTTTAAGAGTAAAAAAATTTATAAAATTCGCTTTGAGTTTCTGGAAGATATTTATTTTTGTTTCAAAAATATAAAATATGAAGAGAATATGGTTTTCAAAAAATTGTGAGAAAATATATTAAAATTGTCCTTATTTTATAGATTTCCAAAAATATTGTCGTTGTATTTTTATTTTATTTTTAAAACTTTTAAAGATAATTCAGTTTAAATGTAATGGGTGAAAAAATTTGGTTAATCATAATGCATGGACGCTGTAAACGAGCCGAACCGAACCGAACTTCAAGTGTTTGAGCTCTGTTCATAACGAACGAACACGAACCGAGCCAAAAATCTTAACGAGCCCATTTTCATGTTTGAGCTCTGTTCGTTTAACCTTGCGAACGAGCTAATAACGAACGAACACGAGCCTAGTCGAGCTCAGTTAACGAACCATTTATTTTATTAATAAATTTACTTTTTTAGAATTAAATTAGATGTGAAAATGTGATATATATTGTAATATAATTTATGAGAAAAATGTGAAATTAATAAAAATAAAAAATGAAAAGAACAACTAGATAAAATATTTATTTTTTATAATATATATTCCATTAAAAAAGAATTCCGAACTGTTCGCGAACTTAGCGAATGAACACACAAACCAAATTATGTGTTTGAGCTCGGTTCGTTTACCTTACCGAACGAGCTGTTAACGAACGAACACGTGTCGAAACGAGCTCAGCTCACTAACTGTTTGTTCTATTTACAGCTCTAGGCACACCGCACACTCATCATTCTTCACTAGATTAGGGTAGTTGGATAATTATTACTCCCCAGTCCCCACGTCCCAGTTATTGTGTCATGTTTAACTTTTTGTCACTATTCATTGTTCACCTTTAAATCAATTTCTTGCAAGTATATATTTGGAAAAAAATAGTCAAGTTGGATCATTGTATATATTTTGAGATATTAACGATTAAAAAAGTACATTGGATTGTGTGCAAAAGTCAAACAAGACAAGTTAAGTGGGACGGAGGTAGTATTATTCTTTTAAATGTGGACTAAATTAGCAAATATGCTAATCTACAGAACTATATTTGCATTTATTCATAGGAAATTAAGCCCATTCTCTTATCATGAAATTCAGTGTAATTAGGACAATTTGGACTAAATTAACATAGTTGTAGGAGTAATTTAAACAACTCAAGAAAAATGTGGACCGAATTGACTGAGACAAACTTACAGAACTATTTTTGGTAACTGTTCCAACATGGTAAACATACATCAATAAAATGAAGATGCTAATTATCTCTCTCCCATGAAATGTAAGGAATATGATAAAGAGCAAATGAATTGTCACAATTGTTTCTGCTTATTGTAGAATTATAGCAAGACAATCAGTATAGCCATGAGATGCCAGAAGAATATATCCATTTATTGGAAAGCAAATTATCGCCACCCAATTGTCAGAATACAAAATTTGTAGGGGGCTCAATTGATTGATGCTCGACCATCAATGAAAACAGCTATTGAATAATCTAAAACAGAATTACAAATGGCTTTAACCTGAACAATGTATAAATTTTACCCTTCAACTCTCGGGACAAAAATATGTTCGAAGTGCTATTGTTCAACAAAATACTGTATGTCAGGTTTTGGCATAGGGAGAAGGCTGCTATACGTTACCCTGCTTTTGCATTGGGGAGAGCATGTAGATGGAATCATTTTAGTGTTGTCTGGGCGTTTCAACTATGTCTTTCTAAGAACTTCTCTATCACGACTGAAAATGCAGCAAAACCGACACAGCCAGCACATGCTGCTTTTGGTCCCCCTGAAGAAGGCACAATGAAGAGGAATCAGCGTGTGAGACAATAAATGAATAAACACAGTAGAAACTAATTGGGATATTTATGCTAACCAAAGTTAGTTTGACCGAAACAATCTAGAAATTGATAGTTCTACAGAAAATACTGTACCTTAATAAGAATATATGCTAAAGTAGTGTCCTCAAGACCTCAAAACTAGCAATCTGAAACAAATTCTTGGGGTTGGAAAGGATTTGATTTCTTGGGATTTTGGTTTGAATCCTTCATTGTAGATTTTATGTTTGGTTAAAGGGTTCAGGATTCATATAAAGGAGCAATAATTAAATGGACTGAACTCTACATGACCCCCAAACTTTGGCATGAGTCTCAATTTGCCCACAAACTTCTTAATCACCTTGGTCTCGCTCATCTGCCCACTATTCTGTTAGCTTTTAGGAATATTTATAAGAGTTAAACTCAATTAATCTTATCACTTGTAAAATTAAAAAAGGGAGACAGTTAATTTGAATCCAAACATTCCATCAATTCGATCACTCCATAGGATTTGGACATAAAGTCCAAAGACACAAATGCAAACCCTTTTATCCAAACACAACTTTTGTTCATACAATTCAGATTTACTAAATACATTAAATGGCTAAGATTTTTATCATCAAACAATGATTGATTAAGATCTGAAACATTTAGTGAAAATATAAGGTTACCCAAAAGCAATCCGGTTAAGGTGCAGAATGACAACATTGGGATTATGTAATGCGATAGTGAATTATGTGATTGTTGAAAATATCATGGCGTCACCGTCATAAACATCACAAAACCCATCGCATGCATCGCATACTTAGTGTGTCATCACAAAAAGGGTGCAGCCCAGCACATTCTGCATGTGCAAAAACTCAGCACCCTCCCTAACCCTGGCTAGTCCCACCCAAAAGACCTTAGTTGTTTAGTGTAAACTGTTTCAAGAGTCTACCAGACAAGTGAACATAGAAAGTAAATGTTCATAGAATACCTCTGGCTGACATTGCACCTCCAGTTGTACAACCAGCCACAACCGTGTTTGTGATATCATGCTTTGCTCGAGCCTATAGAAACATGCCAACAATGAACCTTAAATCCATCCAAGTTTCTATGATGTTCAAATAAATCAGCGTCAATATGTAGAGGGACCTAAATTTACCTTCTCGATAATGCATTCAGAAGCGGAGAAAACAAATCCCATAACCGCAAAGGTCTTGCAGGAACTCCAGCTCCTCCTGCCCATTTGCTTTGCTTGGTGAACTAACTGTTGTCTTCCCGTCATTTCTTCTTGCATTATAGGATTATCAAGTGCACCAAGAAACAACCCCATGAACAGACCCAAGCCGCCTCCTGCAGACTATTAAGTTAGATTTACCCATCCAAGAAATGAAAACATAACAACATCCATTCAAATAGGGAGAAGAAAAGGAAATGTGATTGAGCAAGATACCCATGACTCCACTAACAACACTCCGAACAGCACAATTATTCCAAATGTCCTGGCCCCTAATTTCCTCGATTGTAGGCAGCCGGATGGGCTCAATCTCGGGCTTTGGTACATCTTGTGTGCTTGAAGAAGCACTCTGTGACTCAGTATCTGGATTGGAATTCATGAGGCAACCTCTATACAATAGTAAGAGACATACATACCATATTAGAGCAGAAATCAGCACTTAAACTACATCAATGTTGGTGATTATTACTTGTACACATCAACAAAATAGGTGTTTTTTTTTATTGCCCTAACAAAATACAAAGTTCATAATGCAACAATAATGACAATCCCTATGAACACCAAGACTATAGCAAGACAAATAATGCGTGAAAGATCTAAGATCCATAGTGAGTGCTAGCACTGATTGTCATCCAATTTATACCAAGCCATTAACATGACATGAAAATGGAAATAAAATCCACCATTTTCAGATAAATATTAAATACAGGCCAACAAAGTATCAGAATGATACAGTTTCTCCACAAGGGCAAAAATAAGGCAAGAGTGGGAACAAACACTTGGTTTGGTTCAAATATGGGTTTGGTTGTCACAATGGATTTGAATCCTTAGTAAAAATTTATAATATTTTTTAAGAAATTTGATTGGTTCTTTTAAGTAGCAACCAATTTAGTAACCAATGGAAAAAAATTATCATTAAACATTAGTCTTACGAATTTAAATCCATTCTCATACATCCAAACCAAAAACGCGAACCGAGCAAATATTCGAAATTAGTAACCGAAACCGAACCGAAAAATTTCGATTAACCGAAGAAAATACTACTATTTGCAGATTACTCGAACCTAATTGAACCGTGCAAATATGCTCTTCGAATAATCGAAACACCAGTTAACGGAAAAAAATCTCCTATTTGAAAATAATATAATCCGAACCGAATCAAACCGAATTAGAAAATTTCAAAAACAAGTTTAGAGAATAAATGGCCAAACAAAAAGTCATGAAAATAGAACATTTAGATATTCTGCTATTGTATTCAGAAATTTAAACACTATCAAAATAATAACATCAAGCACCATATTGAAGACTAAAGCATATACATGACTATTCAAAGACTGAAGCTGTGCAAGAAGCATTATTATATAGAAAATAGTGATGTATCAAGACTGAAGCAAGCAGCAAACCAATAGAAGAAAGAAATAAGAATTCAGGTAATGGTAAATATCGAACAAACTGTCACGTCTTGCACAATGCTTTGATTTGAAGACATTTTAGTTCAGGGATTTGTCCTCTAAATGTGTTTGTGTGAATGCTGGAGAGCCAAAATCGCTGGGGAGACAGATTAGCAAGAAGTTAATCGGGAGGAAGGGAAGGCCGGAAGTGCAGCGACGGCTCTGTGCAGCGGCGGGAGAAAGGGAAGGCCAGAAGGGGATGAGCGGCGCTGGCTCGGTGGAAGCAAAGGCCGGAAGGGGCCGCCTCGGGATGGAAAGGATGGCCGGAAGGGGTTTAAACGGCGTTGTGCCGCTGACAGCTCGGTGCCTCGCCGTCGCCGGTCACTGGAGGTGGATAGATGGTGAGGGAGGTTGGAAGGGAAGGTGGATGAGAGGCGAGAGGAGAGCGGCGCTGGAATGGAGGCGTGAATTATACGTTGAAAGAATTAGGGTTACAGGAGTATCTTTTGAATTTTTTAGTATTGGAAGTATAAATATATATTTAAAAAATTTAAAATTTAATAATAATATATGGTTTGGTTCGGTTAACGGGTAAAAAAATTATAAAAACCAAAACCACAGTTTCGATTCGGATCAGTGGGATCAGCTTTGCATTCGGATCAGCGGTGGGATCAGCGGTGAACGGTTGTCACCTAAAATTATGGGTATAAAAACCAGCGATCATACACAGATCAATAAAAAATGAACATTGCATGACAGAACTTTTTAGATAAACAATGAGACAGAACATTAAAGGCAATCAATCATCAACCACAGTGTAGCAAGAATTGCAATGCATAGACCACTCCACAATTCAGCTAAACTTCAAAGACAATAGTAATGCAAGAATCCTAACAGAAATCAACGGAAGAAAGCGAGAAACATCAAAATCACAAACAATGAAACAAGTTCTCGACTAAAAGTTGTGTAAAATTATATCGAACACTTTGTAGGCATACAAAGGATAGCACACTGTTGTCCAAAACATATAAACAGCCAACAAAATGGAAGAAGAAAATTAAAAAGTAAAGACAATGAAAAATATAAAGAGTGACAGTTGTTGAAAAACTAACCTTTTGCACGAGGGGGGAGGAGAGGAAAAAATAAATGGAGAAGAAGAGAGTCGAGCAAGGCTGTGTTAGACTGGAGGAGGAAGCGAGTGGCGCAGCCGCAGGCGGCGGATTCCGGCCGGCAACAGGGTGTGGGGGGGGGCTCGGTAGTGCGCAACGAAGGTTTAGTAGGGTTCGTGGAACAATATTGATATGTTTATTTACGGGCAAAAAAACAAGGGGTTCTAATAATAATTAATTAATTAATTCCAAAAAAAAAAATTTAATTAATTAATTAATTAATATCTTATTTAATAATTTAATAATTTATTACTATTAATTAAAGATTAAAAAATTATTAATTTATATATTTTATTAATAATAATTTATTAATTTAAATATACAGTAATAATTTATTACTAATTTATTGATTTAAATAATTATAAATAATTTAATGAATTAAGGCTGCTGCTATGAGCCTTAAGGCTTCTTGAAGGCTGAAGCCGAGTAAAAATGAATGGGGTGGAGCGGCATATATAGATGTTGTGAGGGAGGGGGCGGTCGTGATGGCAGTTGTATGGCGGTGGCCGGTGGGAGGGGAAGTGGGCCTTAGCTTAAATAGAATTTCGGGTCTATTCGGGTCAATTGACAATCAGCTTGGAGATCAGTGGCGCTGGCGCTGGGTGTTGATGAAATAATCGGGATTGGGAATTTCCTTTTCTGAGAGGAAATCAAAGGGAGACTACAGGGCGGTGGCGGCGGCGATCATTGGTGAAGGCGACGGAATGGTGGTTCAACAAGGCGGATTGTTGATCGATTAACGCAAAGTTCTGAGAGGAAGATGAAAAATTCAAGCCGGATTGTTGGTTCAACAACCTGGAATTTCCGTTCTTGAAATCATTGGTGAAGGCGAGTAGGCGACAGAATGGTGTTTCAACAAGCCGGACTGGTGATCGATTGAACGCAACAAGTTTTGAGAGGAAGATGAAGAAATCAAGAAATCGGGGTTAGGAATTAACCGCGGATTCTGTTGCTGCTTCTGAATTGCCGGCGGATAAGAAATCGAAGGGAGTGTATGTTCTTCGCTGTTCATTTCTTTGTGTGTTTTCATTTCTTGAAATAGGGTGGTCATTTGCATTACGCCCTCTCTTGTATCCCTCTGTGTGGATTAACATTTTCTTTGTATTTTGATTCGTTCCCGATTGGGGAATTGCGGTTCTTGAGATAGGGTGGGCCGTCGACTGATTGGTGGTTGTAATCTTTGTGAGTTAGTTAACTATACAGATATAGCGATTGAATCAGAACTCAATGTATATTCATATTCTTCACTTCAATAGTTCAATTGCTGTGGTACATTTTCTCTGACTTCTTTCATGGTATCAGGCAGCGGATTTCGTATGATGCTGGGGAGTTGAGAGGAAGACCGATTTCTTGAAGAAATGAAGGATGAAATAATCTGGAAACAACCTGTTACTTCTGGAATTTCTGGACGGCGACTGGAAAAATTCACTCTTCTACACAATGGTGAGTTCGTTTGATCTCTATTATATTGCACAAACTGTCTAATATATACAGAATTGCATCTGCTTAACAGTTTCTTTGTTTTTTTATTTTTTATTTTTTTGATTCGTTTTGGATTGGGGAATTCTGGTTCTTGAAATAGGGTGGGTTTCCAGAACAAAATAATGGACATTCTCCTACTTTTCCCCAACATTGCAGGCCAGCTGTTGGCACCAACCTCCACCTGTCCATGTCCACCTCCTGCCTCCTGCCTTGGTTGCCTGCCTCTATGTTCTGCTCTTTCTCGCCGCTGCCACACAGCAGGTATGGTGCTAGTCATATCCTGCACAAAAGCGATTCCTGTTGCTTTTCTTGATCTTCTTTGGAGCTTGATTCATCTAAGGCTCAGTCTAATAGTTTTCTGAAAATCAATGGCCTACCTTGGAGATGTCTCTCAATAAATTTTGTGTTCTGTTATTTTCTCTATTTTCTACCTTGGATCTCTCTCTGGTGAGATCGATTTCACTTATAAATTTTTTTAAACTTTTTTTTTTTAATTAAAATGTTGAACTTGAAACGATGGAGCCACCAATGATATTTTTTTGAGCTATGCTAGTTTATGGAAGATTAGTCTTACATCGGTTGCTTTAATCATATGCAATGTTGAGTGAATTTCATTTATTAGTTTATTTATTTCTTCACGGGTTGCCTGTTTAAGTTTTGGCTTCATCATCCCTTCACTCCATTGCTACTATCGTGAAAAGGGGAAGTGCCATTACATTTACCTCAAATAATATTTGTTAATGAGAAACTGAGAAAGGAAAAAAAAAAGTAGCATCTAATAATGTGTTTGTTCCCTGCATGGACTAGCATCTAGTACGGTTTTGTTCTCACCGAAAAGGTGTCCGGGATAAGAATAGGAATGATGAGCAACATAATGTTACCACTACTTGAAGAAGAATGGTGAACAATATGCCCCAACCCATCGCGCTAGCACTTGCTTGTGTTTCTGGTCTATATTTTGTATATATGTTTGTATATACCGTCAGTATATTAGTGAGAAATTGGGACAACCACTGCCAGTACCCCTGGAATACCGTTGTTTCCTACAATGAGGTCAAACTCTATGTATTTTCTTGTGTATATGTATAAATGCTTTAATTTGAAGTTGAGGGAATTTTCTTTAGAATTCTTATGGTTTTGGATACACTACAAAAAAAACTGTCTAAATTGCAAGTTGCAACATCTGTTAGCAACGGACATAAAAAAAACTTGGTGCCTCTGCTTCCTTTGAACTTGGTGCTTATGGATGGACTTGTGGCAGCCCTATGAAACTGGTACAATGTCTGGTAGTCACTATTCCCAATCCTTACTATAGTTGATGATTTTTCCCGAGCTGTTTGGACTTATCTGCTCCTTAATAAGCAAAATGTAGCCAGAGTCATACAGAATTTTCGGACATTACTATAGTTTTCTTTCACTGTCGAACAAAACAGAAGTGACAACGGGTATGAGTTTGTCAACCATGCTTGTAGAGTTATGTTTGAAAATCTGGGTTAAATTGGGAACACCTTGTTCCATACTATACAACCACCTTCTTGATATGTATCACATCAAAAGCTTTGGATGCCTTGGTTATAGAGGTCAACAATGCATTCCTGCATGGTCACTAATTAGAAAAGGTATGACTAGTGCATTTGGGTTTAGTGTTTTGTTGTATAGATTGTTTTTTGGTAATTTTTGTTGCAAGGTTAGGTTGAATTGAGGGTTTGGCCGTTAATACGGGTAATCAAGTTGAGTGATAACTAAAGTAGTTTGATGTAATGTAAAGTTGTTGATGATTCATATACGAGTGACGGGGTCAGGGTCACTACTAGCTAGATATGCTTGTTCGCAACTGGGAATTATCATAGATATTTAAAGTTATTAGTTCAACAAAGTTTTGGAATTCGTAGAGTGATTTCAGCTCCTTGATTTTGTGAGTGAAATGAATTGAAGGACTAGTCTTTTTTATTGAATTTACTTGAGTTCAAGCAATATGACTGAAATGCAATGCATACTCGCTTGAACTGGAATGAAGCATCTAATAGGATTTTTGTCATGCTTGATTATAATTGAAAAGTGGGCCATATATGATTCAAACCAGTAATGTAAAATATGCATTTCATATTTTCATCAACTGCTACTCTCTTTCTTTTTAATGAAGATCATCGATATCACATTATCTTAATGTAATTTTACTTAAAATTCACAAAACAACAGCCCCTTTTTAATTGTTATGCAGATGTTTTGTCATACTCTGAGTTCATGTTTAAATCTTATTTTTGAATGACCTGAAAGATGGTGAATGAACATACCATACCAAACATTCGTATGGTTGTATGTTTAGTTGCGTTGCCTTTTCAAATGGAAGAGGTAATTTCTATATAGTGTCAACGTAGATCGAATTTGAAAGTGGCTAACAGAAAACACTTAAAAATTTTTGATTGGTGTTGTTCATTGTTCATTTTGGTTGTTTTAAAATTCTTCAATAATATGGTAACTATTGTTTATTTTGATTTATTCTTATAGTTTTGTTTAAAATACTTCATTAATATGTTTTCCAGAGTCTTTGCTCTGAAGATTATATGCACTAATGTAAGTAGTATTATTTTTAGGCTGCCCTTTATTTTTGCTTGATATTTTTGCATATGGTGATCGATCAGATTTGATTGTTGTGTGGCAGAAAACTTAACCAAAACATTTGAAGATCTGTATGACAAATTGAAGAGGTTAGCTTATGCTTTTTATTTATTTACGCCCAATAGTCATATACAGTAACAGTTATGAAATCATTCCCATATCGGTAGCATTGTCAGGTTATTGTTTTCTGCTTTGTGTTAGTTATCTTGTGCAAAGCTAGATCATCCCCCATGTATCATGTCTTGTTTATAAAGGAGTTTTCTCAATTTCCATCACATCCCCCCACCACCTCCAACGGCACCATAGCAGCAGGCCGCCTACCGTCGACCACCACCCTCCACCAACAGCAGCAGCTCTGACCGGCCAACGTTCAGCTCTGAACCCCTCAATTTAAAAATATTGCTGGCTTTCTGGTTCTTTGATGAATCGAATGTGCTACTATGAAATTTAAACGTTGGATATAAGCTGGATTGTGCTGCTAAGCCATTACTCTGTATGGTTGATTCGAATTTTCATATTGGATTATGTTTTATGCACAATGTAGTTTGTGCCTATTCTATTGGCCTAATTGTCTTTATATTAGCTAGTTCTTGGGCTCTGTATGATATGGAGATATGTATTATTGTATCGTTGCCTGTTGAATACTAATATATATTGACAGCGAGGGATGTATTTGATGGCTGTGAGCTATCTATGCTTGAGCTCCATATTAGGGGACAAATTAACATTTTAGTAAGTTTCAAACTTCACCAAAATGATCTTCCCCTTCGTTTCAATTTGAAAATTTGGTGATGTTTTCTCCAATTTGGTCCTTTGGGCATAATAAACCTAATTAATATCCAGTGAAAAATAATTCAGTCATTAATGTTAGTTCCACAACCCTTAATTAAATGGATCAACCCACAACACATTTTTATCAAATTTCATTTTATTAAAAAAATTATTTTATTCAAATAAACTTATCTTTTATTAAAAACTAATTTTATTCAATCAAATTAATCATTTATCAAAAACTATTTTATTCAAACAAAATTAAGGGTTATGAGTTCACCCATTTAATTAAGGACTTCAATACCCCCACTACTTAATATAAATTACACTATAATATATTTTATTATCATATTAAGTAGCACGTCATTTTTTTGTAATTACTACATTCCAAAAGCACTTTTCATATTTATTCATCCAAACATATTTTTTAGAAAAAATCAATTTTCAAACATTTCATCCAAACAAAAAAGTCAATCTAAACGGGGCCTTAGTCCCAGTTTACGTTCTACTATCACATTGTTGTTTATATAGTATGTCACATGGTGCAAGTTCAGCTAAATCATGTATGTGTCGTCACAAGGTAAGTTCACCTAAATCATGCCTCAATTTTATTTGTTTCACCATTCTTCTTTCTCGATTTCTAAGATGCACAAATTAATGTTTTGTTGCCAAAAAGACATTCTCATTTCTTACCCAATTTTATGTTAATCCTGAAATTTTTTATTTAGAGGCATATGGTGATAGTATTAAAGTAGGCTCCATATCATAACATTCTAATGTTGAATCCAATTTTCAATCCTATAATTTTTGCCTGTCTAACGGTAGGCCTTAGAAGCAAGAAATTCCTAAGTAGTTCCTCCGTATTAAAAAAATCTTAATATTTCATGTTTTCACGGAATTCAATACACATTTTTAAAGAGTAATATCTCAAATTTATAAAATAAAAAATTATAAAACTACGTGATTAGACGAATCTAACAATATCTTACTTGACTATGTTTTATCTCTAAATCTAACAATATCTCACTTGACTATGTTTTATCTTATATAAATGTATTAAAATGTCGAATTAAAGTTACTCAATGAATAGTATTTACTATGCAAACGTTAATATCTTTTACATACGGAGGGACTACAATGCTATATTCGCGAACTAGTTTATTAATTTACTTCATGCTCTGGGTAGACAGACCTCAAGTTGAAATATCAAAGGAGGCTGCTAAGTATCACTACAAGCATAATAGAGAACTTCAAGCTAGCTTTGTGAAAGCCAACTGATGGCCGATGGGAAAGAGCTTTTGCTATACACACAATTTTCAACTCATTTTAATATCAAGAATCATAGCAATTATTGAGTGCTATGTACACAATTGTAGTATGTCTGAGAAAAGGAGCTTTCACTTTTCTCATTTTTATTGGAGGGTCTTCATTTGGTCATTCTAAGGAATTCTTGGTTTAGTACACTTTGCAAACTGTGTATGATACTTGTCCGTGTAATGATAACAGTTTGTCTGCTCATTTACATCACTTGAATTTTCATTTCCATCGGAAGGAAGATATGAATTTTGGTGAATTTTTACTTCTAAAAGTTTCATGTCTTTTCAGGAAATCTCTAAAGGTGAGATATTCTAATTTAATACTCCCTCCGTCCCAGGCAAGATGTCTGGTTTGACTTTTTGGCACTGTTCTTTGTTTAACTTTGACTCAATATTATTCCAAGTATATATTTGATAAAAATAGTCGAGTTGGGTCTTGTTAGAATCGTATGATCATGTAGTTTTAGAATATATAATTCATATAATTTTTCATTGTATATATTTTGAGATATTAACGATTAAAAAAGTGCATTGGATTGTGTGCAGAAATGAAACAAGACATCTTAAATGGGACAGAGGGAGTAATTTATTAAATTAAGAAATTATTTTATTTTATGATTTATTAATAAACTTATAGGCCAAAAATTATCCTATAACTTATTAATTTAAATATTATAATAATAATAATTTATTTATTTAGTAATTTAATAATAATAAATAATTTTATTTAATATTTATATAATTTAATAATTTATTTAATAATGTATTAATTTATATAATTTAATAATATATTATTAAATTTAAAAATTAATAATTTATTAATTTAAATTTTATTAATAAATTATTAATTTAAATATTTTAATAATAATTTATTTATTATTAATAATTTATTAAATAAATTATTAATAATTTAATTAATAATTTATTAATTTAAATATTTTATTAATAATTTAATAAATTAATGAAGGAACAAATGCTCCTCCATGGGGCTTCAGCCTTCGAAGGCTGCTAAGAGCCTTTGCCTTCTTCACTTTGGTGAAGAAGGCTTCTTGAAGGCTGAAGCCGAGTAAAATGAGTGGGGTGGTGCCATATATATAGATGTTATGAGGGAGGGGGCGGTTGTGACGGCAGTTGTATGGCGGTGGAGGGTAAATGGGCCTAGCTTATATAGAATTTCGGGTCTATTCGGGTCAATTGACAATCAGCTTGGAGATCCGTGGCGCGGCCGCTGGGAGTTGATGAAACAACCGGGATTGGGAATTTCCGCTTTTTAAAGGAAATCAAAGGGAGACTATAGGGCGGTGGCGGCGGAGATCATTGGTGAAGGCCACAGAATCGTGGTTCAACAAGCCGGATTGTTGACGATTAAACGCAAAGAGTTCTGTGAGGAAAATGAAGAAATCGAGAAATGGGGTTAGGAATTCCCGGGGGCTGCATCGGGTCAATTGAAAATCAGTTTGGAGATCGGTGGCTGGCTCTGGAATTGTGAAATAATCGCGATCGGTAAACAACCTGGAATTTTCGTCCTTGAAAGGAAACCAAAGGGAGAGTATAGGGCGGCATAATATGTGATCCCCAATTCTTCATAGGTGGTTTGAATTTTCCCCATGTTGATCGATTGAAGCTACAGTTTTGAGAAGAAGATCAACAAATCAAGAAATGGGAGTTAGGAATCAACCGCGGATGCTGAAATTTCTGGCGGATAGGCGGATGAATTTCTTGGCAGCGTAGGAGATTAGAAATGGTGGCGCTAAGATCGAAGGAAATCAAAGGAAGAGTATAGGGCAGAGGAGATTGGTGGCGTTGGCGACTGGAAATTTCTTTCTTTTTTACACAGCAGTGAAGGCGACTGAAATTGTTGGACGCCGGCGGCGGTGGTGGAGGACATATTGGTGAAGGCGACAGATTGATCGATTGAAGGCAACAAGTTTTGATTGATTGAACAAGCCGGACTGTTTATCGATTGAACGCAACAAGTTTTGAGAGGAAGATCAAGAAATCAAGAAATCAAAGGGAGTGTATGTTCTTCGCTGTTCCCCAACATTTCAGGCTCCTGCCTCGCCGTCGGCACCAACCTCCACCCATCCACCTCCTGGCTCGCTGCCTTGGCTGTCCGCCTCTCTGTTGTTCTCTGCTTTCTCGCCACTGCCGCACAACAGGTATGGTACTGGTCATATCTTGCACAAAATCAATTCCTGGTTGCTTTACTTGATCTTGTTTGGAGCTTGATTAATCTTAGGTAATAGTTTTCTGAAAATCAATGGCCTGCAGGATCATGGAGATTTCTGTCAATAAATTTTGTGTTCTATTATGCTCTCTATTTTTGACTAGAACTCTCTCTGGTGAGATCAATTTCAGTTGTATTTAAAAAACAAAAATGATAAAATTAAAATGTTCAACTTCTTGAAACCAATGGAGCCACCAATGATATTTTTTGAGCTATGCCAGTATTTTATTTGTTTATTTATTTCTTCATCCCTTCATTCCATTGGCAATTATCTTAAAACCGGAAAATGCCACTACATTTACCTCAAATAATAGTATTTGTTAACGTATATAACAAAAAAAAAAAAAAAAACAAAAAAAAAACACATCTAATAGTGTTTTGATCCCTGTGTGTACGGACTAGCATCTAATAAGGTTTTGCTCTCTGCTAAGATGTTTCCGGGATAAGAATATAAAGGATGAGCAAAAGGTTTCTAGCATAAGAATGGGAATGATGAGCAACAGACTGTTACCCATTGCGCTTGCACTTGCTTGTGTTGCTGCCATGGTTACTTGAAATCCCATCAGTATATATGTACATCTGGACTACTGTTGTTTCCTGCAATGAGGTCAAACTCATCTGCACGAGTTGTGAAATGAATTTTCAATCATCTGCAATCCACGTGTTGACAAATGATTGGTTGCTGAGATTCGTAGTGGGACCATACCCATATCCATCTTCTACCTCATTCTATTTCATCAACTGCCGTTGCAACACAAGTTTTTATCAGGCGAATTCCTTTGCATTATGTGGCAGCATTTAGATTTGTTTGTCTCTTTGTTTATCGATATCTCAACTCACATTGACTGCAAACCGTTTTGTGTAATTGATTGTGTGATCAGTTGGGTTTCTTGTGATTTAAATCTTGATTCTTTTTTCTTAAACTTTCCACTGTTTAACATGATATTAGTCTTAATTGATTGTGATCAGTTTGGTATTAACTAGTGTTTATAGACTCTATACGTGATACTGCAACCAAATTGGGGGTAAATCACACTCCATGTAGTTCTAACCATTTTTTCTCATCATTGTTTCTTTTTTAATATGGAAATTGATTCCACAGTTATTTGTGCCACGTTAGTCGTCATTGAGTTGAATCACATAAATCAATGGATTCTTACAATCTGTGTGTTTCGATCTTGTTTGCTTTTTCAAATTATGTATGTGTTCTTATACTAGTATAGTAGTATGTTTATTTGATCTGTATCATTGTTCAAATAAATGTTTGACCTGCATTCCATAATGTTTGATCTGTATCATTGTTCAATTTATGGCCTTGATTTGGACAGTACAGCTGAGAAAAACAATATGCCTTGGAGTTATATGACTTGCGAGATTCTGGAGTCTGATGTTTACAAGGAAATGGATGTTCTTGAGGACTGGTCACTTGTTTATCTTGATTGTAATTTCCTCTATCCTATGTGGTAATAATTAGGTTCTACATGTTTGCTTTCATCCAAGTGAATCTGTTTTCCCTTTCTCATTTTCATTGGAGGGTGTTCGTTGTTCTTATCTGTAACCAAGCTGGTATTGTGTTCATAGTTTTAATTTTTTTTCTTACTTTTAGTCTCTTCATTTGGTCATTTACAAACTGACGAATTGCCTAAAACTAGGCAGATACGAATCTTCAACTCTTGCTACTTTGAGTGCAAAATCAATGAACAATTAAGTGTTTGTCCTGGACTTACTTTGATCTTCATTGTCCACTTGTCTTCACTTAATTAGTGTTGGTGTAATACACTGCAATATCTAATTAAGCATATAACTAATCAAGGAAATATTGAGTAAATTTCCTCCATGAATTATGGTAATTAAACTTTTAAGGAAACACTGCCAGATAAGTTCGTTTTCTTTCAGATTTCTGCAAATACATCTATTATGAAATTTTTTCCTAATTTGAGAACGATGTAGCTTAGCTTAGAACTGAACTAATTTTAGCAAGAAACTTTAGTTTGGCTTTTTTCAGAACGATGTAGCTTAGCTTAGAACTTAACTTTGTTCGATGCCATTATACAGATCTTTGAACTTTAATGGCTTCATAGGGCAGATTCCACCATTCCTTGGCAACCTATCACAGCTGGATCTAGAGTATGAACAGACTTAATGGAAGAATTGGTGTCGCGAATGTACTGCATCTGGTTTAGACAAGCTATTTTATGCTAGACACTTGTATGCTATCTCTCTTTCTCTCTGCCGCAAATGTTATATCTGTCATTCGTTTTTCAGTTTTTATTCTTATGATGTAATGAAAAGAGTATGTGCTGATGTGCACAATGGATAGGGAGGCGCAACAACATGTGAAAATATGACACTCAAGTAGTTTAAGTTCATGTTGAGTAGTTTGACTCTTTATGTTTATGTTTACGGACATCAGTCATTAATTTTGGAATATTTACGGACATTCGAAGTCATGTGATTACACTCAACAACATTTGGAATCCTTCACAAAACTTCAGATATATTATATTCATGCAGGAGTATCTTCTGAATAACCTCACAAAACTATTAGGTGAATTGTAAGCATTGCTACATAAACTTCACTAAGCTGACACAAACTCCTTTATTAGCGTAATACTGCATTTCTGTACTTTCTAAATTTGTGTTGTTTTGATTGCTTATCATATCCTCAGGGGAAAAAAAGGTAAAAACGTCCTTTTATCTTTCCAAAAATTTCAAATCCGTCCTTTTTCTATTTTATTACCGATTTAGTCCGCTACAAATGCTAATTATGTTCAAATCAGTCCTTTTTTCACTAATTATATTCTAATTGCTGACGTGACAAGGGTTTTAATTTAAAACTGACACGTGTGCATAATATTAGTCCTTTTTCTTTTATCTTTTGCCAATTCAGTCCTAAACTTTTATTTTGTTCTATTTAGTCCTCTACCCCAATCACTCATTTTTATATTAATTGGCCTCAAACCTTTCAAATTATTTCATTTTAGGCCCAGAACCTTAAATTTTTTATTATTACTAATCCATTTATCAAATAAATGCACAACATACTTCCATAAATAAAATTAAACACCAAACCTCATATATTGGGTTCGACTGCTTTGTTATCGGGTCTTTCAAGTACCGGAATTTTACGGACTCTATCTAATAACCACTCGACCGCAACCGATTGTTAATTGGTTTTGGTTTCCTTCAGTAACAATCAACAGAATCTTACTTTGCGTCCTACCTTAGGATGTAGCAATATTTAAAAGTAAATGATTTAACTTGAATTTTTGGAAGGTTATGGATACAGGAAGCCTTGGTTTTATTGAAAAATATTAATATTATTAAAAATATTAAAAAAAATAGCTTGAATTTTATTGTCCACAAAGTATGATTGTGCTGATTGTTGCTGAAGGAAACCAGAACCAATGAACCATCGTTACGGTCGGGTGGTTAGAGAGAGTCCATAAAATTCGGAACTTCAAAGACCCGGTAACAAGGCAGTCAAACCCAATGTATGAGGTTTGGTATTTAATTTTATTTACGGAAGTATGTTGGGCATTTATTTGATAAATGTATTAGTAATAATAAAAAATTTAAGGTTCTGGGCCTAAAATGAAATAATTTGAAAGGTTTGAGGCCAATTAATATAAAAATGAGTGATTGGGGTAGAGGACTAAATTGAACAAAATAAAAGTTTAGGACTGAATTGACAAAAGATAAAAGAAAAAGGACTAATATTATGCACACGTGTCAGGTTTAAATTAAAACCCTTGCCACGTCAACAATTAGAATATAATTAGTGAAAAAAGGACTGATTTGAACATAATTAGCATTTGTAGCGGACTAAATCTGTAATAAAATAGAAAAAGGACGGATTTGAAATTTTTGGAAAGATAAAGGACGTTTTTACCTTTTTTTCCTATCCTCGGGTACTCGTCCAACAATTTAATTTTGATGGAGTCATTCCCAACAACCTGACAACACAGACAACATGATTGTCCTACAATATGTGTAAGTGATATTATTACAAACTGCGAACTCGTCGAACCATAACACATAATCTTGTTGAACTGTTTTTCAAACTAGTTAAGCTCCTCCATATTCTCAATCATATGATGTTATCTGTTGGCTCAGATGTCCAACTGATCCCATTTTGAAGGACATGAGCAATAATAGTTTTGATGCTTCAGAAACTCAACAATCGTATACTCGTAAATAAACCTTACCTTAATTCCCGTGTCCAGCGGTAACCAGACAATTGTAATGGGATGGAGGGAGTATCTATATAGAGCCATAAAAGCAAGAGTGTTTTGAATAAGGTCGACTTTTTAAAAGTAAGAAAATGTAAAATTTCATCACATCAATTCCGGATTTTAGGCTTTTGTTTTCTATTCCTCAATTATTAGAGGGACATAATTAATACTCTTTTTTGATCTCTAGTGCTGCGAAAAGGACGGGTATATATGATTCCTTTTATTTGGATTCGTTTATTTTATACTTACTAGTAATTACTTATTTTATTTTTATTTTAGTGTGTCTTTCTAAAATAAATATTGTAGAGATGAGAATTTAACCAAATGGTCAAGTTTACTCTTACAATCTTATTATAGTCTTATGGTTGGGTATTCAACTTCACCGGGTCCCATATCTTTACCTTTTGTCATTTGTAATTTATGTGGTATGAAATGGACTCATACACATATTTCCAGTCCAATGGCTTCGCCAAAAGAACATTTGTTTTTTGTTTTTGTTTTTTTTTTTTTTTTTTTTTTTTTAATTCCATAGTCATAAGAGAAGATCACATAATAATAGTTACTCCTATTAAATTATTCAATTTCGTAAGGGTGCAATCACCCTTTTTGACTTGATGTGCTGTGGGAATTTACAGCCGTTGATTGTCTTTAAAAATCGACGATTGAGATTAACTCTAAGGGTAGAAAAGTAATTTCGTATATTTGCCATATTGTTCGCCGTTGGACGTCGTCTTCTTTGGATTTCCGAGTTCTCTTCTGTTTCTTTTTGGTGACAAGTTCTCTTCTGTTTTTTGTTTGCTCTGTACGTGTTGCGGCGGTGTGAGGAAGTTGTTGGCAATTATGAATGCGATTAGCATGTCGTTGAATGCGTCGGCAACGTTTTCAGATTCGAGTTCTGCGTTCAATGGTACTTTTTAGAATTTTCGAATTTTGAGTATTTTTATCGCAGATCGTCGTTTTTGATTTTATGTATGTTTTTTGAGTTTTGAGTTCTTCTTTGATATGTTTCTCTTTTTTTGTGTTTTCTGAAGTTTCATATCTATATGTTCATTTAAGCGTCAAAACGTTTGCACATGTGATTATGAGGGACAGAACCATTATATTTTCATCGATGCACGCTTAGCATTTTCAGCGATGCAACACTAGCATTTTCAGCGATAACTGTCTAGCGTTTTGAGTTCTTCTTTGATATGTTTCTCTTTTTTTGTGTTTTCTGAAGTTTCATATCTATATGTTCATTTAAGCGTCAGAACGTTTGTACATGTGATTATGAGGGACAGAACCATTATATTTTCATCGATGCAAGCCTAGCATTTTCAGCGATGCATCACTAGCATTTTCAGCGATAACTGTCTAGCATTTTCAGCGATGGACATTAAGCATTTTAAGCGATGGTTTATGTCAGCTACGTGTATTTATTATTTTAATGGGAATTCTTTGTTTATTTCTTCACAGGTAACATAAATTGGAGTGAGTTAAGTTTTGTTACAGCTGATGATGCGTTTAGTTTTTATTGTGATTATGCTCATAGTTTAGGTTTCTCGGTAAGGAAAATGTATGAGAGACCAAAGCCACATGAAGTTGATAGATTGTTCTATTACAATATGCGTGCAATAAGGAAGGATTTCGTCGTGGTTGTTTGTTGGATAGTGATTCATCTTGTCGTTCTAAGAGTCTGAAATTTCGTAGGAGTGATGAAACCCGAACTGGTTGTGAAGCAAAGGTGAGGTTACATTATAAAACTGATGAAAAAGTTTATAGAGTTGTGTTTTTCTGTGGTGATCATAATCATGATCTGCATGGACCATCAAGGAAGCATATGTTGAAATCGAATAGAAGAGTTGATGAGTTACACAGTGTTGTTGCTGGTATACATGAAGAAGCTGGATTGTCATTGAAGTCATCGTATGACTTGTTGAGTATGGGTGCTGGAGGTAGTGGACTTGTAGGATTTTTAAAGGACGATTTGAAGAATGCACTTGTTAGAAGGCGGCAAAGAAATTTAAAAGTAGGGGATGCTGGTGTTGTATTGAAGTATTTCTCTGAGAAATGTGTCAGTAATCCATTTTTCTTCCATGAGTATGATCTGGATGATGATGAGAGAATTACAAATATCTTTTGGTCAGATGCTGAAATGAGGATGGATTATCAAGCTTTTGGTGATAGTGTGACCTTTGATACAACGTATCGGACAAATAAAAATTACAGACCATTAGCTGTTTTTGTTGGATTCAATCATCACCGACAGACTTCTATTTTTGGAGCTGCATTGATGCTTGATGAAACTCAAAGATCATTTGAGTGGCTATTTAAAACATTTTTGAAGTGTATGGGGGATAAGGCACCTCAAACGATTTTCACAGATCAAGATTGTGCGATGGCACCGGCAATTAGGAAAATTTTGCCTAATACCTATCATGCTTTATGTAGTTGGCACATTATAGAAAATGCGAAAAAAAATTTGAGTCAACTGTACACACCAAGGTAAATATTTAGTTATTTTTACTTTCAATTGTTTTTTCGATTTGGATATTGATATGTACATGTTGAACTCATTTTTTAGGTTTGATAAGCTATTTCATCATTTGGTATATGATCTGAGGACAGAGATGGAATTTGAGGTGGAATGTGAATACATGCTATCAACTTGTTTCTCACAGTCTGAACATAGGTGGTTGTCGACTACTTATAATTTGAGAAGTCAATGGTCCGCTGCTTGGGTTAAAAATCATTTTACTGCAGGAATGAGGACTACTCAGCTAAGTGAATCTTTTAACTCAGTTGTGAAACGGTATGAATAAATTTCATTTTCAGTGATAGTTGAATAGTTATTTTCAGCGAGGCTATACTGTTTTGATCAGCGAGAGTGTTCTATTTATTTCAGCGATGTGTGTTTGCTTTATGTAGTTGAGAATTTGATTTTCACATCCCCATATTGTGTTGACATTTCACAGGTTCTTAAGGCCAGTTGATAACTATGTTGAGTTCTTTGCACATTTTGAAAGGGTTGTGGAGTCAAGGAGGGATAATGAACGGATGTAAGATTTTAAGGCAGATGATAGACAAGTTTCTGCCAGGTTTATTATGAATCCACTATTGAAATATATAGCTGAGAAGTATACACCAAATGTGTTCAATATTTTCAACAATGAGTATGATCTGTCATTTGGGTATGTGGTTGAGCTTCAACCAGATGCATTAATTTATCGTGTTTGCAAGAGAGAAGATGCAGATTCAAAGATGATTGGTGATCATGTCAATGTTAACATTGATGATGGTACAATTGGATGCAGTTGCAATATGTTTGAGAATATGGGGATTTTATGTTGTCATGCTTTGAGGGTGATGGATGTTCTGTCAGGAAGTGGAGCAAAAGTGTTTCATACTATTCCAGATAAATATATTTTGCAGCGGTGGTCAAGGAATGCAAAATGTGATCTTAGTTATGTTGATGTTGGTGTTGAAAAAGAAACAAATGTGGTCAATGCAGCATCTAGATACCGGAAATTGTGTGGCTTGTTTTTTAAGTCAGCAATTGTGTTGTCACGAAATGAGGATGCTTGTGAATCGTTTATGTATGACTTTGAGACATTGATGAAAACAAAGTATGACAATATTGATATTAACAAAGAGTCGGGTAATTTCTAATCAAAGACATATTTATGTTTTTGCTTTTTTGAAATTAGTGTTTCTCAATGTTTTTGTTTTTTTTTTTTTTTTTGCAGAGATTGGAAGTACATCAGATTACTCAAATTTGCATTTAAGGGAAAGAGAAACGTGTAAAGGGCGGAAGAAATCGAACAAGAGAATGGTCTCTATTTCTGAAGCTGTTCGGAAAAAGAAAGAGTTAGAACATCGTAAACGGATGCAGAAATGAAGATTTTTATTTTTTTAGAAATGACATGAAGTGTATTGGTCATTAATATTGTATTGATCGACTTAGTTCAGTGCTAACTAATGCAATTCAGCGATGATTACTTATATACGAAAGCGATGATCATTATGCAATTCAGCGATGAAAGTTAGTTTTAATAAAAAAAATAATCGTGTAGTATTTAATAAGAAAATGTTACAATGTCTCAGAAAATCGTGTAAAGAAAGCAATTCAGCGATGGTTACCTATTGAAAAAATCGATCGTCATAGTGCAATTCAGCGATGGAGATGAGTTAATAAAAAATAACCGTGTAGTAGTTAATAAAAATTTTACAATGTTTTCAGAATTCGCGTAACGTCTAGTAACGCGATTAATAAAAAATCACCGTCTAAGTAATTAATAAGAAATAACCGTCGAGATTTCACCGTGTAGTATTTAATGTCAATTTAACCGCCAATTTTTAATTTATCACTGTCGATACTTTCTCTAAGGCTTTTCAGCGATTTAGCGATTCTCTGCGTCTACGGCGAACGGCGATTGTTTTTCTACGGCGAACGGCGAATGGTGATACTTTACTTTTTGTTATCAAGAAGGCTGAAAAAGTGCATACTCAGGTCTGTTGCGTTCCATCTAGCATTTGTCTTTTAAATAATATCCTGAACGAGAGTGACGGAGATGGGAAGAAAGAGTTTATTCACGATACTTGCTTCAGTTGTCTGCTTATGTTCAAAATGTGCATGCTCAAGGTTGATCATGTTATAACTTTGATTAATCAGTGGAGCATTCAGGAGGAATGCTTTATTATTGATAAAAACCGTAGATGGAGGTTTACAGATGAAGACATTCATAAAGTATATGGTTTGCCATGGGGAGTCGATAAATTTATAATAGATTTGAAGAATAATGAGATTGGTTATGATTTTGCTGATGAATTTTGTGAAAAGTATTCTCTTATTACGAATAAGAAGGAGCCTAATCGGATACCTGTTAAGGATCTTAGAGCTATTTTAGAGAATACGGAGAATACTGAAATTCCATTGGATGACTACTGGAGGATGTATGTTTTGTTTGCTCTGCAGAAAGTCTTTACTCCTAACTCAGGGAGGGTTGTAAACAAAAGGTATCTTCAGTTTCTTAGATCTCCAGAAGAAGCTTTAAGGTACAATTGGTGTCTTCATATTAGACAATTTCTTATCAAATCTCTGAATGAATATAAGGCAAAATTGGATAAGGGAACCAGTGCTCAAGCACGCCCCTGTGGAGACCTGTTTTGCTTAATGGTAATTTTAATTTTGTGTTTGTTATGCAATTTATATTTGTTATGTGATTTATATTGTTGATTATGGTCATTGTTTGTTGATTATGTATCTTGTTTGTTTTTGTTTTTTTTCAGCACATGTTTTTTGATTTCTATGAGCGCGAAGAGCTTCATTTGGTTGGATTTACATGTAAAAAGGATCGATACTTGGAGATTGTTGAGATCTGGAAGGTTTTCCCTAATGCAAAGTATCCAGATATTGACTTTAAGAAGAAATCGAGAGCTGTGAAAAGGACTGTGGAGGAAGATGACGATCGACTTAGCACTTTTGTTTCTGGTCTAAAGAAGAAAAGGAGGGGTGGGAAAGAAGTGGAAGATGAGCGTTTGAATTCTACTGCAAATGAACCAACTGCCAATCTTTCTAGGAGTGTGGATGGAGGAGGAGATGAGCAGTTAGGAGAAAATGTGGATTTGAATGCTAGTGGAAATGAAGAAGCTGCCAATCTTTCTAGCTTGCAGCCTATGTATTCACCTGTTGTCCATGAAGCTAATGCAAATGAGACAACTGATTCTAAACCAGTTGTTCATCTTTCTGATCACACAATGGACTCTATTGTGAACATTGCTTGCCAATATATGGATGCTGATGCTTCAGGCAATGTTGATCCTCTCATAGAAGCATCCAGAAATGATGTTGAACCTTCCCCACACCCCCCTTGTGATCAAGATGCAGGTGAACTGTTGATTAATGTGGGTCGACGTCGTGAAGGAGAACAGTCAAATAATCTTGATATAACTGCAAGCGAAGGAGAAATCTTGATGGGTATATTAGCAGGAGCTGGAAATGTTGTGATGAGTCAAAGGGGTCCGGAGGTGACAAGTTTGCGGAAAGGAGGTGATGTAGATGCTGGGAATGTAAAAGACAAAACTGAAGAGAGAGTTGCCCCGGAGACTGAAAATTTACCTGAAAATGTACCGAAGGTAGTTTTATAAATTTTGTACTTCATAATATTTTTTGAAGGTAGTTTCTGACATTCTTTTTTCTTTTTTGCTTTTTTCTGTGTTGTTTATTTTTATTGCAGAGATCTTTATTTCGATTCCGAATCCCTTTCAGTTTCGATTCCTTGAATGTATGTACAGTGACAAAATGTTTGCAATAGGGGTTACTGTAACAAAGTGTTTTGATATATATTTTCTTGTGTGATTTTTAGTTAGCACATGATGGGGCTAAGAAAGATGTAGCACATGATGAGGCTGAGAAAGATGCAGCACATGATGTGGCTGAGAATGCAGAGGTACTGTAATAGTTTTCAGCAATGGTTTCTGTGTTTTTCAGCGATGATATTTACCACATTTCAACGATTTGGATATGGTGATTGATATATTTTCTTGTGTGACTTTAGTTTTTAATAGTTTTTAGCTATATCAATTGTGATGTAACAAAATGTTTTGATATATTTTCCTTGTGTGATTTTTAGTTAGCACATGATGGGGCTAAGAAAGATGTAGGACATGATGGGGCTGAGAAAGATGCAGCACATGATGTGGCTGAGAATCCAGAGGTACTTTAATAGTTTTCAGCGATGGTTTCTGTGTTTTTTAGCGATTAAATTTACCACATTTCAGCGATTTGGATATGGTGATTGATATATTTTCTTGTGTGACTTTAGTTTTTAGCTATATCAATTGTGATGTAAATAGAGGTATTTTCTCTGAATTACTCTAGTATGTGTATAGATGCATGCAAAAGATGTGCCAACCTTTTCTTTGGGCATATCCAAGAATGAGAATGTTGTAACAGATGAGAATACAGAGGTATGTTAATAGTTTTCAGCGATGATTTCTATGTTTTTCAGCGATGATTCATTTCATATTTCAGCGATGATTGATATATCATCTGTAATTTTCAGGAACAAGCTAAGACAGTTGATAGAGCTAAGACAATCGAGAAATTGAAGGAGAAGTATATGCCTCCTAGAGTGATGATGATTGATCTCCAGCCTATTGAAAAATGCAACAAGTTTACATTCATGGAGATGACTTATACCCGATTTAAAGAATATCCAGAATTTCAGGCGTCATATACCTGTACTACAGAAGAGTTGAATGTGGCTGTTTGGGCTATCATTACAAATATTCTAGGAAAGGTTGAAGCGAAGAACACGATTGTTTATGATGATAAAGAAATGAACTTGTCCAAGCTTGACATTGAAACACTGAGGGTTGATAGTGATATTGTGGATATTGTTATAAACTGTTATGCGAAAGTGATCAACCGTCGTGAATTCAAAAGAGCCAATGGGAAACCAATGCTGAAATATTGTTTTTCATCATTATTTGCTGTGAGTCTGATATATATATACATACATATATATATATTTAACTTCTTTTTGATGCATGATATGTTGTATCTTTTGAAACAGACATTTGCAGAGGCAAATGTGGATGCAGATTTACCATTAAAAGATGGTGCAGAACTTGTTGATACATTCGTAAAAGATTTCAAGTTTTTTCCTGAAGAAATGATTGATGTGGTGTTGAATGCAGAGAGTATAAGATACATTTTTGTTTTGATAATTTTGTTTATATTGTTGATCATTTTTAGATTCTAATTATATGTTTTCTCAATGTTCCAGTTCTTCTTCCCATATTGTCGACAAAACCATTGGGTTGCTTTTTCTGTTGATATGAGAAAGAGAAGAATTTTTTACTTCAACAGCAAGAATGCTAAAGGCGGGTGGACAGCTGATTATAATGTTTTGAATAGGATATGGTATAACTTGAGGATGCTGGGAAATACACTGATGAAATCTGAAAAATGGTTTGCGTCATATCGTATGCTTTTCTCGCTGTTGGCAGAGCAGAAAGATCAGCACAGCTGCGGTGTTTTTGTCATGTCATATATGGATTATTGGGAAGGATTAATTATGGATGACATGTTGGCAGAAATGAAGAACAAAAGGTATAATCTGGCAAAAAGAGCCAAGGTCTGCGCTGAAATATTGATGTCAGATGTCAATCAAAAGAAAGATTTTGTGCTAGGAGAAGTGAGTAGAGAGATGCAGTTGGTTGCCCAGCATAGTCAGTCATTTGAGGTAAAGAAACCAGCACCACCTAAGCCAAAAAAGGGTCGGAAAAAGAAACAATGATGAATGAAGTGTTTTTGATGAATGAACGAACTGTTTTTTTTTATGCGATGGATGACATCGCTTAAATGTAAATGTAATATTTTCGTCGCTGAAATGTACATTGTTTCATCTCTTAAATGTCTATTGTTTAATCGGTTATATATATTCACACTTTTTGTGATCGCTTAAATGTACATCTCTTTATTCTTACATGGGCATTGTAAATTATGGAGTATTATTCTCTATTTGGCTGATTTGAAGCGATTCGGTCTGGTTGGGATAGCTGAAAAAGGAACTGATGTGGATCCTGAGGTTGGGATAGCTGAAAAAGGAACTGATGTGGATCCTGAACATGCTGAGCACATCAGACTTCTAAGGGAAAAAGTGCTACATGAGATAACGCGTAAGAACTGGCCAGTGCTGAGAAAGAATGCAAGACGGTACAGATTGATGAACAAGGCTGAGGCAGAGGAGTATCTGAAATATGATCTGGCACAAGATATGTCTTATTTAAAGGAAGCCCTGGAAAGAGACATGGTGTCCGCCATGATGGATCATTACAGAACTTCTTATCTCGAACTCCTCATGGAAATGGATCAGAAGGCCCTGGATTATTGTAACACAGGAAATAAAAAGAAGATCATGCATTATGATTACAAACTCAGAAGTCTAATCTGCAAACGTATAAAAGGAGCATGGGAACTGATGTTGGTGAGGATCACCAATCCACAATTTGTGAGAGATTACTTGAGGTTTGTACATAAACAGTTTGGCCAAAAGTAGAAGAAAACAGTTTGTGTAAACGTTTGTAGGTGTGATTATCTATTTTTCAGCGATGGGTAAGAAGCATTTTAAGCGATGGTTATATATTCTTTTCAGCGATGAATATGTATTCTTTTTCAGCGATGTGTATATAGCATTTTTCAGCGATTTGTATATGAGCATTTTATGCGATTTTATGTATGTTTCTGAGTTCTGAGTTGTGTTGTGATATGTTTCTCTTTTTATGAGTTTTCTGAAATTTCATATTTATACATTCATTTAAGTGAGTTCTGAGTTATGTTTGTACATGTGATTATCAGTGATGTCAAGAGCAATTTTTCAGCGATGTGTACATTGCATTTTAAGCGATGGTTTTGTATGGTTTTCAGCGATAGAGAGCAAGCATTTTAAGCGATTGTGATAGATCGTCGTTTTTTATTTTATATGTATGTTTCTGAGTTCTGAGTTATGTTGAGCGATGGACATCAAGCATTTTGTGATATGTTTCTCTTTTTCTGAGTTTTCTGAAATTTCATATTTATACATTCATTTAAGCGACAAAATGTTTGTACATGTGAATATAGCATTTTAAGCGATGGTTCTATATTGTTTTCAGCGATAAAGATTAAGCATTTTAAGCGATGCGTCTATGTTGTTTTCAGCGATGGAAGGAAATATATTTCATTTTTATGGAGTGACCTAAATGAAATGGGCCTAAATAAAATTAAATGGGCCTCGGAAAATTTTTTAAACTGTGAGCCTTATAAAAGGAATCACATTCATTTCTCGAATCTTCATTTCTAAACCGTTTCTCAAAACCCTAATTTCTCAAAACCGTAATCGGAATCACCTTCATTTCTCAGAAATGTCGTCCAAAAGAAGATGCACGGAAGAGAGTTCCAGTCGCACTTCCGACTTGTTCACACAATGCTGGGAGATGTTCGGGAATTATCTGAAGGATACACATCCGACGTGTGACAATGCGCGCGGACTGAATGATTTAATAGAAAAAATGTTAAACGCTGGGTATGTGCCGAAGAAGCATCGAGATATTCTTATTGAAACACAGGTATTTCTTATTGAAATTACAACTGAGTTTAGAATGGTTTTAATGTTTTATGGTTTTATGGTTTTGGTGTTTAGAATGGTTTTAATGTTTAGAATGGTTTTGGTTGGAATTGTTTTGAACTGATTTATTGTTTTTAATGCTGTTTTGAACTGATTATGGTTGTTCTAGGGTTACGAATTGTTTCAGTGTTTATGTTTGAACTGTTTGAACTGATTATGGTTGTTCTAGGGTTATGAGTTGTTTAAGTGTTTTATGGTTGTTTTAGTTATTAATTGTTTTTTACTGATTATTGTTGTTTTAATGATTTGTTTTGAACTGATTATGGTTGTTTTTTAGTGATATGAATTGTTTTTGTTCTGATTATGGTTGTTTTAGTGATTATTTTGAACTGATTATGGTTGTTTTTGTACTGATTATGGTTGTTTCAAAAAATTGATTCAGTGCTATGAATTGCTTTGTATCTTATATTTACATCTTATATGTTAATAAGCTATCTTTCTTATATGTTGAAACACAGGAATTTCTGTTGAAAATTATAACTGAGTATCCTGATATTGAGGCTGCTGAAAGATCTTATAACATCATGTATCCCCACTTCGAAGCTCTGGATATTCATATTGGTGTCCTCCAAAATGAAGGCAGATCTAATGGTGTTGATGTGAACAGACGTTTATTTGATCCCACACAGCTGCGTGAAATGTCAAATCACTATCGCAGCGTTAAAGTCTCATTTGCAAATACTCCAGGGCAGTTGAGAGAACGCAAAAAGGCTTTTACAAATATGTGGGAAGATCTGATTCATAGGCTTAGGGCGATGCATCAAGCCATCTCTGATCCAGCTCATATCCCTGCTGTTTAATATGTTTTTGGAATGTTTTTGAATGACTCTTGAATTGTGGTGTTTTGGAATGACTTGTTTTTGTGAAGTTTTTGGATGTTTTTATGACTTTTTTGAATGGTGATGTTGAATGTGTTTTATGACTTTGTGATTGAATGAAATGTTGAATGTTGAATGTTTGATTTATGGTTTGATTTATGGTGTTGAATGTTTTATGACTTTGAATGGATTTAACTGATTTAGTGTTATGAATTGTTTCAGTGATTATGGTTTTTATGATGTATCGCTGAAAAGTATATAGTGAACTCGCTTAAAAGAATAGTTGTTCATCGCTGAAAAGTTATAACATCTCTGCAAAGCGTATTCGCTTAAAGGAATCTCAATCATCGCTGAAAATAATAGTACAATCTCGATGAAATGAAGCACATACCATCGCTGAAAAGTATAATGTTCTATCGCTGAAAATAATGATACAAATTAATATCTTTTAATTAGGAATTAATAATTTCGTTAAAAATAGTATCTTAAAGAAAACAGTTGCACTTCATCGATAGTGTACCATTATTTTCAAGTCATCGCTGAAAATAATGGCACACTCTCGCTGAAATGAACTACATTCCATCGCTGAAAAAAATAACTATGTATCGCTGAAAATAATGATACAAATTAATATAATTTGTGTCAGTAATATGTTGTAATTAGGAATTAATAATTTCGCTAAAAATAAAAACATATGATATATCGCTGAAAAGTACATAGTGAAATAGCTTAAAGAGTATATCAATCATCGCTGAAAAGAGTACGTATACATCGCTGAAAAGATATAATATCTCTGCAAAGTGTAGTATCTCGACGAAAACAATTGCACTTCATCGAGAGTGTACCATTATTTTTCAAAAGTCATCGCTGAAAATAATGAGGCACGCTCGCTGAAATGAAGGGCTTTTTATCGCTGAAAAGAATAATGTTGTATCTCTGAAAATAATGATACAAATTAATATAATTTGTGTCAGTAATATGTTGTAATTAGGAATTAATAATTTCGTTAAAAATAAAAACATATGATGCATCATGCATTCTGCATCGCTGAAAAGATATAATATCTCTGCAAAGTGTATTAGTTGCACATCTCGGGGAAAGGAATTTGAAGTCATCGCTGAAAATAATGTGGCATTCTCGCCGAAATGAATGGAATTCCATCGCTGAAAAGAATAAAGTTCTATCGGCTATCGCTGAAAATAATGGTACACTCTCGATGAAATGAAGCATAGTGATGTATCGCTGAAAAGAATAATGTTTTAATTAGGAATTAATAATTTCGTTAAAAATAAAAATATATGATGTATCGCTGAAAAGAAAATAATTTGTGTAACATGTTTTAGTGAATTTTAGTGATTTTTTCTGTTGTAAGATATTTTAGGATACAAATCCGTTTAAGATATGCAGTAAATCCGTTAAAGATACGTACTAATCCGTTAATTTCGTAATTAATAAAACCGTTCCATATTTTAATTGGACAACTTTACCCTTTTGCATTTACAACCCTTGGATTTTAATTGGACGATCAAGATTTTCGCCTTGATGTGCTGCGGATTTGTTCAATCGCACCATAACCGGACCCTAAATTATTAGCTCAATAGAAGCAATACCACTTGACAGGGGCGAAACTATATACTATTAAATTGGGATGGCTTAGCCCTCCCATAAATTTTGGCACAAAATATATAATAATATATTATACATTAATATATGCTAGATATCATTCCTTAATTAATTATTTGTTCTTATAAATTTCAAAAAGCCCAAAATTATTTATAATCTAATAATTCTTGGCCCATTATATTGAATTAAAGTTTGATCTATACTAGTTTTGTGTCGTTTTCCTCTCCACTAGATTTTTTGATGTTCCATCACCAATTCACCATCATCGCAAATCAAATTCCAAAATCTAAGCATTTTCTAAACTATAAGTTTGAAGTTTGAACAATGCAATAACAACAAAGAAACGCATAGGAACAACTTCCAACTACTACCCATCTCTATCTTGTTAAATTTTTTCTTTATTTTTTTGCCAAATAAAATGGGTTTTCATATGCTTAACTATCTACGTTTTATATAACGTTATTTGAACAATGTTTTAAAATAGTTTATATTTTGTTTTGGGTTAGGTCTTTTTTGTGCAATCGGCTATTCCTTATTGAGATTCCTGTTTTCGCCCTTGACTTGACTTATGCCATTATGAAACTCTATCCACTTAATCAATATGATCTCAGACTCTGACCATTGTGAATGCAAATAATTACTTTAGCACATATGTTTTACCTATTATGTTCAACTAGTAAAGCTAAATAACACATGCATTGGGAATATGATCCTGTACTGATTCATTACTTATTGAAGTGTTGAATTATCTTTTTTTTTTTTTTTTGCTGAATGTCGATTAAAGTGATAGAATAAATATTTTCAATATGAACATACTAAATGTTAAAAATATAGATACAACACTCTTGAATAATAATGCAGCATTCAATATTGGGAAGTTATAGTTAAATACCCAGCCCTTTAAGTTCATATGTATTGGTACCCGCATACTATATACGTACAGTATTGATACCTATCTCTTAAATACATCACACTTCAGGACCTGGCAATTAAAAGTAAATCAAAACTTTTAAAAAAATGTTGAAAATACTACAATGCCCCCACTTTTGACTGACATGTGACTGTTGATATGATGGAGAGAGTTGGCAGGCATATGTATCTCTCATCCTTCTTTCTCACCAACCTGCAAGCAATTGAAACACCATGGACATCGTTATTTTTGGGGAAAAACTTTTGGAGAAGCTTGTTCGCGAAGCTTGGTAAAGAAGATCGAAGATTAGGAAGCTTAGGGTTTGCGACACTGTGGTTTTGTGAATAGGCGATTGCAATGGATTAGGGTTTTAGGGGCGAGATTGTAACGGGTTCTTAGAAGGGGAAAGCTTGATGAGAGAGGAGGGTAAGGCCATGGGTTAGGATGGCTGTTTAGGGGGATAGTGCAACGGGGCTGTGATGATATTTGGAAAGGGATAAAGCAACGGGTTCGGAGGATTTTTTAAGGCAAGTATGAGCGGCATTGAAGAGCAACTACATGGGCAAGAGGAACCCGAAATGCAATGACGAGAGACCTTGTTGTTTTGTGAGTAGGATGTGCACTTTGAATCGGAAAAAAGTTCTGACTTTTGGGAAGATGAAGGTCATGAATCGGGAATTTGCAAGAAAGAGGGCACAATAATGTCGTGTTAAAACTCTAGCAGATGGTTGTCCCGTGATGCTCTGTGTGTGTGTGTGTGTTTTTTTTTTTTTAAATTTTCGTGCGCACATTGGTGTTGTTATGTCTACAGTTAATGCTTTGTAGCTTGTGGATTGGTATTTCTATATTTTTTTTTATTTCTGTGCACACCGATATTATTATGAATAGAGCAAAATGGTTTGTTAATAATTGGATACGTGTTTGGACTGATGCAATACATGGAACATAGATTTAGACATACGGATGATCACGATCCTGATATTGAAATAATACTGTGTAGTCATGGTGACATTTTCTGTATGTATTGCAACAACATCGGTATCACAGAATTTAATTGTAGTGTATATGTGCCTTACACAATGTTGTAGTGGAATTCAGGCCGCTAGTATTGTATGATTAGGATTACGGCCCGGGGTTGGTGGGAGGTGGCGATGAAGGAACTGCATAGGGACGATTACTACTCATTTGACAAAATTCAGGTATTTTGCAAAAGGCTGCTAGCGTCGAACCCTGGAAGTGTCGCATATTTAGAGGTGTTTGAGGGTACCAAAAAATATTTTTGATATTTTTTACCACATGACTCAGCTGTGTCATTTTAGTGTTGATTGTTTCAGCCATAGTGGTATACCACATATTGACATGTAATATTTTTTGGAACATGTCTGGTACAACATTGATTTGACAAGTGGTAATTTTGTATATGGTTTCAGTATTTGAAACGATCATTCGGAAGGATGGTCTCAATACGTGATACCATGTAAATGTAAAAGAAGTAGCTTTCACAGATTATTATTTACTTCCTCCGTTCTCAAATAAGTGATCCATTTGCATAGTAGTAATATTGATTGAGTAAATTTGATTACTTTTTTTTTTGACATAGTTACATATATATATATATATATATATAAACATAGTCATGTAAGATCTTGTTATAATTTTTATTTATATACAATTTGAGTTATAAACATTTAAAAGTGTATCTTGAACTGCGTGAAATGCAGAAATGAAACATTTATATAAGGACATAGGAAGTATTATGGATGGCTTCATTTTCGATATTGTTGCATGAACAGATGAACTACATTTTTTGGATAGTGTGAGATTTTTTGTAGTGGATGTCCATAATAAGACCAACACATTTAATAAGATAAACACATTTACTGAGCTCCAATACACATTGTTGTAGTGGACTATGTGTTTTTTCAAGAACACACCATTACCTTTCATAGTGAACACCGGATATTCTGCATAAAATGTACTCCTCTACAAAAAGAAAGTACCATTCCTTCAAATATGACTCATATAATGATATGTGGCATATTTGTGGCACCTAGGGTTGCATTAATGTGTTGTTCATGATTATTCGTACATTATAAAATATACAATAACATATTTGTTCGTTATTATGGGTGTTTATATAGTTGAATGCCATTAATGAGCTCCAATACATATTGTTGTAGTGGACTATGTGTTTTCCCAATAACTCACCATTACCTTTCATAATGAACACCGGATATTCTGCATGAAATGTACTCCTCCACAAAAAGGAAGTACCATTCCTTCAGATATGCCTCATATAGTTATATGGGGCATATTTGTGGCACATAGGGTTAGGTTAATATGTTGTTCACGATTATTCGTACATTATAAAACATGCAATAACATATTTAATCGTTATTATGGTTGTTTATGTGGTTGAATGCCATTAATGAGTTCCAATACATATAATTGTAGTGGACTATGTGTTTTCGCAATAACACACCATTACCTTTCATATTGAACACCAGATATTCTGCATGAAATGCACTTCTCTACAGAAATGAAGTACCATTCATTCAGATATGTCTCATATAGTGATATGTGGCATATTTGTGGCACTTAGGGTTAGGTTAATGTGTTTTTCACGATTATTCATTCATTATAAAACATGCAATAACATATTTGTTCGTTATTGTGGTTGTTTATGTGGTTGAATGCCATTAATGAGCTCCAATACACATTATTGTAGTGGACTATGTGTTTTCCTAAGAACACACCATTACCTTTCATATTGAACACCATATATTTTGTATGAAATGCACTCATCTACAGAAATGAAGTACCATTCATTTAGATATGCCTCACATAGTGATATGTGACATATTTGTGGCACTTAGGGTTGGGTTAATGTGTTGTTCACGATTATTCGTACATTATATAATGTAAACAAACATATTTTTTCGTTATCATTGTAAATTACAGTCGTTGAATGCCATTAATGAACTCAAATACAAGATTTTGTGGTGGACTATGTATTTTCCCAAGAGCATACCATTATTTTTCATGGTATACACCGGACCTTCTGCACCAAATGTACTCCTCTACTGAAATTAAGTACCATCATTCAATAATGCCTCATATAGTGATAAGAGGCATACTTGGGGCACTTAGGGTTGAGTTAATGTGTTATTCACGATTATTCGTACATTATATAACATAAACAAAGATATTTGTTCTTTATTATTGTAAAACATAAACAAATACTGTATATTTTGTGGTGGACTATGTGTTTAATGACCACAAATAAATTATCATCCAACGTTTAATGACCATCAACCACGGCATCCCCAGTGCCAACATTGGGGTCTGTTTCAGCTTCATTTGCACTCTGAGTGGGAACATCAAACTTTGGGACCTGACCATCAACGTACATTGGATATGGAACATCAACTTGCATGGATTGTGGAATATTAGCCGAAGAAGGAACACCAGACTTTGGAGACGTAACATCAACTTGCATATCCCCGAGAACATCAGTACTTGCAAGAGGAACACCATACTTTGGAGCAAGGGTATCACCTTGCATGGAAAGAGCATCAGATTATTGAGGATCATGGGCAGGCGTTCAGATTTTTGGAGATCACTCCATAATCTGACAATTGAATCAACACTATGTGGAAGATTATTGAAAAGTGTTGTTTCCCTACTCCAAAATAAATGGTGTTGATCACTCCATTTCCACCAAGTTATTATCGTTGCCCCCTCGTTATCCTTCTTTTTGGATTTCATTTTGTCTTTCTTGGTACTTCCTTTTACTTTTGACGACATTCTTTCTTTACCTGCCAACTTCATTAAATCAACACTATGTGGAAGATAATAATATACAAGTTTACGGATGACACTGTACAAATAATTCACAATACTCAATTATACTCTAAATGACACCATATACAAAACATTATATACAACCTTATTATTAATTTCTATTCACCATAATGCACAAAACAATCCCTAAAATATCTAATATCTCACAAACGTCAATGCTATCCCAGATAACACCCCAAAACTAACCCTAGCCATTTATATTCACCAAGAAGAAAAAAATCATCCCAATAACAGTGATGTAGTTCACTAAACTCTATGGTATCTCAAAAACCATCCCAAAACCAACCCTAGCCATTTCTATTGGCCAAAATGCACAAAATCAGTCCCAAAACAGTGGTGTAGTTCATCATTCTCCTCGGTATCTCAGAAACATCTCCAACACCAATATATTGTTATGTGACCCATAGTATCGCACAATAGTTTCATAGTTTATGACCAAAATTACACAAGTATGAAATCAATTACTCATCCAAACCACAACAAACAACAAAAAACTAAAAATAAAAATCAAACTTTACCCATTCAAATCGCACCCTCTAAAGCACCCATTTCATGTTTCATAACAATCTCACAACAAGGTCACTAGTTTTCGAGCACAAAAACAAGTTCAAATCGCTTCCCTCTAACAAAAACCCTTACTCAAAATACTTTCAAAGTTACAACACCACGAACCACAAACAAGTTCAAATGTAACCACCCATGGAAATGAAGCCCAAAAATATAAACACCCTTCAAATCCCAGCCTTCAAAAACCACTTTGAATTGGAATATTCAAATTTTGGTACATTTGAACTCCTTCTTCGAAACTTGGTTACTTTTCCCTTCAAATCTCCTCTTTCGAATCTTGATGCCGGGGTGGGCGGTTTGTTCTCCCTTGGAGCTCGAAAAAAATGGCACGAAGATAGGGCTGCAAATGAACGATTTCTCTTGAAATGGGATAGCAAAATACTTCATCTTCTCCGGCTATTGAAAGGGGGGTGGTGGTGATGTGGAGTGGATTTCATTAACTCCATGGAGGTTCCAAAACCCAATGCATTGGACAAGACATAAAGTCAAAATGTCCTTGCTACCCTTTATCATTACTTTCAATTCTTCTTTGCTTCAAGGGCATTTTAGTCTTTTCGCATTTACATATTTACAAAGAAAATCAAAATTATTGGGTGGGTATCTGAATTGAAGTATTATAGTATAGAGGTATCAGACTAAGAGTATTTTGACTATGGGGTATTAAACTTCACTTTTCCGTTCAATATTTCAGTAAATACTAAATTTATTGTATTCAACACAATAATTGGGTTTATCAAATATATTAATATTATCATGGAAAGTATTATACAGAATTATTGATCATCAGTGGCGATTCCTGAAACAAAGTTTAGGGTGAACAAATTTATTTATTTATTTATTAATTTTTTACAGAACAATAAACATATCAATTACAACACACTGATATTTTTTTGGAAAAAAGAAAATTCATAACTTCATCTAGTATTTTATTGTGATTAGAGTTGTAAAACAAACAAACAGCTCGCTGTCAAAGCTCGGTTCGATTCGTGTTCGTTCGTTAATTGTTCGTTTGTAAAGCTTACTGAGCCGAGCTCGAGCACGAACACGAGCTCGTTTGCTTAACGAACGAACACGAGCTTGTTCGCGAACAGTTCGAAAGTGTTCGTATATGTTCGTTAACGGGGTAATTTTGTAATTTTATATGTTCGTATATGCTTGTTTGATGATTTCACTATTACGGGAAAAGACATCTAACCCTTGATTCGATGAAAGATTCATAATTTTTTTGGTAAAATTTTAATTGAGCCGAACGAGCGCAAACGAGCCGAGCTGAACAAAAGGGTAAGTTGGCTCGTTTGAACTAAACGAGCCGAGCCGAACTCAAGCTCGAGCTCACGAACTTTTTCACGAGCTGAGCTCGAACACGATTTCAAGCTCGAATTCCTTAACGAACGAACACGAGCCGAGCTCAAATGCTTAACAAGCCGAGCTCAAACACCCAAAGCTCGGCTCGGTTCGGCTTGTTTACAGCTCTAATTGTGATTCATTTAACATTTAATTACACATATGATTCCGCAATTTGAATTTCTCAATCTTCATCAGTTAACAGACTCTCCAATTCAGATTTAACAATATTAATTATCTCACTGAAACCCCAAAAATCAACAAATAATAGAATTTAAAATACTTTACATTTTTTTTGGGTGACACAGCCTGAGAAGGCGAGCAAAGAAAGAAAAAAAAAGTTACAAAAAAAATAAATGACACAAAACTAAAGCAAAACAGTAACTCTAACTACGCCGGAAAATAGTATCCTTCGCATCATTCGCCAATGCCACCGAAACATGATCCGGAGGAAAAGCCCAAGTTGTATAGAAGTCTTCTAATCTAGCCGCCCAACGAGCCATGGCATCCGCCACCTGATTGCCTTCACGATAGACATGCCGAAGCGCACAACCCGGCATACTTATCAACTTACGTTGAATGACATCAATAGTAGGCCAATATCGATGCAAGCGATTACCTCCACCGTTAACCAACCTTACTACTTCCATCGAATCCACATAGCAACAATGAAGCATCATCTGGCAACGAGCAGCCATCTCAAGCCCAAATCTCAGCGCCAATAACTCCACCTCTAGGATCGTCCGACCATTCAATTGGCCGCTACAACCCATCTGTCAATCGCCCGCAGTACTACGAACTACAGCAAAAACTTATAATAAAGCAATGAAATGTGGAAAGCAAATTTTATATTCAACGGAACATTCGAAGTTAAATTTTAGAGAAATGATTGAAGTGGGTTGGCATATTCAAGAGTTTGGGCTTCTAATTGAAGAAATTAAATTGTGAAAACAAACTGTGGAAGAAGAATGGATAGATATAGAAGTTGTTTAGAAGCTAACGAATCATTTTAAATAAATAAAATCAAATTAATTAGCAAAAATGAATATATGTAATAGAATATTACACATATAAATATCAATATGAATATGTATATAAAATAATTTTTTAAATATATATATATAAATTATAAAAAAAGAAAAAAAAGTGAGGGTAGCCTCAAGTGGCCTAGAATCGCCACTGCTGATAATCATTATTTAACACGAAATTCTTTATAATCATACAATCATATACTCCCTCCGTTTTCCACATTAATTGGAACATTGCAAAATTTAACACTATGTAAGAAAATGGACGGATACAGCAATACAGGAACGTCGAGTCGAGATAGGATCTCTTCCCGCAAGACGTTTATGCCCCCGGTAGTGCTCCGGCAATGGCAGAACGTCCCCAAAGGTAAAACGACGAATGCCTCGGCGTAGCAGCACCGCAAACGCCGACGACCAGCGAACAAAAACAAAGAGCTGAGGGAGTCGGGAAGGATGCATAAGAGAAGTGTGAAGAAGATGATCTAACCCCTACCCTGATGCTGCCATTTATAGGCGTTGGAGAAGACGAAACTGCCGACGGTATTGATGGGGCAGTTTCAACTGAGAATTCAACAACTGAATTCAAATGGTTTTCAACAACTCGCGACGGGTGTTGAAATCAGAATGGGCTACAACGACTGGGCTTGGCGCATGGGCTCGATAAATAAATTTTGTCTAAAAAATTAGACAGGCCCAAAGCCCACCCAAAGCCCAATTACCAAGATCCAAGTCCAAGTCCAAGTCCAGGTCCACGGGCACGGGCGCGGGCGACGGCGACGGCGCGGCGCGGCTCGGCTCGGCTCGGGACGGGACGGGCGCGCGCGTGTGGGCTTCCCCCACACTTGATCAATCTGTATTAGTTTAATTGTTTCTAACACGCAGAACAATATAAACTAATTCAACTCCCACTGCTTAAGCGATGTGGGACGCGCCACTTTTACCTACCCTTTAACAACCATTTAAACACAAGCGTTTCAACTAGCCGCATTCAATGACCCATTTCGACCACTTATTTCTCACTCACCCGACAACGGTTTTGAGAAAATAAATGCACTACGACAATCTACGCGAAATGTAGAATTCGTATACGCTATTTAATTAATCCAAATTAAATATCGTCATTACGCAAAAAGGAGCTCAAAACCCCCTTTTTTCCAACAATCCCCCACATGAGTGGAAATAACAACAGTAGTGAATGCAATGCAAATGCGAATGCCCCGACTCCTTCTTAAAGAAAGGTTACTACACGGGTTTAAGTAGTTTTTGGCTTTGAACTTAAACCATATCAATATTATCGAGTATACAGGCGGTGTAGTGATTTTACTCTTGAACTATCCCCCACAACGTATACTAGTCCAATAATAAAGAATTAGTAACTTTTCAGACCCTTTGTCCGTTCTCACGTTTGGTTCCATTCCAGGCCATGGAAACCCCCTTTGGATTCATAAGTCTCTACTGAAGCGGCCACACTTCTACTTATATAGGTGATTCAAACAAGTATCCTGTCATACTTATATGAACACACAGTTCCAGAATCATTAAGAGTCATTAAACTCAGCCTCTACCACAGACAGGCATCAAACACTTTATCGTTGCTTCTGAGGGAAAGGATGAAGATTATTCTTCAAAAGTGTTTTCACATTTGAAATCATACATCTTAGTTGTCCCTTTGAACCAAGTTTGTGGGATCTCCACGCATCATGGTTGGGTTACCAATGTAGTCATTCTTTAGGTGTGGGTTTTAACCCCATTCCCTCTCGCAATTTGCAAAATTGATCTCTGTTGATAGCTTTTGTTAACGGATCCGCTAGGTTATCTCCAGACTTCACATAAGTTAGAGAAATTACTCCACTAGAAATCAATTGCTTAACGGTATGATGTCGACGACGGATATGTCTCGACTTACCATTATACATCTCATTTTGTGCCCTGCCAATAGCTGCTTGACTATCACAGTGTATCACTACTGTTGGCACAGGTTTCTTCCAACATGGAATTTCCTCGAGGAAATTTCGAAGCCATTCGGCTTCTTCACCAGCTTTATCTAAAGCTATGAATTCAGATTCCATGGTGGATCGGGCTATACACGTTTGTTTCTGTGACTTCCAAGACACAACCCCTCCCGCAATCATGAATACATAACCACTTGTGGATAATGAATCACTTTTCTCTGATATCCAATCGGCATCAGAGTACCCTTCAAGAACAGGAGGATATCTCGTGTAATGTAACCCCAACTCTTGAGTATATTTCAGATATCTCAAGACTCTCATAATAACCTTCCAATGCTCACGACTTGGATTGCTAGTATATCTACTCACTTTGTTAACTGAATATGCAAGATCCGGGCGAGTACAATTAGTCAAGTACATTAGACTACCAATGATTCTTGCATACTCTTCTTGAGCAACAGGTTCACCCCTGTTTACTTTCAACTTTTCACTGGGATCCATAGGCGTCTTTGCCGGACGACTATCATAAGCGTTGAATTTACTTAACACTTTCTCAATGTAATGAGACTGAGAAAGAACAATCCCTTCGGGATGCCTTATGATTTTTATCCCTAATATGACATCGGCTACACCCATGTCTTTCATGTCAAAATTCCTTTTTAACATGTTCTTGGTCTGATTAATCATATTCAAGTCAATGCCCATGATCAACATGTCATCTACATACAAGCAAACTATAACAAATTTGTCTGTTATTCCCTTGTAGTAAACGCATTTATCACATTCATTATACTTGAACCCGTTTGACAACATCACATTATTAAACTTCAAGTGCCACTGCTTAGGCGCTTGTTTCAGACCATTCAGAGATTTAACCAGTTTGCAGACTTTATGCTCTTGTCCTTGAACAACAAAGCCTTCTGGTTGATTCATATAAATCTCTTCATCTAGATCACCATTTAAGAATGCAGTCTTAACATCCATTTGATGTATCTCAACATTGTAAAGTGCAGCAATTGAGAGAAACACTCGAATGGAGGTGATTCTAGACACCGGAGAATAAGTATCAAAATAATTATCTCATTCCTTTTGTCTAAAGCCCTGAACTACAAGGCGAGCCTTGTATTTATCGATCGATCCATCGGCTTTATACTTTCTTTTAAGGACCCAACAGCATCCTAAGGGTTTACAACCTTTCGGTAGATCAGTAAGAACCCAAGTGCGATTCTGCATAATGGATTCTAACTCACTGTTTATGGCTTCTTGCCATAACGCAGCATCTGATCGAGCCAGAGCTTCACTCACAGTTCTTGGCTCGTTATCTAACATAAAAGTGACGAAATCTGGACCAAAAGTTTTAGCGACTTTGGCCCTATGGCTACGACGAAGTTCAACTGGTTCAGGAGAAATACTTCCCTTGTCAGTTTGCTTCGGCTGATCAGAACTCGTAGCTTCATCAAACGTTCTTTTATTTGAACATTCCACTTTATCCTTGTAAGGATATATTTCTTCAAAAAACACAGCGTTTCTTGATTCAATTATTGTTCCTTCACTTATACCAGATATTTCTGACTTATGTACCAGGAAACGATACGCGCTACTGTTGAGGGCATACCCTATAAAGATACAGTCAACTGTTTTGGGGCCGATTGTAACTTGTTTAGGAGGTGGCACCTCAACTTTAGCCAAGCACCCCCACACTTTGAGGTATTTGAAAGAAGGTTTTCTACCTTTCCATAACTCGTAAGGTGTTACTTCCTTATCTTTGTGAGGTATTTTATTTAAAATATAATTAGCTGTTAAAACAGCTTCCCCCCACAAGTTCTGGGGTAACCCTGAACTAATCAACAAGGCATTCATCATATCCTTTAGCGTACGGTTCTTACGTTCCGCAACACCATTGGACTGCGGTGAATATGGAGTTGTAGTTTGATGAATTATTCCGGATTCGGCACACAATTCAGCAAATGGAGCAACATATTCTCCTCCTCGATCACTCCGAATAACCTTAATTCGGCTATTCAACTGAGTTTCAGCCTCAAGCTTGAAGTTTTTAAAAGCTTCAATAGCTTCATCTTTGCTTCTCAACAAATAAAGATAGCAATAACGAGTGCTATCATCGATAAAAGTAATAAAATACTTTTTACCACCCCGAGTTTGCAAAGATCTAAAATCACATACATCAGTATGAATTAAATCCAGGGGTTTAGTATTTCTTTCAACACTTGGAAATGGAGGTTTTGTCATTTTCGCTTCAACACAAATTTCACATTTGTTTTTATCGTTGAATTCCATTTCCTTAAGTAAATTTAAATTTACCAATCTCTTTATAGCATTTTTATTTGCATGTCCAAGTCTACAATGCCATAAATTAAAACACTCAAGCAAGTAAGAAGAACCTTCAATTTTATTACCAAAAGCTTGCTCAACAACTTGGCGTTTAGCCATTACATTAAACTTGAAAAGACCATTGGTGAGATAGCCTCTACCAAGGAATTTTCCAAACTTAGTCATGATAAACTTATCAGACTCAAAAACAAGTTTAAAACCACTACTAACTAGAAGCGAACCAGAAACCAAATTCTTCCGGATATCAGGGACATGCAGCACATCCTTCAGAGTCAAGTTTTTGCCACTAGTTAGCCTCAGTATCACATTTCCAACGCCAACCACATCAGATGATGCTTGGTTTCCCATGTGCAGTTTTCTGCCTTCAACAGTCCGGTATGAAGTAAAGAACTCCCTGTTGGCAGCCACATGACACGAAGCCCCGGTATCAACAAACCAACCTTTAGCATCATCAATATGCAATACTGCTTCAGACACCACTGCACAAAGGTTGTCTTCCCAACCGTCAGGTTCAGCATGTACCATGTGAGTGGTAGGCTTAGCAGGCTTCTTATTCTTCGGCTTTGGGCACTGATTGGCAAAGTGCCCAACCTTGCCACAGTTGTAGCAATTCCCAGAGAATTTCTTCCTCTTTTGGCCGTCGGCAACCGCTTTACCTTTGCCCGCAGCGGTCGGCTGCTTGCGTTTACCGGTTTCAGTCAAGTTCGCCTTAGCTTCCACGGAATGGCTCTTTGACACGGCCTTGCGGTTATCCTCCTCGATTCTAATCCGTGTAACAAGATCTTCAAGAGACATTTCTTTTTGCTTGTGCATCAAGTAGTTCTTGAAGTCTTTCCACGAAGGAGGCAGCTTCTCGATCACAACCGCAGCGTTAAACGCATCGGGCAATTGCATTCCCTCAGCGTGAACGCTATGTATCAGTAATTGAAACTCTTGAACTTGTTCAACCACTGAACGCCCGTCAACCATCTGAAAACCCAGATATTTGGAAACGGCATGCTTTTTAGTACCAGCATCCTCCGTTTTGTACTTCCGTTCCAACTGAATCCACAGTTCCTTTGCACCTTTTACAGAAGAGTACACAGCGTACAAAGGATCCGTGAGAGCACTCAGAATGAAGTTCTTACACATGAAATCACCGTGAACCCATTGTTCTTTGGCGAAGAGCTTCTGAGGATCGGTCTCCATCTCATACAGGGACGGCCGGCTGCTCCTCAAAAACCCGGCCAAACCAAGAGTGGTCAGATAGAACAGCATCTTCTGTTGCCACGTCTTGAAATCACGCCCGTCAAATTTTGACGGCTTCTCGGCCACTCCAAATGACCTTGGCAACGCCATAGGGACGGAACCCGTTGACGGCCCAACGCCCGGCACGAAGGCCGGCTCCGACTGAACATAAGTTGGCAAACTAGTGTTCAGCGGCCCACCGCCCGGTTGTAAACCGGTGTTCATGTTATTAAGTCCTGCGGGTGTAACCCTGACTGTTTGTCCAGAAAACGGTAAAGACGCCCCAACCGAAACGTTGTGCTGGAACGAAACTGTTCCAAAGGAGTGCCCAGAGATAAACTGCCCAGAATTGGGCAAAACATACCCGCCAGCGTTAGGCGTCGGCGACAGGGGCAGAAAGGCCGTCGTTGGATCAAGCAAGTATTGATCGATGGAGGCGTTTGGGTCTGCCGTCGGCAGTGGCAACGGCAGCGGCAGCGTCACGGGTGGAGGAACGACAGTGGCAGTGGTAAGCATTGACGGCACCGCTGCGGTTGGGGTAACGACAGCGGACGCCTGGACAGACCCAGGCATGGGAACGGAGGCGGCGGCGGCAGCGACGGATGAGACGTCAGCGGAGGCGGTGGCGGCAGCAGTGGAACCGTCCATTTTAAACGTCTTGCGCTTGTAAGAAAATGGACGGATACAGCAATACAGGAACGTCGAGTCGAGATAGGATCTCTTCCCGCAAGACGTTTATGCCCCGGTAGTGCTCCGGCAATGGCAGAACGTCCCCAAAGGTAAAACGACGAATGCCTCGGCGTAGCAGCACCGCAAACGCCGACGACCAGCGAACAAAAACAAAGAGCTGAGGGAGTCGGGAAGGATGCAGAAGAGAAGTGTGAAGAAGATGATCTAACCCCTACCCTGATGCTGCCATTTATAGGCGTTGGAGAAGACGAAACTGCCGACGGTATTGATGGAGCAGTTTCAACTGAGAATTCAACAACTGAATTCAAATGGTTTTCAACAACTCGAAGCCCACCCAAAGCCCAATTACCAAGATCCAGGTCCAGGTCCAGGTCCAGGTCCACGGGCGCGGGCGACGGCGCGGGCGCGGCGCGGCTCGGCTCGGCTCGGGACGGGACGGGACGGGACGGGCGCGCGCGTGTGGGCTTCCCCCACACTTGATCAATCTGTATTAGTTTAATTGTTTCTAACACGCAGAACAATATAAACTAATTCAACTCCCACTGCTTAAGCGATGTGGGACGCGCCACTTTTACCTACCCTTTAACAACCATTTAAACACAAGCGTTTCAACTAGCCGCATTCAATGACCCATTTCGACCACTTATTTCTCACTCACCCGACAACGGTTTTGAGAAAATAAATGCACTACGACAATCTACGCGAAATGTAGAATTCGTATACGCTATTTAATTAATCCAAATTAAATATCGTCATTACGCAAAAAGGAGCTCAAAACCCCCTTTTTTCCAACACACTATTCACACACGCACTTTGACTTAAAGTTTTATCATAGTTATACAAGTTAAAATATAGTCAAGTGAGATCTTATTAGATTCGCCTCGTCGAGTAGTTTTTAAATATCAAACTCTATTATTTTTACTTGTACCGAATTTAAGTTATTAATGGTTTAAAATGTGCATTGGACTGCGTGCAATGTGGGTTTGTTTCAATTTTTTAAAAACCTTCCTCCGTTTTAAACAATTTTAAACGGCTATATTCTTAGTATTTAATCAATAGTATAATGCAGTTTCCGCAAAATAGTATAATGCAGTCGTGATTGATCGATTTGAAGTTTTCCATTGTATTTTAAGAACAATTATTTCATTATATAAGATCATAATTAATCATATTTAATCTAAATAAATAACACTAATCATACGCTGATAGACCACAAGTCTAATGTTAAAACTTGCAAGCGATGACATGTCATTTAAAATAATGTTTTTAGGTACACCATTCATAATAAAGTTGACATTAATGTTGGAGATTGTATTGATAATTTAATTATTTATTATTTATATACATTAAACATAAAATTCATATAAAGAAGAAAAATTCTCTTTTCTTCTCAATTTTTTTATTAGTATTAAATAGAATAGAAAATAGTTGTCGCTGTAAAATCCAATACAGTAAAGTGTGATATGATACCTAACTTTACTTTTTCTTAGCCGAAAATAATTTTATTGATGACACATTAATGAAATTCCTTATTATTTTTGTAAAAGAACAATTTTTAAATTGAAATTTATATTGAATCTTTTCTTAATTGGTTCATGGGCCTATTTTACACACATATCATATTGTAGCACATTGACTTAAATATGTATCATAATTATACACGAAAAAATATAGCTATATGTGATCTTGTTGGATTCGTATTGTCTCTTATCTTTTATATCAAATTGTTAGAATTTTTAATTGCACTGAGCTTGAGTTATTAATAATTTATAATGTGCATTGGACAGCATGAAGGGGTGTGCAACCTTTAAAAAGATGGACGAAGTATATAAACAAAAAATGAAAATATAAAAATAAACTATATGATCATGTTAAAATAATCATTTCATATACCTAAATACTTACATTAACGTTAAAAAAGAAAGATAGTTTAGGGAAAATATTGTTACATAATTTGGCAAGTTAAATAATTAAAATTAAAAAAAATAAAATATTTAAATTATATTTATACTGTACTTAATAAATTATAAATATTTAATAAATTAAAAATGAATAAGTAATTAAAATATTTAATAATTTTGGTAAGTTAACTAATTTAATTTACCGAATTAACAACAGCTTTCCCCGCAAGGGTTGGGGACTTACCCTAATGATCAAGTCCCCTGCTCACAACCAATAGGTTGGGGGTTCGATCCCTACCCGGCCCCCTATCCCTCCCCTTTGTCCCCCTTTGTAATTTGTGTGGTTTGGGCTCCCACACATGACCTTTGCCGACACATGAGTGTCAATGTTTACAAAAAAAAAAAAAACAAAACAGCTTTCCCCGCAAAATGTCATCGATATTGCTTACGGGTGACCGCAACTAATTGTATTTTAACTGTTTTTATTTTATTTTATTTATTTATTTATTTATTTATTATTATTATTATTATTATTATTATTATTATTATTATTATTATTATTATTATTATTATGATGAACTAGATGATTTGTAAGTTTTTTTAGATATTCAATAGTAATCTTTGATATATGGATAACCATAGTAAGCAGTTCATTGCTAAAGCAGTTCTGTGCATTCACAATGTTCAAATTCAAGACTTTACTAATTATGCAGCTAGAGCTTCTTAATTACTTCAAGCTAATTGATATTGTAATTATATTTTAGTAGTTGATGAAAGAAATATAATATTTTATTAATTGATGAAAGAAAAAACATAAAAAAAACTCCATTTGTCCCTCAAAGAAGTGTTATAGTTGATTTTTGACACGGTTAATTGTTTAACTTTGACTCACTTTTATTATAAGTATATATTAAGAAAAATAGTTAAATTAGGTCTTGTTAGATTATTCTAATAGCACACTTTTACAATATTTATATACTAAAAAAAGGAGTATATTATATATATATATATATATTGTTTTTGCATATTTTGTGATATGAACTCTTTCCTCGGTTCCAAAATAGTAAGTGTTACATTTGCATAGTTATAATTATTTATTGAGTAACTATGACCAAATATAGTCAAGTAAGATGTTATTTGATTAATCTAATTACTTAGTTTTACCACCTCAAATGTTTATAATCCTTATTAATGGTTTAAAATAAATGTGTCTTAATTGCGTGAAACATAGGAACTTAATCATTACTATTAAATAATAAGAGAGATACACTTCTAGACGTGGGAGATAGGGCGTACTGCTTAGATTAAAAATAATATAATATTTATATAAATAAAAAAGAATATAAGTAAGATATGAAAATGAATAGTTTAAAGGCTACATTATTCCATGTGGCACATATAATAAACAAAGGTAATCAGATCTCGTTGTCCATATGTATAAAAAAAAAAACAAATACTATATCTTTCATCAATCAACACACCAGGTTTCTTGTGGTATTCAATTGACCAAATTTTGGTCCAATATAATGTTCAATTATTAATTTTAATATTCGGTAGCTCGTCCCACCATTCTTCCACTTTACCATTTTCTTTGGCACAACTTTTCACTATTATTTTTTATATTCATACTTCACTTATTCATTTAGTAAGATTTTTTTATTGAAAAGTACATCAGATCTTATCATCGACTTGATGAATTAACTTCAAGAGATCAAGTTCATGTTGTTGCAATTTTATTAAGCCCAATTTGGATGATTCTTTGTCATCTACTTTGGCTTTATTTTCATAATAGTTTTGTGCATCGCTCAACTATTTTTAAAATCAATTTATTGAAAGGAAAAAAAAAAGATTTTATATTTTAAACAAAACATAAAAAAAAATTAAAAAGAACTCATCCAGTTATACATGCATCATCTACTCCCTGCTACCATCTCTAATCATTACTAGTGAGAATGTAAATATCGGGAATCTAATATTGTTGGAAAAGTGAGATTGTCGGAAATTTCATTTTTGGTATTTTAAGATTTATGCATTTAGTTGAATTATTAGTTTTAGATTTCCATATCAAAATAATTTACAATAACAGTCCTTGAATTCTGAACATGACATGAAGAAAAATGCATGATTTTGTTCTTGGTGTATTTTTATGTCCTTTGTGAAACTTATACGTATATATTTTAAAAAAGAATATATGAAATTTCTAAGTCACTATAAGAGTTTTGCTGGAAGGCGATGAACCAAATATAGCTTAATCGTTTGATGGATTTTGTTGGTTTATGGTAAAATTTATGTTATTGGGGATTAGTATCTTATATTTTTAAAAATTATTTTTAAATAAAATATATTTAATTAGTAAAGAATAGTAACAATAATGCGAAAATAAACTTGTGTCTAATAAAACCAATCTCATAACATGAAAAATTTATGTAAAAAATTTAATTAAATAAATAAAATTAATACACCAAAAAGTATATATGAAAAAATTACTTTAAAAATAAATGGATGGATGTTTCTACAATACGTAATTTTTAATATTACAACCAATTCTAGGATACGACGACTCGACGAGATAGTACGTAGTGTGATTTTAATAGTATCATATTGTTATCACCTAAAAAAAAATAATAAAATAAAATAAACATATCAATTAAGCTTATGTGCCCGTCAGGCCAAAGGGACAGTCACCTTTCTGTCCGTCAGGCCAAAGGGACAGTCACCTATCTACCCGTCAGGCCAAAGGGACAGTCACCTATCTGCCCGCCAGGCCAAAGGGACAGTCACCTATCTGCCCGTCAGGCCAAAGGGACAGTCACCTATCTGCCCGCCAGGCCAAAGGGACAGTCACCTATCTGCCCGCCAGGCCAAAGGGACAGTCACCTATCTGCCCGCCAGGCCAAAGGGACAGTCACCTATCTACCCGTCAGGCCAAAGGGACAGTCACCTATCTGTCCGTTAGGCCAAGACCAAAGGGACAGTCACCTATCTGCCCGTCAGGCCAAGACCAAAGAGATAGTCACCTATCTGCCCGTTAGACCAAAAGGACAGTCACCTATCTGCCCGCCAGGCCAAAGGGACAGTCACCTATCTGTCTGTTAGGCCAAGACCAAAGGGTCAGTTACCTATCTGCCCGTCAGGCCAAAGGGACAGTCACCTATCTGCCCGTTAGGCCAAGACCAAAAGGTCAGTTACCTATCTGCCCGTCAGCCAAAGGGTCAGTCACCTATCTGCCCGTTACGCCAAGACCAAAGGGACAGTCACCTATCTGCCCGTCAGGCCAGGACCAAGGGAACAATCACCTACCTGTCCTTCAGGCCAGGACCGATGAGACAGTCAACCAATTAGACCTATTGGCCGGCCAAGCCAGGGAGGACAACTAGACTTACTTGCCCGTACAAAGAGAGCAAAGCAAAAGATTAAGACCACTCGACCCCAACAGATTATAGAAGACCTGTCATCTATCGATAGCGTCAAAGCGGTTACCAAGAGCACTACCAAGGCGGTTTCTCGGATGGCGGTTACTGGACGGTCTATATATACTAAGCAGGGCTACAGAGGAAGGGACAACCAACACACCACAACACTCCTCTGGAGATTTCATTTTATCTTAGTTTGTAGTTTAGTTTCTCTAGTTTAGTTCGTAGTTTGTAGCTCGTAGTTGTTTCATTAAGTTCCTGTAATTAACAGTGGGCAAGAAATTCAATTCTTGTTCATTGTTCCTAATTGTTGAAGGCGCAATCCAACGTTTATTCTTACTGAAGGCGCAGTCACCTATCTGCCCGCCAGGCCAAAGGGTCAGTCACCTATCTGCCCATTAGGCCAAGACCAAATGGACAGTCACCTATCTGCCCGTCAGGTCAGGACCAAGGGAACAATCACCTACCTGCCCATCAGGCCAGGACCGATGAGACAGTCAACCAATTAGACCTATTGGCCGGCCAAGCCAGGGAGGACAACTAGACTTACTTGCCCGTACAAAGAGAGCAAAGCAAAAGATTAAGACCACTCGACCCCAACAGATTAAAGAAGACCCGTCATCTAACGATAGCATCAAAACGGTTACCAAGAGCACTACCAAGGCGGTTTCTCGGATGGCGGTTACTGGACGGTCTATATATACTAAGCAGGGCTACAGAGGAAGGGACAACCAACACACCACAACACTCCTCTGGAGATTTTATTTTATCTTAGTTTGTAGTTTAGTTTCTCTAGTTTAGTTCATAGTTTGTAGCTCGTAGTTGTTTCATTAAGTTCCTGTAGTTAACAGTGGGCAAGAAATTCAATTCTTGTTCATTGTTCCTAATTGTTGAAGGCGCAATCCAACGAATGGAACTTTTCAGTTTCTATCGTCTTAGGTCTGCAAAGGGTTTACTATTTGTTGTTATCCAAATTCCTGCGATAACAAATTGGCTACCACAGAGATTGAACAATCAACCACAATAGATCAATTGAATAATTTAATATTACGGTCGAGAATCTTAACACGGACAAATATGTCTACTCCCCAGAATACCACAAATTTGCTAGCAAGCATAATTCCGCCACCAGTGCCCTCAACAGGGCAAACTTCCATTACAATTACCCCATTATCATCGGATGTTATGCCTACAACTGGGCAGACACCAATGATGGTTCATCAACTGGAAACAATACCAGCGGATTTAATTAAGCAACTTGGGTAAATGTTAGATAGCCGGATCACGGCTTTAAAGAATGAATTGCTTGCACAAGCGTCATACCGAAATCAAGGATTTTATGCCCCATGGCCATATATGTCTACCATGGGCAATTCCCAAAACTGGACAACCGGTGTCCCGCCTCCGAAAGGTGTTTATGAACATCTACCAGGGGTGAATGGTAGATCGGTGGGACAAAATCAATCTATGTCTTATTCTTGGGCTCCAGTACCACTAGTTGGCATCACTCATTACCCAGTCGGGGTGAGCAATCACTCACACGGGCTGACCAGTGTCCCAGTAGGATACAGAACAATGATTAATCCCTCACAGGGTTTAGAACCGCTTCCTGTTAGGGATGCCAAACTCCAGAGTTTTGAAAGGGCAGAATCACGAGATGCCAGGGGTGAAGGGTCTGACGCCACTTGCCCAAAAAACGTTCCATTGGGAGTGCAAACACCTTTGGCTACGGAGAACTTTTCCGAAAACGTCCCACTTGAGGAGCAAGCAGATTTTGTCCCTATAGATGTGGATCAGCCAGTTGAGACATCCCGAATCAGACCTATGCCTGATTCAAGGATTAATAAGGAGATGTGGAGACCACCAATGGTTAGCCCCACAATTCCTAATGTCCAGTTTGCACCTCCAGTTATACATGTTTATCCTCACGATGTGCAACACCAAGGGCCGCCACTTGATGGCCATAGTATTTCAGCGTCTATGCAGAGCCCTGTGATTGATCCAAGTGTGTTAGCGGATATGCTACACACCCAGTTCGGCCTAAATGTGAGGCCTATCAGCCAGATGGCTTATCAAAAGCCATACCCAGAGGCCATAACACACGATCATCCTCTGCCCAAGGGGTTTCGAGTGCCTGATTTTTCCACATTCTCAGGTGAGGATGATGCATCCTCTATCGAGCATGTAGGGCAGTTTACGGCCCAATTAGGGGAAAATGCGAGAAATCCCTATTATAAAATGCAGTTATTCTCATTATCTCTAACTAAAACTGCATTTTCGTGTTTTGCAAACTTACCTCCTGGCCATTTTAGAACGTGGGCGACATGGAGAATGCATTCCATACTCACTTCTTTAATCCGGTGCCAATTGTGTCAATTATTGACATAGTGGATGCTAAGCAGTTACCCAATGAGTCAGTGATAGCCTTCATAGAGAGGGTGAGGCGGTTGAAGTCACGTTGCTCAACCGCCCTGAGCGACTCTGAGATGGCCAAAATCATGGTTGGAAATATGACACTTAAGTATAGAGAACAATTGATTGCCCATGAGATTTCAAACTTATCGGCTTTAGCATCTAAGGTCATACGTTTGGAAACTTTGTTAAAGAGCAGTGTGACTTAGTGTTGTGACCTCACCAACCAGGGTGATCAATATGTAGTAGATGTATAAGGCATCATTGGGGCCATATTGAATAAGTTGATACCATGGCCCAAATTTGACTAAACTTTGGGATGCCTATGATAATAATAAAAAAAATTGCAAGTGGTATATGCGGCTACTACAGTTTCTTTTTTTTTTAAAGAAAAAAGAAGGGGGATTGAAATTTGTTTTCCAAGACCATGGCCAACTAAAAAAAAAAAAACTTACCAAAGTCCCCGTCGATGGACATGGAGAAAAAATGGGCAACATCCCAATCGATCCTGAGATGGAAAAGATATTTTTTTTAAAAAAAAATGTCCACCCCCCAATCGATGAATAAAACAAAAAAATTGTTCACCCGCTTGAGGGCTAATCAACAGAAATAAAAATAAAATTTAAAAAAAAAGTTAAGAGAAAAATTTTACACATCTAAGGGATATGCCAACTAATGGCAACAAAAGAGTTCAAATTCGAGTTTTTAGATGGGCTTCAAACCGTATGGCTAGAATAATAAAAGATGAGCTAGAGAAAATACGAACAACGCTAATTGCCCGAGTTATTATTCATAACATTCAAAAAGTTTCGTTTTCACTTTTTGAATATTTGAATAGGGGGACAACTGTTATCACCTAAAAAAAATAATAATAAAATAAAATAAACATATCAATTAAGCCTATCTGCCCGTCAGGCCAAAGGGACAGTCACCTATCTGTCTGTCAGGCCAAAGGGACAGTCACATATCTACCCGTCAGGCCAAACGGACAGTCACCTATCTGTCCGCCAGGCCAAAGGGACAGTCACCTATCTGCCCGTCAGGCCAAAGGGACAGTCACCTATTTGCCCGTCAGGCCAAAGGGACAGTCACCTATCTGTCCGTTAGGCCAAGACCAAAGGGACAGTCACCTATATGCCCGTCAGGCCAAGACCAAAGAGATAGTCACCTATCTGCCCGTTAGACCAAAGGGACAGTCACCTATCTGCCCGCCAGGCCAAAGGGACAGTCACCTATCTGCCTGTTAGGCCAAGACCAAAGGGTCAGTTACCTATCTGCCCGTCAGGCCAAAGGGACAGTCACCTATCTGCCCGTTAGGCCAAGACCAAAAGGTCAGTTACCTATCTGCCCGTCAGCCAAAGGGTCAGTCACCTATCTGCCCGTTAGGCCAAGACCAAAGGGACAATCACCTATCTGCCCGTCAGGCCAGGACCAAGGGAACAATCACCTACCTGCCCATCAGGCCAGGACCGATGAGACAGTCAACCAATTAGACCTATTGGCCGGCCAAGCCAGGGAGGACAACTAGACTTACTTGCTCGTACAAAGAGAGCAAAGCAAAAGATTAAGACCACTCGACCCCAAAAGATTAGAGAAGACCTGTCATCTATCGATAGCGTCAAAGCGGTTACCAAGAGCACTACCAAGGCGGTTTCTCGGATGGCGGTTACTGGACGGTCTATATATACTAAGCAGGGCTACAGAGGAAGGGACAACCAACACACCACAACACTCCTTTGGAGATTTTATTTTATCTTAGTTTGTAGTTTAGTTTCTCTAGTTTAGTTCGTAGTTTGTAGCTCGTAGTTGTTTCATTAAGTTCCTGTAATTAACAGTGGGCAAGAAATTCAATTCTTGTTCATTGTTCCTAATTGTTGAAGGCGCAATCCAACGAAGGGAACTTTTCAGTTTCTATCGTCTTAGGCCTGCAAAGGGCTTTACTATTTGTTGTTATCCAAATTCCTGCGATAACACATATGTAATTTATTAATAATTATTAATAAAACTACAAATATAATGAGAGCACAAGTTGACGCTCTGGTTAAACATGGGCTTTGATCGAAGACTTCTTCACGATTTTTGGGAGTTATAACTATTGGGAGCTGTAGCTATCAGTTTTTGCATATGTGTTCGGTACAAGTAGCTGTAGCTATAAAAAAAAATTATAATTTGAAGAGAAAAATTAATTAAATTTGGAAATTAGATTCCGAAAGCTCACAATAGCTACCACTTGTAGCTTATAAAAAGAAGATCCCAAAAACTCCAAAAGTTAGTGTACAGAACGAGGCTTTTATTTTGAAATAAAAGTTAAAGTTACCAAAAGCTCCCTAAAAGCTGTGTGCAGAACAGACCCTAATGTCACATTTTCAAGTTTTAGGGTTCGTTTTGCACGTAGCTGTAGCCAAGACCTGCAGCTGTATGGAACTGTAGTTGTTGGGAGATGTAGCTATCAGTTTTTGCATAAGTGTTCGGTACAAGTAGCTGTTGCTGTGAAAAATTATAATTTGAAGATAAAAATTAATTAAATTTGGAAAGTAGCTTCTGAAAGCTCCCAAAAGTTACCTCTTGTAGCTTCTAAAAAGAAGTTTTCAAAAGCTCCCAAAAGCTAGTGTACAGAACGGGGCTTTTGTTTTGAAATAAAAGCCAAAGCTACCAAAAACTGCGTGCAGAACAGACCCTTATAGCTATGGAAGCTTATGGATGGACTGAAAGTAAACAAGAAAAAATGATTGCAATATCGAATTAGATAATTAGGAAATCGTTTGGGTGCTGACGGCCTGTTGGTGCTGACACATTCAAAAGTGATGGGTATGTGAATATGAAATGATGTGTGAGTATCAAAAAGTGATGGATGCAGGTTATAAACCAAAAACTTATAAAAACAAAAAAAAAAACAAAAAAAAGAAAAAACAAACTACCATCCATATCACTTTATAAAGCTTATACATCACTCTACAAAGGGTTACACATCATTTTTAGCGCTGCCTGCACCTGCTGGCAATTGTTATGCCATTACAGAAACCGGATTGAGATAATTAAATCCTTCAATTTAACTATCGAGTTTATTATTAATTGTTTAGTTATAAAAACTTTCAGTAATTATTAGTTAATGAATTTGATAGTTAATACTCCTATATAGGATAGAAGATTTGGGTTAGCAAGCCTATATGAATAATAAATTATTTAATTATTTAAAGTAATCCCCATATTTTTAAAATTAAAAAATTATATATATATATATATATATTTTATTTTAATTATTGATTAATACTCCGATCTGTAAAAATGATTGTATTGTACTCCCTCCGTCCCATTTCAAATGTCTCATTTTCTATTTTGTTCCGTCCCACTTTAATTGTTACATTTTCTTATTTAGAAATTTGCAACTCCTTCAAACAAACATCACATCAACTATTTACTCAATTTTAACACAATAACTCATTCTATCTAAAATACCGTGCCCAAAAGAAATGTGACATCTCAAATGGTACGGCGAGTAATTTAAGTCCGAGATAACATATGTAACAAACCTAATACAAAACATAAGCAATTGTTTTTTATTTTTACCTAATTATTATTAATACTAGTAATATAGATGGTGTTTGGAGTGAACGAATATTTTAACGGATAGTGGACTATGAACTCGTTGATTGCCATACAATCTCATAATCTTAAAACTCTTCATGACCTCAATATATATATATATATATATATATATATATATATATATATATATTTAAACAGTAACACTCATGAGACAATGGACTTGACCACTATGATAAGTCCTCAATCCCTCATTACCTTAAAATATTGTTATTTTTAGGTGAATACCAGGGTATCCTCAAGCCACATTGGACTCAAGACTAATCCCTCTAGGATCTGCAAGGGCAATTAAGGGCGCCTCTCCCAAAGCAGTTTTTTGCATACACAAGGCGCGAACCCGAGACCTTGCTTAAGCGACTAGAGCCCCCATCCACTCAAGCCAACTGCTGTTGGTACCTTAAAATATTGTTATTAAATTCATGTATAAAAATATTAATATATTTTTTTTAAAAAAAAGGAACATAGTTGACTTGGAAATGTCAAAAAAACAATATGGCAAATAATTAAGTAATAATTACAATGGCTTGCTTTTCCAAAAAAATCACAATGGCCAACGGAAAACAACTTGACATATGTTTTGTGTTAAGAATTGGGGGAAAAGTTTTTTCTTTTCTTTTTTTTTTTTTTTTGGGTGAACCGTGAATATGATGCATAAGCATCAGTTAAAAAAAAAAAAAAAAAATGGAGCAGGAGGGAGAAAGAAAACACACGCAATAATCTAGTAACGAGGGATCGGAATCACACCCCGTCATGTCAATCATTTCTAACATAAACGTAATCTCATGGGAAGGCTGCAAGTCTTATAGAACTCCTCAGCCTCCTCGTTCGGTTAGCAAGAAAACTTTTGCTTCCGTCAAATAAATGAAATCAAAAATTGAGAAATTCACACTTGGCAATTACAAGGGCTTTGTGCCTCCTTTCTTATTTATTTATTTATTTCCAACAAAAGAAAAAAAGCAAGCAAAATTGTTGCCCCTTGGTGCAATTTCCTCTCGTTTAATTACCTTTATCAATATTATTGGTCAAATCATGACATGGGTTTTCACTACAAATTTCCTAATATGAATAGGTTGTTCAGCCATGGTACTAGCTTTGTTAATCACTACAAGAATTTTTCATTTTAGCGATTGAAAATTTTTGATAAAATTTGATCACTAAAGAGGTTAGCGACCCAAATTCATTAACTACCACAGTTTTAGCGATCGAAATTTGTTAGCTACCAAATCCACAAATTTTCTAGTAGTGAATCAATGTAATTATCCTAGTTTGTTATTTAGTAGTATTTCGTTGGCTTCTAATTAGTAAATTTTTGTCTTGAATTTTACTTTAAAGAATTGTCATTTACCAGCTTATAGTTGAGGGCAAGGTTATTAAAATCTAGATCTAGATTTTAGGATCTTACGATCCTACGATCCCACAAAGCCAAAACGATCAAGATCTGTATGAGATCTAAATTAGGGTGAGATTTGGATAAGATCTATAGGATCTATACAAGATCTTAAAATCTTTGAACGATCCGATCCCACTCCCTTTTATTTTTCATCTCATTTTTTCGTTTTTCAGTCCTCCATTCTTTTCCAAAAATCAAGATCTAGGGATTTTTGTTTGCATCTCCATCTTCCTCGCATCCCCTTCATCTTCTTTTTCTTCCAACAGTTGCCGTTATATCTCCTTCATCTTCCTGTCGTTGACGTCGCCGTCGTATCCCCCTTCTCTTCCTATTGTCGCCCCCGCATCCCCTTCATCTTACTATCGCCGCCCTTGCCGTAGCATCCCCTTCCAGCACCCCATGTTGATGGAGATCTTAGTCCTAAACCCACTGCCCAGATGGATGATGACGAACCCAATGAGACAGCGATTGAGACTGACGAAAATGGAAAAAATTCTAATGACAAATCCAACCCAGCTCAAGCATCATATCTTAAATGCTCAATTATTATCCTTTGTTTTGCTAAACAAATTATTGTCTATTGATATTGGTTATTGTAATTTGCTAATATGCAATATGAATATTTTTTTATCCTAATTTTATAGGATCTTAGGATCTGAATACGATCTTACGATCCCGATCTTGCAAATGGAAAAACGATCCTACATAAGATCTAGATTTTGATAACCTTGGTTGAGGTATTGCATTTGGCAAAACGAGGAAATGTGTTGTGACTTGTGGTCACATTATTTCCAAGCTTTTTATTTAAGCATGTAATAAAATTTCGAAACCTTTTCAATTCATTATGATAGAACATTTATTTTAAATTTTGCATATATTGCACTTAATTATGAGCAAATATATATAGCTTTTAGAAACCCTTTTGCCATATCATCTTTCTCCAAGATTTCCCACATACCCTTGTCTCAAGAATGGTAAAAATTCACCGACATGTCTATAATAGTAAAAAGTCTCCTATGCACGGGCTAGAATGGGAAATGATGAACAAAGAAGGTAATATAGAAGTGCATTGTTTGCTAATTCTAGTGTGAAGGGACGAATACAAACCCCTTTTATAGGCTTGAAAACACGACAATCAAGAGTCACCAATTCTCATTCATTAATTCATCACCCAACAAGTCCGGAGGGGGAGGCCACCAAACATGAAAAAAAAAGAAGAAGAAGAACAAGATTGACGTGGACGTCAAAACGTGGCTACTAAATCATGAGGAGTACGCCCACCCAGATGGAGTACATTGATTTAGTCAACAACTCAAGACGTCCATGGGAATGGAACGATGAACTGGAGCTGACTCAGATATCTTATAGCCGACCGAAGCAACTCTGCTCCTACAGCTCGAGCAGGCAGATGTCCGGGGCCCGGAACCGTGACCCGGAAGACCGATCGGATGAAGAATATCATTTTGATATTATTTTTGTAATAGTATAGTATTAATATGCCTTAATGTGTAAAAGGCATGAAAACAATAGAAAACACTAGTTTTGGATCACCGTGTCGCCAGGCGGCCGTGTCCCCAGGCCACGCCTAGCGACATGGCCTGTGTCCCCAGGTGCTTAGCGACACAACTTTTCCAGACGAGCAGAAACATATTCCGAGCCGTGTCTCCAGCCACCGTGTCGCCAGCCGACCGTGTCCCCAGGCCATGCCTAGCGACATGGCCTGTGTCCCCAGGCGCTTAGCGACACAACTTTTCCAGACGAGCAGAAACATATTCCAAGCCGTGTCTCCAGCCACCGTGTCGCCAGCCGACCGTGTCCCCAGGCCACGCCTAGCGACATGGCCTGTGTCCCCAGGCGCTTAGTGACACAACTTTTCCAGGCGACCAGAAACATATTCCGAGCCGTGTCCCCAGACACCGTGTCGCCAGCCGACCCGTGTCGCCAGGCCACGCCTAGCGACACAGCCATGCTTAGCGACACAGTGTGCTTCTGTGTCGCCAGACAACCGTGTCCCCAGGCCACGCCTGGCGACACAGTCCTGTATAGCGACACACTGTCACCTTTAGGGACACCAGCCCCAAATTTTGTTTTCTCTTCATTTTCTTCACTTGTTATGTACGTAGGGGCTTTAGCTACTATAAATATGCCTCCCCCTTCACTTGTAAGAGTTCATCTTTTGTTTGAATGAAGTAAGTCTTAGCATATTTGCAAGCATATCCAAAAGATCACACACTTCATCCATATGAACCACGTTCATTTTGGATAATTCCATTCAACTTGGTGTTGAAGCTTACCATGTTGAATTATCAACCAACAATTGAATTAATGAGGTCGTGAGGACAAGACATAGGGGCTTGTTTGCCTTCCATTGTTGATTGCTTGAGTTGGTAGCTTCCTTATCTTCTTCTTCTTCACCTCTTTGCTTCTTCTTATTTTTCATGTTTCAAGAATGTATCCTATGATCCTTGGCATTAGTTAGAATTTGGTATCAGAGCCAAAGATGGGATCTTTCTTGAGTTTAAACTTCAAAACCCTAAAAACATCAAAAATCGAAAAACCTAAAAAGTTGGCAGAATCTGTTCTGGACATTTTCGGACTTAATAATTTTGAATCTTGCAAATCTGGGTTGATATCTGGATTCCTCATGTTGAGTAGATGAATTTGCATATGTGGATCATCAAAATCGGAGTTCATATGACAAAGTTATGATTAATTAAAGTTTTGGTGTTGTTCTTCATCAAACTCGAATTTTTCACCATCTTTGCTTTATGATTCTGAATTTTGGATGTTTTTGGACTGATATTATGTGTTAAATGATGCAAGTTGATAAATGTTTAAGTTATTAATTGACAATTGCATCAAAATTCCAAATCAAGTGTTTGAGTGTTCATCATCTTCAAACCACCACCTAACTTGTTCATCATCACCTCCAAGCTTATTCATCTCATCTTCAAGGTGTTCTTGAGCAAAATTATTTGATCCAAAAAGGTGTAAAAAAAAAAAAAAAATCTGAATTGTTTGAGGGGACAAACAGCCGCACCATTTCTTATTTTGTGTGATCAATCAAGTACTTGGAAGACATTCTTACATCACCAATTCATCACCAAGTCAAAAAGGGTGGGCTGTCCCTAAACCCCCTTGTCCTTAAACACATTGTCCCCAAGCTCTCTATTGTCCCTATCCTTCGTGTCCCTAAACAACTCGTGTCCCTAAACAACCCGTGTCCGGTGTCCCTAAGCCGTGTCCCCAACCTCTAGCGACACAATCTATCGCGACACGACACACCTTTCACGCCAAGCACCTCTTTGGCGACGGGACTTCTCTCCATTTGAGCAATCTTTTTCAAAATTTTCCTAAGTTGGATATATACAGTTGGCACTTGGTTCCTCTGATTTAATTAAATCACGAACACATAGTTGAAATTTTAATCGGGCAATGTTTCCGCTCTTAAAATTCCTCTCATAACAAGTGAAACCGAGCTGTTGAAATTCCTCCGGAATAATTTTATCTGTTATATTGGAGAGTACCCTAGAAAATATTTTATCAAGTACTGATATTGGGAAACCAATGTGATCATTTCGGGAGTCGAGTGCAGTGAGATCTCTTTTCATATTTTTCAAACTCCACCCCCAAATTTTTACCTTTGTGAGGATTTTGGAATTAAACGTGTAAATTGCGATTAATCGCTATAACGCTAAATCATTGCATTGTGATCACATATATTCAGTACATTAATATCTGTAATTATTTTCTCTTCATTTTATTTTATTTCAATTGAGTCTTTTTCTGTCAAGTCTAGTAGTGTGGGCAACAGTCTTGTTTTCAGCCTCAATCTCAAACGTGGTTGAAATCTTCACGGAAGCATCGGACCAAAAGAGAGAGAAAATAGAGAGAGTGCTTCTTGAGTGATATTTGTTACTGTTGTACAAGTGCTACTAACGTTGTATACATATATTCGTAGTCTTTCTATTTTTATTGTGCAGGGATGGCAGGTTCAAATAATTCAGCCATGATGGAACTGCTTAAGAGTCTCAACACCAACATTCAAGGCATGAATCAAAGTCTTAATGCTAAAATTGATGCTTTAAACGTTGAAGTGTCAGGCCTTAAAGCAAATGTGCAACAACTGGACCGAAAGCTAGAGAGCAATACCGATAAGCTCAATGATAAGATTGATGAGGTCGTGATCGACCTAGACAATAAAATTGAGCACCAAGCTTTGGTCCTTCATGAAGAGATCACTGAGATGGACCTCCGAAGCAGCGTCATACATTCCACTCTTTATGAGCATTGCGCAAATTTATCTGCAAACATTGAATCTCAACTGACCGAAAATTTAAGAGATGAATTTGAGAAGTTTGCAGGTGAAACCGATGGAAAACTGGAATATGATATGATGAGACTCGAATAATGGCTTGAACGACAAATATCCAATCAATTCGCCAGCACTTCGAGTACTGAAGTCACAGAAATCATTAACCGTCACAGGGAAGATTTATCAAATGAATTCCATTTGGCGTTAAATAATTTAGCTAAAAAATTTACCGCCAAAATTCATCTTGTTGCAGAGGAAATCCAAAAGCAAAAGATTAACCCACAAACCATTTACAAACAAGTAATGGGTACAGTGGAGCAAAAACTGCAACATACCCTGGATGAACGGATTACAGATATTCTGGAAGAAGTCTTTGGGTTTAAGCGGACTACCAAGTCTTCGACTTTTCTGAAGACTCAGAGCTCCATCAAGCGGACGTCGCTCAACCCTAGCACAGGTCATAAGATTGTATTTGATCGGGGACGACCCACTTTATCAGTCCCAATCCCATCAACACCCATGACGGTCTCTACCCCCAAATCTGACAGAGGAAAATCTGTAGCTGTCACGGCCGTCAAAAGAACTGAAAAGGAGAAGACTTTACCATGTCAACCCCATCTCAAGTCGGGGCATGAATCTGGAAATTCACGAAAAGTGACATGGAGTAAAGACAAGCATCATGCCCCACAGAAGGCACTAATTCCTGACTGTGCTAAACGCAAACAAACTTAACACGAATATAAAAACACAAGGCAAAATGATAGAGAATCTGTACAGCAGTATGCCCGACGTTTAATGGCATTGAAACGACAAGCCGGCATACAGGAGACAAAGGAAAAGGAATGGAGACATTTCCTGACAGGCCTACGCATAGAGATTTACAATCATATGCAAGTCAGGTATGAAAATATTAACCAAGCAATGACCGATGCATTGATTATTGAAAAACGATTGCAGGTCAAAACCGGGAAAGCCAAGACTGAAGTTTCGAAGAAAGGAATAGGACCAACCACAAAGGTTAATACGTCAAATGACAAAGGTGGACTTGGAACTATTCATGTCAGCATGCCAAGATCAACGGGTACATATAGCACACATAGCCAGAGTTGGAGTCGAGGAAATTGTTCTGAAGAACAACCAAGTTCAGAAGCGAACGTGTACAATTCCTCCAATTCTGAAAAAGATATACGCGGATCACCCGTTGCTGCAGATTATGATTATGATGATGACGACGACGTAGACTATGATGATTACGCTGATCAGGAAGAAAGTGAATGTTCTGAATACTCTCAAAGTCCTGATCACCAATATTCGTCATTTGTGGTTACCCGATCCCCTGAGTTTACAGAGAAAACAGACCAATTGACACCTGGTCTACAACAAAGGGAGAATCTCTTTCACTGTCAATGCACAATTCTTGATAATCCGTCTTATTTTATTATAGACAGTGGAATTTGTGTTAATGTCGTCAGTCTTTATGTGATTCACAGGATGAGCATACCCGTCGAAGAGCACCCGAAGCCATACCGACTTCAGTGGGTGAACAACAATGGACTTGCACGAATCACAAAGAGAGCCAAAATCCCGATCAAATCTGGCTCGTACGAAGATGAAATTCCTTGTGATGTCATGCCTATGAATACGTGCTACCTTCTTCTTGGACGTCCCTGGCTATTTGACAAGAATGCCATATACTATGGCCGGGACAATTTGATTTCATTAAGGCATGATGGTGTCAGACATCGTCTTTTGTCTGTCTCTCCAACCACTGCCAAGGCAGATCGCGACAACCTGTTACGGGATATTCAACAAGAAGACGATGATCATAAGTCCCGTAGAGGAAAGGCTAAGAAAGAAGACAAGTCCAAAGGGAAAACAGTCGAAGCTAGTTCGACCAGACAATGCTCAATCATTATCCCATGATTTGTCCATAATTCGTCGCATTTTGATTTCCCTATGCACGACCTTTCTAAATTCTATAACGGTACCATGTCTAATTTTTATACTCATTTTTCAGGTACCCACGGGAAACATCAAGAGAACTATCTGAATCAATCATGTACGTATGTTCCAATTACTTATGAAATTGATTCTACTGATAAAAAGTCTTTTTCTGTAGGAATCTCGGATCCGGAGCTAAACCCGAAGGCAATCCAAACTTTCCAATGGAAACCGGGCCTAAAGATTCCACATTTATTCTGAATAATAAATTTATTCTGAATAATAATTTTGTTAAATTTTGCTAGTATTTCAATTCCTATGAATAGCATTTAAAGTTTTCTTCTGATAGTTTCCGTTTGATGCAGGTCATCATTTTGGATCCAATCCCATCGATATTGACAGCACTCCCTCAACAGCTTTGGAGTCCAAAGCTTTTAAAGGGGGAGGGAATGACGTGGACGTCAAAACGTGGCTACTAAATCATGAGGAGTACGCCCACCCAGATGGAGTACATTGATTTAGTCAACAACTCAAGACGTCTATGGGAATGGAACGATGAACTGGAGCTGACTCAGATATCTTATAGCCGACCGAAGCAACTCTGCTCCTACAGCTCGAGCAGGCAGATGTCCGGGGCCCGGAACCGTGACCCGGAAGACCGATCGGATGAAGAATATCATTTTGATATTATTTTTGTAATAGTATAGTATTAATATGCCTTAATGTGTCAAAGGCATGAAAACAATAGAAAACACTAGTTTTGGATCACCGTGTGGCCAGCCGTCCGTGTCCCCAGGCCACGCCTAGCGACATGACCTGTGTCCCCAGGCGCTTAGCGACACAACTTTTCCAGACGAGCAGAAACATATTCCGAGCCGTGTCTCCAGCCACCGTGTCGCCAGCCGACCGTGTCCCCAGGCCACGCCTAGCGACATGGCCTGTGTCCCCAGGCGCTTAGCGACACAACTTTTCCAGACGAGCAGAAACATATTCCAAGCCGTGTCTCCAGCCACCGTGTCGCCAGCCGACCGTGTCCCCAGGCCACGCCTAGCGACATGGCCTGTGTCCCCAGGCGCTTAGTGACACAACTTTTCCAGGCGACCAGAAACATATTCCGGGCCGTGTCCCCAGACACCGTGTCGCCAGCCGACCCGTGTCGCCAGGCCACGCCTAACGACACAGCCATGCTTAGCGACACAGTGTACTTCTGTGTCGCCAGACAACCGTGTCCCCAGGCCACGCCTGGCGACACAGTCCTGTATAGCGACACACTGTCACCTTTAGGGACACCAGCCCCAAATTTTGTTTTCTCTTCATTTTCTTCACTTGTATGTACGTAGGGGCTTTGGCTACTATAAATATGCCTCCCCCTTCACTTGTAAGAGTTCATCTTTTGTTTGAATGAAGTAAGTCTTAGCATATTTGCAAGCATCTCCAAAAGATCACACACTTCATCCATATGAACCACGTTCATTTTGGATAATTCCATTCAACTTGGTGTTGAAGCTTACCATGTTGAATTATCAACCAACAATTGAATTAATGAGGTCGTGAGGACAAGACATAGGGGCTTGTTTGCCTTCCATTGTTGATTGCTTGAGTTGGTAACTTCCTTATCTTCTTCTTCTTCACCTCTTTGCTTCTTCTTATTTTTCATGTTTCAAGAATGTATCATATGATCCTTGGCAAAGATTGGAACGATTCTAGTAGGTTTAGACAAGCTTTATTGGTGTCCGAGGGCTAAGTAATGTCGCTTTGGTGTTGATTTTCACTCGATTAACAACGTGCTTGGTGGAAGAATTGAATTGTAATACCCCGGAGAATAACTTAAATAGAGTGAAATAAGCTACTCATAACAACAAGATACATTTCTTTTTATGTAGCCATCCTATAAGAACTCTAAAGTTAAACGTGTTTACTTTGGGGTAGTTCTAGGATGGGTGACCTCCTGGAAGTCTCACAGAGTGCACGTGAGTGAGACTAAAGTGCATTAGAAATAGCTCATGTTGTTTTGTAGGGTCAGTATTCACCCATGTCTTTTCCGCTGCGTAAAAACTGATGAGGGTATTACATGAATGAGGAGTGAGAAGTAAATATTTTCTAACAAACACCATGCGTCGAAAATGAGGTATTACATGAATGATACAACATGAGCATGTTGTTACACCATTTGTAACAACATCATTAAGCACTTGTGTTAACACTGTTGTCTGTTAGGACTTAGGTACCATGCCCATGTTATAGTTTTATCGAGGTTGTCGTGCTTGGTGGAAGAATTAAATGCTATTTTAATGGGTGCGTTTGTCAAAACTATAGCTGAAAACTTTTGATAATAAATTAAACTTTTAGTTTTATAAATGATTGTTAAAAAAAACTAGTTTTAAAGCCGTTTCTTTGTATTGCTTACTCTTAAAAGTTTTCAAATAAATGTAACTTTTCAGTTTGGTATTTGTAACATAAGCTAAAAAACTTTAAATACATTCAAAAACTCCGAAAAACAACATATTCTAGGTATTTATGTTATGGAATTTCTCAAGAAACCCTTATTAATATCAGTGAAAATAGGGATTAACATGTTAGAAGAGGTGGATTGGACCTTTTACAAATACTTTTCTAAAAATAATTTCAATTGTATTAGTATATTGAAAGAGTCATATACCATTTGCATTAAGATAAAACAAAATTACGAACTCATATAGCTATGTGGATAGATTATTAATTAAATAAAGATATTATGATTGTTTTTATGGCAGGAACTTGGTTTCGCAACTTTAGTTTGTTTTGTTCATGTTGGTTCGGTTCTTTTTTTTCTTTCGCTTTTATTTATTCCTTTCCTCCCGATGCTATAGGGTTTTTGTAGTTTTTTTTTTTTTTTTAACTATTATTTGCCAACGCTTTAGAGTAACGTTTTTTTTTTAAAAAAAAAAAAAGCGACACAACCATGCTAGAAAATACTTACTACTCACTTCCAAATCCCCAACTAGGATTCTCCCAATCTCAAATCTCTATTGAAATTATAGTATTTGACAACTCTCCACATTTAATACTCGAACATCCCAAAATAACCGATGATTTATTTCCTTTTCCTTTTATTTTTCCTTCATTAAACACGTTTGAAAAGCCAATTAATAATTGACCTTCACACCACCAAGGCTTTGACAAAATACCCCTTTGCAACCCCTTTTTTTAGTTTTTCCCATTCTCCCCAATGCCCCAATTCCAGCATCTCTTCTGCACAGTTGAATGTTAACGTCCTCTCTCCTTACCAAATTCCCCTCCCTCGAAATTTCCAGGTAATTTAGTCAAGAAAATTCCACCTGCTAAGTGTTACGAAGATTTCTCTTTTGGAAAGGTCCGCGTGCTTTCCGAGGTTGTCGACTACTTACCGTTGGGCTGTCGTCCTCTTTCTTGTTTTTTTTTTTTATTTCTTACCGTTCTCTTTCCTTTATTGGGTTTCTGATTCTCTTTTAACCCCCTTTTCTCCTTCTCCTGAAATCCGACTGTCTTGTTGTGATCAGTCTCTGTGTTCTTCTTATGTGTTTTTTTAAACCCAGTTTAAAGATTCGAATCTTTGGTGAATTTCCTTGTCCGTTTGCGTGTAAGCTCTGTCTACATATAGAATAGATAGATACAGTTTTTCAAATTTCTTCGACTTCGAATTTCAGGGTGTGAAGAAATTCCAACAATTTAGTTCCTGAAGAAGATGAATATAGCTTTCTACGGTTTTCCGCAATTGAGGCTGCTGTGAAGAATTTTCCCATTTCTCTCCAATCCCCAGAGTTCGTGGTTTCCCAAGGTACAACCGCGTTTTTGAGTTTTCACTGCGCAGTAAAAAAGATTAAATTTTCAAAGTCTTTTTTACGAAGACGGTATAATCCTATGCTCTATGTTTTCTGCCGGCCGGCCGGCGCTCGCTCACGTGAGGCCGCACGTGACCGAGAGTGGTCCGGCCGAAGCAGAAGTAGCTGTCACGTGATTAAATGAATAAATAGCTGGGTCCATATTTCTGCATTTGTACATTCATCTATACATTTCAGTACTGTTGTCTTCCTCTCATTTAATATTTATTGGTTGTGTCTTTGTTCATCAATATTTATTGTGAATCATTGATGGGGTAGACGATCGACAGGGCCCTCAGTCTGTAACTTCTTTGGAGTGGTAAAATAGTAAATGACATGCTGTTTGGCACAGGTTTGGTCAAAGACATTTTTCGCTTATGTTGGGGGTGTTGGGATCCTAACGGATCCAATGCCCTATAAAAATGTTAGATTCTTACAACATATACAAGAACCCTTTATGGATTTAGTCTAAAAAATTAGATTTTACTCTTTGATCATGTTCTGCCTTTGTACTAATTACTAAATGCAAGTTTAGTCTATGGTGGTTGTGAATCGAACAACGTTTGTGTCCTTGACGTGGCTAAATTAGACTTTTAAGGCGCCTTGCCTTCGCTTTCATTTTGGACTACTTTTTGTTTTCTTCTGTCATTCTTATGGAAAAAAGAAGAAAAAACCAAACACAGAAGGTTTACCATCCTAAAGGGACACCCGAAACCCGAATATATAAAGCTTTTTTTATGGTCAAATATTTGGCCCTCAATTCCTTTTCTTCTCCATTAATATACAACATATGTTTTGATAAGTCTCAATCCCAAATTTCTGCTTATATTTCCCAATTAAAAGATAGCTCGCGCACGAAATCTACAATCCTGAATGTATATTCAAAGTACGCGTGGCATCTTTTAATTGGGAGATAATCGGAAATTTGGAATCGATACATAAAAGTATATATATATATATATGTAAAAATCTAAGAGTGTGTGAAAAAGGACTGGTAGCTGGGGAATTTGTTTATACTCTGTTGTCAAACATTTGTTTATATCTCCATTTAAGCATATTCCCATTTTCTTTATCATCTGCCCCACAAAGTTCTCTTCTTTATGTAATTGTACAAATATTGTATTCTGTGAGTGTGTCCTTTACTGATCTTCCTGTTTGTTTTATTTGCACAAAATATGTATATATCCCAACTTTTTATTGCACACCTTTAATCCCCTCGATCCATGAGATAAAGCAGACATCTTTTTTTTCTCTTTTGTTGATACACACTCATTGTGCATAGTCATTGTGCTCATCATTTGTTAAATATTCCTTTCTTTGCTGTTTTGGCTTTGAGTGTTCACTGTATCTGTTGTTGCTGTTGCTGTTGTTGAAGGATCGGATGGATTCGGTGAGGCCTAGTGCAGTTACACCGCGGAGGAGCCGTCTGGCCCGAGCATTTGCCAAGGTTATGCATGTTCGAGCAGTGGGGGGCGTTTCGCTCCAGAAGAATGGAGTCCAGAAGACGAAAACAAAAGGTGTGTCGAAGAGGGATGACGGGTTAAGTAATGGACGCGATGATGATTTGGTCGATAGGCATGCTCGGGAGGTGTTTCTTGCCAAGGTTTTTGCCACTATATCGAGCGTGAAAGCTGCGTATGCGCAGCTGCAGTTCGCGCAGGATCCTTATGATGGAGAAGGGATTCAGTCGGCGGATCAGGTGATCGTTTCGGAGATAAAGAGCTTGTCTGAATTGAAGCAAAGGTACTTGAAGAACAACCTTAAGGAGAAATCACCGGACACGGCTCTGCTGCTGTCTGAAATCCAGGAGCACAAGAGTCTTCTCAAGACGTACGAAATCACTGGGAAAAAACTCGATTCGCAGCTCAGGCTCAAAGATTCGGAGATAACCTTTTTGAAAGAGAAGTTAGCCGAGGCCAATGGCGAAAACGAGCTGCTCGAGAGGAGGCTGAACTCGAGCGCACACGTATCCATTCCCAATGAAGTTCGGATGTCTGACTTAAGGCCGTCCCATTTCATTTCGTACTTCCAACAGACTGTGAAATCGATACGTGCCTTCGTGCACCTGCTGATCACCGAAATGGAATCCGCGGATTGGGATTTGGAAGCTGCTGCGAGCTCAATCGTGCCGGGAACCCCCTTTTGGAAATCAAACCATATCTGTTTTGCGTTCGAGTCGTTTGTGTGCAGGCATATGTTCGAAGGATTCAACCGGGGTGATTTCTCCGCGCAAACTGGGTCATTGCCCGATGGAACCAATCCACATCGTTCATCCTTTGATCGGTTTGTGGAGATGAGGTCCGTGAGGGCGGGCGATCACCTCTCACGGAAGCCTAAATCAGCGTTTGCGCAATTTTGTCGCGAGAAGTACTCAAAGCTCGTGCATCCGAAGCTGGAATCGTCGATCTTCAGCAACTTGGATCAAAGGAAGCTGGTGAGCTCGGGGGAAATACCCGAGACACCGTTCTTCTTTGCGTTCGCGGAGATGGCGAGGCACGTGTGGTTGCTCCATTGCTTGGCATCGTCTTTTGATCCGACGGTGGAGATCTTTCAGGTGAGGAAAGGGGCGCGATTCTCGGAGGTTTACATGGAGAGCTTGAGCGACGAGGCGTTTGCTGCTGCGTCCGATGCGAGCCCGAGCAACGGGCCACGGGTGGCGTTTGTTGTGGTTCCTGGGTTCAAAGTATGTTCGATCGTCGTTCAGTGTCAGGTTTATTTAAGATGATCTTGCGACGTGGTGGTGATAGTTATTAGGTTAGTAGTTGAATGTCAAGATGTGGGTTTTTACTATTTGGTGGCTGATTGATTATATTCTCCATGGGTTACGTTGTTGTATAGTGTTGTTGGGGCTTATGGTTGAAGATATATGGCCATGAGAATGATGGGGTTTTTTTTAAAAAGGTTTATGGTTGTGCATCATGATTCATGAGAGCTTGCCATGTTTTTTGTTGGTACTTTTGGGGATGGTTTGATCCGATGTATATTTACAATAAAATATGAAGTATGTAGTAATTGTGTAGAGCCTAAAAAATTTAATAATAATGGTGTGGGAATGAGGCAAGTTGGTCAAACATGTGTAATTATATGTATCTTCCCCAATATCCAGCTCCTTGTTAACAAGTGTTATTTTTTATTTTTTAATTATTTTATTGGTTTTTTCTTAAAAAAAAAAAACTAATTATGTTATTGGGTTAGGAGATGGGGTGGCATTATTAATATTAAATCAAGCAAAAAAAGAAAGTTGAAAAAAAGTGTATTTAATTTTATGTAGATTGTCTAGAAAAAAAGAAAAAAAAAACTACAATGATTGGTTCTAATTTGAACATTCTCTATATAACTATAATATATAACTTGAACTCTTTTTTTATGAATTACATATTTTAAAATCTATCATATCAATAAATAAAATAATTAAAAATTTAAATCTATAATAATTAATAGAGGATATGGACTTGACCCATAACCTGAAGGTTGGGTTCAATTCCCCGGCCCCATATCATTTCTCTTTATACTTTGAAATTCCCCATATCATTTCTCTTTATACTTTGAAATTTATAGAGCTGTAAACGAGCCGAACCGAGCCGAGCTTTGAGTGTTTGAGCTCGGCTCGTTAAGCGTTCGAGCTCTGTTCGTGTTCGTTCGTTAAGGAATTCGAACATAAAATCATGTTCGAGCTCGGCTCGTGAAATAGTTCGCGAGCTCGAGCTCGTGTTCGGCTCGGCTCATTTAGTTCAAACGAGCCAACTTTGTCATTTGTTCGGCTCGGCTCGTCTAGCTCGAACTCAGCTCGTTTGAGTTCGTTTGAGCTCGTTCGACTCAATTAAAAATTTAGCTAAATTTATAATTTATCTTTCATTCATAAAAAAACACCATCAAATTAAGATAAATAAATCCACATAGTCTCATATCATCAAGACCAAATAAACATCAACAATCAACAAGAAGACATAAATTATCATACCCACCAATTCAACTTAGAAGCACAAACTATTACATTAATAATTGCAACAACATCCATAGGTTATCTTCATTGTTCACCAACATCTACTTGGCTCACTTCACATTCTTCATCTCCTTAGTACCTGTCTCTATAAAGCAAAGAAAGAGCAAGGTAAAATGGATGAGGAGAAGGGCAAAGGGAATGATGAAATCAAACAGAGATCAGATTTTAGTCAAGCAATAGCAGAGGTACAGACCACGATGTATTCAATCAAAAATATATAAAGCCCTTACAATAAACATACTTAAACACCTCCATCCCTATGTCTATGTCTACGGATAAAGATACAAAGACAAATATATAAACAAATACATACATAACAAATACACAAAATATTTTTTGTTGACATACTGTATTCAATTTCTGGGCTTGATTTTTATTGCATGCATATAATATTCTCCTAAATTATTTAGAATCAATTAAGAGGCAAATAATACTATGTAATTATAGAGCAATAGCTATTCTACTTAATTACAGAAAATCATTAATCTGTTGAGTTTTATTTGGGGCACAAAATTGAATACTTTTTGATAGTGTGTTTTTTGGCTGTATGATGGCCCTAAAAAAAGAATGTATGGTGGACAGTATGTGCAAAGTTAAAAAGGCTCCCGATGGACACACTTACTGAAAAGCAGCATATAAGATACTGCTACGATATTTGAGGATCACAAGGAAATAATCTGCCACAGGTGAATGATCTCAATCTCTATCTGCAGAAGTCAGCATATAAAATGGATGAGGACAAGGGCAAAGGGAAGGATGAAATCAAACAAAGATTAGATTTTAGTCAAGCAACAGCAGAGGGGTACAGACCAGCATGTCAATAACTTCAATAACTTCAATTTTAATCAGAGTCACCATCCACCCATCCATAATATTCTCTAAAAACTAAATACTGACTAGAAACAAATTAGAATAATAGCTATGTTATGCTGACTAAAAAACAAACTAGAAACAAACTGATATTTATTTATTTATTTATTTATTTTCCTTCTGTTGGAAAAAAGGGACATGCTTTTTTATGCATTATCTATCTTGATTTTTGAAATATCTTGACTATCTATTCCAATTTGCATGTGATTAATAATCACGCGGCGAAAAAAGACAAATTAGTCTTTGGTAAATTAGAGATTAAAGAAACTGACATAATCACATTCATAAATATAGTCAGTATTTTATTTCTTGTAATTATGGACAGATAATGTTTATGTGTCTAACTAGTTTGTATCCAGATAATTACTACAATCATTTTCAAATTGCTTCAATAAAAAATAAAATTAAAAAGAGATCTAAAAAAAAAATCACGGTCTAATACAGAATGCTAACAATTACCTTAGTTCTCTATTTGTTAATTGGTATAACTATTACTCCTATTAAGATTCAGCTTTTGTATACTGTGCATAGTATACTCTCACCGACGTAAAGAGAAAAAACATCTTTATTTTTCGTATTCTAAAAAATATCAAGAGCTCTGTTAGCATATAATCAGAATAAATAGGAATTTTAATGCTAAATACAAAATATTATTAACAGAAACGTCGAAGTTTCTGTAAATGCATATAAAATCGGCAATCCCTTGGCACGGTGCAGATCTAATACAGAAATAAAACGCAGAGTAAATCGATAATTTTCGACCAAGAATAAAACTTACCGTTGGGGGAAAAGGCAAAGAGTCGGCGGCCGGCAGATGAGAGGAATTGGGAAGATGGCGACGGCCGGTGGGGGAAGGGCAGGGATGGCGGCGATGAGATGTGGGAACGGAGTGGAGAAGTCGGCGAGATTTGGAGTGTATGGTGTGGGGGATGGAATGGAATGTGGGATGCGGGAGGGGGAATAAGCCAGATCTCTAGAAATTAGGTTTAGCCATTTAGGTTAGAAATTTATTAAAACTAATAAATAATTAAAAATAATAATATAAAATTACAATATTACCCTATTAACGAACACATACGAACACTTTCGAACTGTTCGCGAACAAAGCTCGTGTTCGTTCGTTAAGCAAACGAGCTCATTTTTGTGTTCGAGCTCGGCTCGTTAAGCTTAACAAACGAACACTTAACGAACGAACACGAGTCGAACCGAGCTTTGTTCGCGAACAGTTTGTTTGTTTTACAACTCTAGAAATTTATGTGGCAATCACTCATTTTTCAAATCTGTATATGTATAGACTGTTCAGGAAAAAAAATAAAAATAAATTGACATATTTGGGATGGAATTCGATTAAGAATATGAGGTTCATTCCCGTCACCCCTTTTACTAAGTTTTGCATCAATTGTAATTTAAAAAAAAAAAAAAAAAAGATAAAACAATCAAATGTGGAATCAACAACCAAACACTTGGGATGGGGATTTACCCTATTTGTAAGTCCCCAACTCCCAACCTATAGGTTGAGGGTTCGATTTCCACCCCAAGTCTTGTTTTGATGTGGTTGAGATGTTCACTTTGCCCAAATCCATTTCTTGAGGGCTGAGTACTTACCAATTACAGGCCTATTAGCCCAATCTTTTATGGGGCGAATTTTGTTTAAGCCCAATTTCATATGAGCCCAATTTTGAAGCCCAACTTCGGCAGCCATTCCCATTTCCCTCCCGCTCTTTTTCCTTCCCTAATCTAAACCCCTAATTCCGAATTCAAAATCCTTTCTGCTTCTCAATCTTTGCTTTCAAATCGACTACACGCAATTTCACAACCATGAGGGAAGAGCAAATCGAGAAGCTCCGGGTAGTCGTGCGCGACTGCGTCAGCAAGCATCTCTACTCATCCGCGATTTTCTTCGCCGACAAGGTCGCCGCGGTCACCTCCGACCCCGCCGATATATATATGCAGGCGCAGGCGCTCTATCTCGGTCGACATTATCGCCGCGCCTTTCATCTTCTCAATGCTTCACAGATTGTTCTCCGTGACCTGCGATTTCGCTACCTTGCTGCTAAATGCCTTGTAAATAACTTTTCTTTTCTCCGTGTACATGGTCGGTGTTTACTGTGTTCGAGATTGCAAGCAAATGTAACGGGCGTCTGCGGCTTTAAATTAGGCAAATTTGAGTTAATTTTGATTTTATTTTCTGGATTTTTTAAGTTTTGGGTGGCTTTTATATTCCTCTGAATTAGATTCGGATGTTGGAGGGGGATTTATTAGCAGGTTTAAGCATTGATTCAGCATTACGGAGTTTAGTCGGATAAATATAGAGATTGGTCACATACTTGTTGAAATGCTATTAATTTAGGGCATGTTCATAGTACCTGACGGGATTGATCAATCAATCAATTGAATTTGTAAACATTCAAACGATAACTTAAATCCTAACTAGTTGTTGTAGATTATAATTCACTCAAACTAGCTTTAACAATAGCTGGCACTTATTTAAGCATGGGATTGACTATGTGATTAGCTAGCTTTGATAACATAAATTAAGGCTGATCCATCAAAGTGAACAAGGCCTTATTGTAATAGTGTTTATCATCTCGTGTTCTGATGTACTTATCTGTTTTCCCTTGGGATTTAGTAATCATCTAAAGGACTGGTCCATTTTTTTCCCTGTATTTCTTTGTGAAATTGTTTCTGTAATTTTTGGTGTGAGAAATTTTAAGTTCTCAAATGTGCTCCATGTAAAGTGAAACACTATTATGTCACCAGGAAGAACTGAAAGAGTGGGATCAATGCCTGCTGATGCTTGGTGATGCAAAGGTAGATGAAAATGGCAACATTACTGATGCCAAGGATTACAACAGCATGTACTTGGATAAAGATGGCGAAGATCGTGAAATAAATGTAATTTTCCTTTTTTAGGTCTTGTGGCGCAATGTGGAGAGTCATAAAGCGAAGTACTTGTATAACTCATCTGAATAGCTTTCGTATTGATGAAGTGATTCTTAACATTTCTGTTTCAGATTGTTTCCGCTATATGTTTTTTAAGAGGCAAAGCATATGAGGCCCTGGAAAATCGAGCTCAAGCTCGGCTATGGTGCGTAACATGATGTTTTCACATTGTTGAGTTAGACTTTGACAGTTAGTATTAATTTATCTGTTTCATTATTCTTGACTTTCATTTGGCTCTAATGCATTGCTGGCACATGCTGCACTTTCTGGTTAAGGCCTGTCAATTTTGATATCATGAATTCATGACAATTAATACAGAAAGAATTTAGTTGGAAAATTTAAATTTACTACCCAAATTTGAAAATCATCTAGAGAAATGGTAAATACTTGCAGTTCTTGAACTTTTTTTAAAGAATTGATTATTGAATGTCAGTACAGTCTCCATCTATTTCCATATAAATCAGGAATGCAACTCTTTGAAAGGGAAAAAACAACACTTTTCGTACTAGAAATGGTTTTAGTCATTTCGGTCAATAAATTCCCAAAGATATTGTCTTACTTTTACATCGCCTTTTTCATTTGACTGGTGAGAATTTTGCCATTTAAAATGCACCGACATTCATGATCTATCCTATGTTCATAAGGTTTCTCCATTAGAACTCCATATTTTTTTTTCCCATAAGACAACTTAGTTGTGATGTTGCTGTCTGTCCTTTTTGAACTTATTGGTTTCCGCGGGTTGCTCCTCTCTGTTTCTGATATAGTTATAATCCGTTTATTTTGTTTACCCTCACTTCGACTTCGATGTGTCTCTTTTTCCAAGATCAATTCAATATTCCTTATCTGCTAAAAGCTTGATGTCGGAGTAAGATTATCTCAGCTAAGTAGGTCTTTTCTGATGACATTTGAAATTTGAAGGTACAAAGCTGCTATCAAGGCTGATCCTCTGTGTTATGAGGTAAGGCAGTTACAGTATCAGATATCATAAACCCTTTCTCTGCTAATGCTTAGTTTCAAAATTATTTAATTTTTAGTTGACTTCTGACTTTCTCTATATAAGACATACTATTAATGCAAACTTCAATTCTTTTGCTAAAGTTTTTGTTGTCATGAATAATCACGTGACATTGCATTTTGTTCTCATTTTCAGGCCTTGGAATGTCTTATAGACGGTCATATGCTCACTTCTGACGAAGGTACGAAGATACCTGCTGTTGAGAAATGCTACTTTCAATTTCACAATTGTAAAAAAAGAATAAAGACTCTCATTTTATTTTCTTTTGCACATAATTGAACATCTTACTTAACCCTGACTCACGTGATTCATTTCCATGATGGGCAAAACTGTGAAACCTAATTCAATCATTTATGCAGAGGCTAATTTACTAGCAACATTACAATTTGGCCCAGATGATGGATGGCTATCTTCATTTTATTCATGCTTAATAAAGAAAGTAAGTGTAGGTTTGAGTTCTGGTGCCTGGTGCACTTCCAGGTTCAAAAAACTAATCCTTTTTCTTGACTTATCTTTTGTATGTATTTTGGTGGCGAATTGTTAATTAACTTCTGAATTATTATGTGCCAGTATGAGAAGGACAGTGTCATTGAATCCAAGTTCAAAGAGCTTGAGCAAGAAGTTTCCACTTCAGAGAAATCATCATGTACACTTAGAAACAACACTGATCTCTTAGCCTGCAAAGCTGAGTACTACCATCAATGTGGTGAATATCAGAAATGTTTTGAATTGACTTCAATGTAAGTTGGTAACTGCCATGAAGGAATCTGGTGCTTGAAGTTACACTTTTGGTAATGCCACCCTGTATTTATTTATTTCTTGACCTCAATCCAGACTGCTTGAGAAGGATCCGTTTCATTTGAAGTGCACCCTTGTGCATTTAGCTGCTGCCATGGAGCTTGGGCATTCCAATGAACTCTATCTAATGGCATGCAATTTGGTCAAGGACTATCCCCAAAAGTAAGAATCCTGTACAATTTTGCGTAGTTAACTTGACCCCTTATTATTGTAGGAATAGGTGTATTGTTTCTTTTAGTTAATTTTTCCCCCACAATACTTTTAATAGTTTCTTCTCATATATGCTAATTCCACTCATTGAGAAAAGTACTACCTCTCACAATATCAATTATTTCTTGGAATGAATGGCTAAATTATTAATATGATCCTTTTGCCTGTCAGAACATCCAAATTTATGCTTTTTTGTGATTTCTTCTTACATGTATTCAGAGCTCTTTCATGGTTTGCTGTGGGTTGCTACTACTTCTGCATAAAAAAATATGACCAATCACGTCGTTATTTCAGGTATCAACACTTGAAGTGCTTCTTTTTACAGACAATATGATGCCTTATGTGGGAAATTTTGATTAAAGGAAATGTTGGTATTTCCACACACCCTCACTGTGGGATGCAGTCCACAGTGCACAGTCACTGGCTGCACCCCACAGTGAGGGGATGAGGAAATCCCACATTGCTAAGGTTGAATTTCCCTTCTTTGTGATACATCTTTCTCTACAGTCAGAATTGTTTTTATACTGAGATTTACTGTTTTCTACATCTCTATGATACCTTTAAATTATGGTATTATCAAGAGATCAAATTCATTTCTCATTGTGGTTTTAATTTCACGCACATCTTTCTCCAGCAAGGCAACTAGTTTAGATGGAACATTTGCCCCAGGTTGGATTGGCTATGGTAATGCATATGCAGCTCAAGATGAAGGGGACCAAGCAATGTCTGCTTACCGCACTGCAGCTCGTTTGTTTCCTGGGTAATATTTCATACCATTCGTCAAACCACATATGGATGTACTGTGTTCTAAGTTCTGTCATACCCGACTTGTGCTCAATTGTGATATGAATCCTTTTGCTATATTTTACCGTACACATTCCAGGAATTGCATTATTTGGTGACTTTGTATTGGACTATTGGTATATGATTTCATTAGAACTTAGCATTGTTTCAGATCCTCTTGTAAAATTGCTCATATGACTGATTAAAAGAACTATGTACTTCATCCGTCTCGGTCTTTTTGCTACGTTTGACTTTTTGGTACTATTCACTGTTTAAGTTTGATTCAAATTTTTATCATAGTTATGTAAGAAAATACCTAGTCAAGTGAGATCTTGTTAGATTCGTCTAATCTTGTAGTTTTAGAATATCAAATTTTTATATTTTTTATTGTACACAATTTAAGTTATTAACAGTTAAAAATGTGTATCGGCATACGTATCGAGTGGGTCCGTATCAAAAACAATGAGACGGAGGTAGTATATGATTACTTTTTCCCTGCCTGCATGCTTTGTAGCGGAATATTACTTTTGGTATTGCGCAATGCAGTTTGCAGTAAGATGTCTTCTATTGACATTGTCCAATTCATAATTTTTTTAATGAAATGTTTAAATTACACAATGTTGGTAGTCCTTTTATTACTCATTAATTGCTTACTGTTTTTACAGGTTGAATATTGATTTTCTTTTATTCCAGGTGCCATTTACCAACTCTGTACATAGGAATGGAATATATGCGAACCCATAGCTATAAACTCGCAGAGCAGGTGATTATAAATCTCTTGAGCACGAAATGTCAATTTTCATGGCGTTGCTTAGGACTTTAGCTGTAAAATTGTGAATTTGTTTTTTACTTTAATTGATCTAAAACACTCTTTTTCACCTGATATCTAAAAGATCATTTCCTTTTTTCCCCCAGTTTTTTATGCAGGCCCAGGTTGTTTGTCCTTCAGATCCTCTTGTTTATAATGAGCTTGGGGTTGTGGCTTATCATATGAATGAGTAAGATATTTTCACTTCATCACCTACCCTTCATTTTTAAACGCACACCCACCATTTCTCTGCTATAGCAACTATATACTACTACTGAAGTACTGGTTTTTTAGTCTACAAAAATGATTTTATAGAGAGCAACTTTCAACAAACTTTGAACTGGATGCATATGCTAAAATAATTATCCCCTTTGTATCATATCATTCATGCTGCAGTTTCCTGAATATTTCACCACAATCCTCATTGAATGATTAGATTGTTAAATAATTTATACTGATACGATTACCATGATTTTTCCTAATTAAAAATTACCAGGTATAAAAAGGCTGTGTGGTGGTTTGAGAAGACATTAGCTCATGTACCATCTTCCTCTTTAAGTGAGATGTGGGAGCCAACTCTAGTCAACCTCGCTCATGCATTGAGAAAATTGAAGTATGACTTCTCTTTCTTCCTGCTGTTTTATTGGTGGTTATATTTTTGTCTCATATAATTGGTTCTTTAACCTGATTGGTGACATTATTAACACATACGTTTGTTTTGGTTGTTAAGTTGCTCATGTTCAATGCTCTTATGTGTATCTTTTGGATGGTATCAATTTTTATAATACTCCCCAAAACTCTTTGAACCCATTTATTGATAGGGAAGGACAAATAGAATCTTTTCACTGATTTAAGCTAGCATCATCTGATAGAAAACACTTACGGAAACTAGTAGATTAATAAATGGACTTCCATTGGATATCAACTACAAGGATGAACAGGTTACATGGCATGACATAATGATGTTTGTGTAGATTCCTGGTAGTATAAAACGAAAGACCATGACAATTACTATTATGATTGTTTTCTGTATTCTCCTATAGCCCAAAATGACCAACGCATATGCCACATAACAACTCCTGGTCATGTTGGTTGCTTTTCATTGTGCCCTTGATCCTCTTGCTGCCTTGTTATGTTGCTATGATTTCGTAATTGCTCCTTCTTTTAGGAGATACAACGAGGCAGTCAATTACTATGAGAAAGCTCTCGCGATATCAACAAAAAGTTTGAGTACCTATGCAGGTCTTGCCTACACATATCATCTCCAGGTGACCATAAATTTCTCTCCCCATATATCTCCCAAAACCAAGAACAAGGAATGCTGAATCTTGATATCAAATTTCTTTCCTTTGTCAGGATAACTTTTCATCCGCAATTGCATACTATCACAAGGTATGCTTTCATTTTTTATTTTTTTCACCCAGTTGAATAGAACTACAGAAGCACATCAAAACCCCCCCTACTGTTTTGAAATTCTTGCATATATTTTTGGCATGAACTAAAGAATAAAGTTCTACCAACAGGCTTTATGGCTCAAACCAGACGATCAATTCTGTACAGAGATGCTGACATTGGCTCTGGCAGATGACTGCCGGCTTGGTATAGACCCAAAAGTTGAGACAGTTAGAAGCCAATTATTTTCTTAGTTGAAATGTCACATAATCTTGGTATAGACCCAAAAGATTCATTTATGCTGTCACATAATCTATAAGATCAAAAATCCAACAAAATAGGTCGATGTTTAGTTGCATTCGATTGTTGTATCATGGCAATAGAAAAAAAAACAGTGTTGTTTGTATCTTAGTAGTGAACGTTAGCTCGCGGGACGAATACGCCAATGTTGGATAGAATAATTTATTGATTCCATTTTTTTTAAGAATGGATGGAGTTGAAGAATAGGTCGTTGTCAATTCATGTAATGCAGTGTTCATAAGCTTATATTCTGCATTTGGTTTGGATCAAACATAGGATTTTGTTATCTGCTTTTTCCAAATACTAGGGTTTGATTGAATGAGTTGAATTTGTAAATGAATTTATTTGAAATGTACACAATTTTTCTTATACTCCTAGTATTTAAAATCTATTGTTTAAATTAGACATTAATTTGTAAATATAAATTGAAATGGTAAGTGTTGAGCCGATAAATAAGTAATTTGAAATGTCAAGTAGTAGTAGTAGTAGTAATTTTCACTTATTTATGAAGTATTTATTTAACTGCAGTTCATGTTTCTATTAAGCAGAAATGGAGACTTGATGAAGTGGTAATGTCCTCACATTTCCAGTTTTATAGTTGGGGTTCGATTCACACATGGTTTCTTATCCTTTGTAATATGTGGTTTGGACTCCAACACATCTTTCCCGATACATGAATGTCAAAGTTTATTAAAAAAAAAAAAAGAAGAAGTTTCTATTAAGCACTTCTCCTCCTTTTTCTCCTAGAAAGATAAGGGGTATGATCCTAAGATATCTCTATTACTATTAAGCACTTCTATTGTTTTTCTCCTAGAAAGATGTTATGAGTTGAAGGGTATGATGATAATAATTCATAAGATAACTAAATGGGCCAATCCGCCTATCTTATAGTAGTTCAGTAAGGCCCAATCATGGTTAATTACGGTTTTTCTATGTTGGGTCATCCGCGCCGAAACGTCACAAGTCAGAAGCCGACCCTCTGGAGTTCTAGTTCAGTTCGCTCGATCCAGATACTATGATACAATTCCCCGTCGGCGAAGTAGTCCGCACGAAGCTCTTCCGATTTCTCTGCTTCACCGGCGCTGGAGGTGTGTATGTAAAGTTGTTATCCTTTCTCCAATTTCTGTTCATTTTCGCTCATTTTCTAATCGAAGTTTGTTTCTTAAGTCGTGTGCGCTGTGGCGATCAACAAGTATAGAGAATTCGAAAGGAAATCGATGATTCAGAAGCAGAAAGAGAAGTTGGATAAAGAATGATCGTCGTGTGTGTTTGGGTGAGAGGAATTAATGTCTGTTGCTAATGTATTTCGGCTTTCACTGATTGATAACTCTTGCTTTTTTGAGGAGTTAATCTATGTTTGTTTGAAGTAATTTAGTAACATTATGAATCAAATATTCTGATAACCATTTCTGTCATTGATGGGATTCGTAATTTGCACTTCAGGAGGAAAATATGGTATTCTCACGTTGTTTGTGTTTCCTTGTCCCTCTGCTGGAAATTGAAAATTGAAAAGTGAATTTGCATTTTGGTGCTCAGTCATGTGTTTATTAAGTTGTTGGTTTTCTGCATTGCTCCGTTGATTCGTATGAAAAGAAAAAAATAAAAGAGAAAGTGATTTGGATAGGTTTCTGTTTGGCTGCAGATTGGAGTGGAAACCTTTCCTTTCTCTTCCTGCTTCTGTGTTTTTTTTCCCTTTCCTTTCATACACCCAAAAACTTCCAAAGAAGCCTTGAGATATTTTATCACATTGTATCCCCCCCCCCCCGATTGTGCCAATTAGTTCAATTTGATATAGAATCCTTTTATGTTCTTACAGTAGGGTGTCAGGAAGCTCAGTAAGTAATGTTTACTATAGATATCAATGCAACACCATTTTAGGCTAGAAAAAATTGTTTCAACTTTCAAGAATGATTTAAGATGTCGTGTTCACTGGAAGCATGTTTTGGCTCTAATTTCCAAGGGAAAATACAAGTTTGTGCTTCATACCCACCCGTTCCTATACAATGAAAATAGATATAGATAATGTCAATGTTCTAGAGATAAGATACTTCTCATTCAAGGTATAACTTGTTCGTCGATTCTTTCCCAAAATCTTGGATGTGAGCTTTGAAGATTTCATGGGATATAATGTGATGATATGCGATATTCTGTGGTTCTTTCTTACGTTGTTACCTGCATTGCTGCTGTAATATTATATAGTTCATCGATTTACAATTGCATTTATATATAAAGTCAAGTTTATCGATTTGAACCTGTCCGTCCCATGGGAGGTGGGTCTCTATCCATTAATAGATGGATATATGAGGGCTAGTAATTGCTGAATCAACTGTGTCCATAATAGCTGGTGGTTCCACTTAAGGGCAGATAGATGGACCATATTATGTAATTTGGTAAGTGATTTTTTAGTTCACAATAGGCACAAATGTTATGTGAGATACTGAGAACTATTTATGATATTTGTAGAACATGTGATGGATGTGCTTCCACCCAAGCAACAGGCTGCACAAAGAGCCTGAAAAAACAATCAAAGAAATGCCCCCCTCCCACTCTCTCTGTTAGAAATTAAGGATGTTTGGGAGTTAGCGGATCCGCTAATGGATGGATTCGGAGAGAGAACTGTGAGAGAATCAATCTTATATCTCTGGTAGCGAATCTGCTCGTTCCCAAACATTCCCTAAATCTGCCATCTCAGTTTTTATCTTTCCCCCTTCTCAAGTTGCCCATTATATTCATATACACGCACATGCATATACTTGTCACCGATTCTTCACTCTTCTTATACTCCATATGAACAACCCTAAACCCTTTAATTATTCAACCATTTCATGTAAAGGAGGAGTATGTAACAGTGCATCACCAGCAACAACGTTAACCCGGTTGGCTTTCATGGTTTTTTTTTTTTTTTTTTTTTTTTTTTAATAAGACTATAATAACCTCAATATTGTTCGTTGTTCCAATTTATTTATTTATAATTCTTAGTATGAGACTACGAATGTCATCTAGTATTTCATACTACTAAATTAATATACAAAATGTTTTTTTAATAAATAAAAAATATTAACCTCAAAATCTCACTACATTAGCTTATTATAACAATATAGTAGAAGAAACTATGTTAAAAAGATTAGATTAAAAATATTAAACTATTAATTAAAATAAATTACTACTATCTATATAAATCCTCTATATATACATATTTTTATTACCTTGAACATCAGTGTGCCACTTGATCAGAAAATGGGTCGAATTAAAACAATACCTTATCACAACCCATCGGTGGCCAAGTTCATTTCACAAATTTCCCCAAATTACGGTATTAGATTATTATTAAGTGAGGTGTGTGTTTTTAGCTTTTGATTTTTACTTTAGAAAATGTAATTTTTTTATATAAAATTGTTTTTAAAACTATTTATAAAATTTTAATTGATTTATTTATTATTTTGATCAATGGTAAGCGCCCATTTATTAATAATCTAAATTTAAAAATTTAATATATTTATTAATTCGTTTAATTTTATGAGAGTGAATTTAAAATGATTTATTTAATTATTTACAATATTGATAATGAGACAATTGTATTAGATGCAGAAAATGGAAAGTATGACGGTGATGATGAGGTAATATCTAAAATGGGTCATCAAAAGACACAAATGGGCCACGAGAAACAAAATGGACCAGATTTTGAGCAATTTCAACGGGAAAAAAACAAAGAGTGGGCCGAGTGCACATCAAACGCCCATGGACTCGCGCACCGTTAACTGAAAAAACACAACCCATATAATTTTTCACCGTGTTTTATATTGTGGATATTTAACTCAGGGTTAAAGTTGTCTTATTGTTGAATAGGAGGAGGCCAGAACCCTAGCATTGAGGAAGCTGTGGAGTGACGAAAATCAAGGAGCAATGGCGAGCTCGGAATCATCTAACAATGGGGATAACTGGTACGGGTTACCAATTAAAAATTGTTTGTGTGGTTGTCGAGCGCGATTGAAGACATGTTGAAAGGCATCCAATGCCGGAAGATTATTTTATAGCTGCGTGGTTGCGAGCATAATGAGATGTTAGTTTTGATGAAATGTTGGGTCAATTGTTTTTTTATTTTATTTTATTTTTTTTCCGGATAGGTACGGAATTGATGGCATAAATTTTCAATTTTTATCAGATTTGGATGTTGGATTTTGGATTTTTTTTTTGATTTTTGATTTTTGATTTATTTATTTTTGTTGATGAGGGATTGCACACATGCTTAGGTGAGAAGTAGTGATTTCTGAAATTTGTTTGCTGGTTAAGAATATTTTGGTTTGGTTGTTCTTGAAGTAGTCTGTAATCTGCATAAATTTTATCTCCTAATATTCTTATTGTTTTCTCTCCTAATATGCAACTTTTTAGTGAAGAACCACAACACAACATATTGAAATCCATCGGAAGGATCACAACACAACATATTTAATTCCTCGTCTACGTACCCCCATTTTATCCTACACCTAACGCATGTAATGGACTCGACATTGAAATTCTAAAGTTCCCTTTTTCTCGACCCCAAAACACAACGTATTCGACACCATAACTTCATAAATTAACCCCTTTTTGTACCCGACAATGACAAGTGGAAACCCCTTTTTAGGAGGTGGCTAATCCTTCTTTCTTTCAATTTGTCGAAGCCCATTTTGCCAGAAGGTGGTGCGGGAGATCCACCTTCTCACACATATCTACAATGAAATGAGAAACTAGGGTTTAATTAGTGACTGGATTTGATTTTCACTTCTTAGGGTTTTACCTTTCATTATTTCATTCACACAAGTAAAAAAAACCCAATAAATTAAGAAGCGTGTTGCTTAAAACACGTTTTTTTACAACAATTCTGGAAAATATAAACGTTTGATGTGCACGCGGCCTACTCTGTGTTTTTTGCCATCCAATTTGCTAAAAATCTGGCCCATTTTGCTTTTCGCAGCCTATTAGTGATAATGAAACAAGTGTGGACCAAAGCAAAGAGATGCCTTCATGGCTCAATTTAGTTATTAGCCCCACTGATATTTTTAGTGGCACATCGGCACATAATACTATATACCATTAACATATTTTTTTTTTGCAGATATTTTAAAATTGAATTACTGTTATATGGAGTATATAATTTTGTTAAATTTTTTATATCCAAAGAAGTTTTTTTTTTTTTTTTTTTTTTTTTTACCAAAAAAAGTAACTTTTTATTTTAAGAGAAGTGGAAAAATAAGGCATCTAATTCAGCTACTCTATTAAAACATGGATGGAAAAGTCGGTCATTTACTCATTTCGGTGATTGAGCTGAACGGTATGTGACAGTGTCATATGTCCTATGCTGTAAACTCGTGTGTAATTTTTATGTAAAAATCATCTTTAGGGGGAAACTCAAAAAATTAAATTTCCAAACCCTACTCCACAGCGGTGCCAGGTTGCCGCCCCGCCCACCGGAGTCAGCAGACCGCGGGGCTGAAATCTCACCCCTGGCCTCGCTCTGTCTCTCTCCATCTATTTCCTTTTTCCTCTACTCGTGCAGCAGGTTAAGTTCTTCGACGGCCCTCTCGTTTTATTTTGGCTGTTTCGACGTGTTGAGGCGGATTTGGGTTTTGCATTTGGTGGATATTTTCTTAATTTATGTGTTTGAGGTTTATATCTTCACGTTCCCGTCTTCGTGCCGTGCCGTGCCGTGCCGTGTGGAGGGGAGGGGAGGGGAGGGGAGTTTTGGCTTTGTAGATTTCGTTTGTTGATTGTTAATTGTTGACGGAAGGTTGCATTTAAGGGTAGATTGCTTTGTAAATTGTATAAAATTGGTGATCTGAATCTGGGGATCCCGGTTAATTCAACGTTCTCGGCCAAGTTTCAATAGGATAAAGGATACAAGAAGTTTTTTTGGGTTGCATAGGAGAAATATTTCTTCATGCTAATTTTGTATGTTTTGTGTTGCTTACAGTGGGTCGAAACACTCAGCCGTGCTTAGAAGCTACTTATCCAAAATTATTCTACTATGGAATTGGATGTAGGACTATCTATTCCAGTTCCCATGCAACAATCTCAGTATAAGAGGAGGAGAATTTCTTTGGATGGTACAGATACTTCTCTTCCATGTGGGGTCTTGCTTGAAGTTGAAAATTCATTGCCGACCTTAAGATGCTCTGATTACTACACAAAACCTTGTTTGAGTGAGTTGGCTGTTCTGGAGTCCCTGAGGCCTGGTTATTGTAGCAAAGTCCAAGATTTTGTTGTGGGAAGAGTTGGTTATGGTTGTGTTAAGTTCATTGGGAAGACAGATGTGAGAGGTTTGGATTTGGACAGTATTGTTAAATTCAATAAAAATGAAGTAGTTGTCTATGAAGATGACAACTCCAAGCCTTTAGTTGGTCAGGGTCTTAACAAGCCAGCTGAAGTAACTTTATTGCTTCAAGGAACATCTAAAAAACAATTTTCTGAAGGCTGCATAAGAGAAATTGTGAAGAAGTTGAAGTGTAAGACAGAGAATCAAGGAGCACAGTTTCTTTCATTCGATCCAGTTCTGGGAGAATGGAGGTTTTTGGTACATCACTTTAGCAGATTTGGTCTGGGTGAAGAAGATGAAGATGATGTTCAGATGGATGATGTGTCTCCAGATGCTCAAGATCATCGTGACATGAATTGTAGTGAGACATCTGATGTTGATGAAGAAAATGTCTCAGTGAATCGAACACTACTTTCACATTCTCTTCCTGCACATCTTGGTCTCGATCCGGTCATGATGAAGGATTTGAAGATGATGTTTTTTCCTGTAGAGGAAGCTGAGATAGATGATGCCAATGGCATGCTTTCTCATGATGAGCCATTTTTTACAAAAGAATTCTCAAAATCTCCCTTGCATCAATCATCCCGAAAGGCAGCTCGGAAGATTTATTCTACCCCTCCTATTCGTAAAACTCCACTAGCTCTACTAGAATACAACCCTGGAGGTCTCAGCTCTAGCTCGCCTGGATCCATTTTGATGGCCCAGCAGAATAAATGTTTGCATCTAACTGCAGCAAAATCTGAAGGTTTTGAGCTAGAATTGAAGAATAGAACGCCTGTATCTGGAAGTCATTCACGAAATGTAGTTGATGCTGCTCTGTTCATGGGTAGATCATTTCGGGTTGGTTGGGGTCCCAATGGCATCCTTATTCACTCAGGCATGCGTGTGGGTAATACGGACTCTGAAGTTGTCCTATCTTCTGTGATCAATCTTGAGAAGGTTGCAATTGATAGAGTAACACGAGATGAGACCAATGAAGCCAGAGAGGAACTCGATAATTTTTGTTTCAGTTCTCCTCTCAATCTTCACAAGGAATTGAGTCACGAAACAAAAAAAGTTGCACTAGGAACCTTTGAGCTGAAGCTTCAAAAGCTTGTATGCAACCGGATTACCCTTTCGGATATATGCCGAAGATATATTGCCATCATTGAGAGGCAACTGGAGGTGCCCGGTTTGCCATCTGCTTCTCGTGTTTCGTTAATGCACCAAGTATTGGTTTGGGAATTAATTAAAGTTCTTTTCTCCTCAAGGAAAATGGGTGGACAATTGAAGCCTATGGAAGATGAGGAGGAGGAAATGATACCAAATGGAGGAGAAAGTTATCCCGATGTTGACGAGGAAGCACTTCCACTTATCAGACGAGCAGAGTTTAGTTTTTGGCTGCAGGAGAGTGTCTACCATCGTGTACAGGAGGAAGTTAGTTCACTAGATGAATCTAGTGATTTAGAACACATATTTTTGCTTCTTACAGGGCGACAGCTGGATGCCGCTGTAGAACTCGCTGCTTCAAGAGGTGATGTCAGACTTTCTTGTCTTTTGAGTCAGGCTGGGGGTTCTACAGGAAATCGTGCTGACATTGCCCACCAACTTGACATTTGGAGGAAAAATGGACTAGATTTTAGTTTTATCGAGGAGGATAGAGTGAGACTTCTCGAATTACTTTCTGGCAACATTCATGGTTCGCTGCATGGTGTGAAAATTGATTGGAAGAGATTTCTAGGACTGTTAATGTGGTATCAGCTTCCCCCTGACGTTTCACTACCTGTTGTTTTCAATACCTATCAAAAGCTTCTTAATGAAGGAAATGCTCCAAATCCTGTTCCAGTTTACATTGATGAAGGACCACTAGAAAATGCCATCAACTGGGATGTGAATGGTCGGTTTGATCTGGCTTATTATCTTATGCTTCTTCATGCCAGACAAGAAAATGACTTTGGTGCTTTGAAGGTCATGTTCAGTGCATTTGCATCAACAAATGATCCACTTGACTATCACATGATTTGGCATCAGCGTGCAGTTTTAGAGGCCATTGGCACTTTTAGTTCAAATGATCTTCACATTCTTGACATGGCATTTGTTTCTCAGTTGCTCTGTGCTGGGCATTGCCATTGGGCAATATATGTGGTGCTTCATATGCCTCATCGGGAAGATTATCCTTTTTTGCATGCCAGTACTATAAGGGAAATCCTTTTCCAGTATTGTGAAGTTTGGAGCACACAGGAATCACAAAGAGAGTTTATTGAAAATCTAGGCATTCCTTCGGCATGGTTGCATGAAGCTATGGTAAATTTGTGTTTCTTGAACCGCTAAATTTTGTATATTCTCTGATTTGTCTTTTTTCTCGGATAACTGGTGATCAAATTTCTGGTACCTTTTGAGATATGATTCTTTGTATATAAATTTATGAATACAATAGGATTTCCAGTGTTTGTTGGTTAATCTGTATAAGAGCATAGTTTCGAAATATTGCTCCGCTCCCAGGTTCCTTATTTTATCAACTTTTTACTTTTCCCAAATTGCAGGCTATATATTCCAGTTATACCGGTGACCTCCCAAAAGCTTTGCATCACTTTCTTGAATGTGGAAACTGGCAGAAAGCACACTCAATCTTCATGACATCTGTTTCTCATTCTCTGTTTATGTCCGGTAAAAACCCTTTCTTATATTGTGGCATACTGATTTTATTTTGTCTCACTTTTCCCACCCAATAACCGAATACTTTTGTCTGATTGGGCATTGGCCTTTTTTGATCTGCTCCATTTCTTTATTAAATTGTGTCTTATGAGGAGTACATATAAAGCACCTATTATGCTGAAATATGTTTCATGACCACCAGAGTTACATTTTGTTTGCATCACAGTTTTGTGACTTTGTGCAAAAAATGTATATTTATTTTATGTGTGTGCAGGAAAACATGAACAGATTTGGGAACTTGCAACATCCTTGGAAGATTATCGGTCACAAATTGAAGATTGGGACCTTGGGGGTGGAATTTATATTTCGTTTTATTTATTAAAAAGTTCTTTGAAGGAAGGCAACAACACGGTAAATTTCTTAATATTTGCTCCCAATAATCGTTGTAACACTGGATTTTGTTTCTTTCACTTGCTTTTCTTGATTCACTAAAACTGAACTTTTATTGCATCAGTGTCGCACAGTTTCTCTTGAAAATGCTTACAATACTTTTAGTTAGCTGACTTTTCTGTTACAATATGTGTCACTTATCGTGAGGGCTACTATACTGTGAACTATCAAACATCTCAATTGTAATTATGGCTTAGTAAATGCAGTGATGAAGGATGTTATGTACAGTTTGAGGAAGCTGCTTTCATTGATGTACTATTCTTGGACTCTTTCTGTCTGCAAACAATAAAATACTATAGGTTCTCAAGAATTTGATGTACTTGCAATGATGTCATATTTATCAGTTTGTTCTGGAAAATAAGTCTGAATTTAGAATGTCTCACAGAGCGCATGATGATTGCCGATTTATTTTCATTTCATTACAACTCCAAAAGAGCTAATAAAGCCTTTTATATCAGGATACTCTTGAGGACAAAAATGATGCATGCAATGATTTTCTTGGTCGCTTGAGCAAGTCTTTGGCTGTTTTGGGCAGCAAATTGTCGGTTGAGGCAAGGTATGATATCTAGCCCCATCTTTACTCATTTTATACTCAAGCAATTCTAATTGTTGCTTTGAAAATATTTTACTGCTCCTCTGGCCCTCCGGTTAATTGGTAACTAATATTTCTTGCTATTACCAAATCACATGCCAAAATTGGATATATTTCCAATCGTTGTTCCACTTGCCATATGGTGCACCCTGGGTTTATATTGTGAAAAAGAACTTGTGTAGGACGATACGAGAACGAAAACATGATTATAGGGAACATACTACATAGTAAATCTATCTGAGATCTCTAGTGAAACTAGAAGCCTAGAAGTTCATGGTGTAGCATACACTGAGGCGTGGAACAAGGTCGCTGTTTTCAGTTTTAACCCATATTTTTTTAATCATCATCAGATCTTAAACACATACTCCCTCCGTTTTTAATTCTTGCTACGGACCGGACCCACCCAGCACGCGTCCAATACACATTTTAAACCATTAATAACTTATGTTCGGTACAACTAAAAATTCTAAAAGTTCCATATTTAAAAACTACAAAACGGAGCGAATCTAACAATATAACTTCAAGTCAAAGTGTGAGTGTGAATAGTAACAAAACACCCAATGGTGCAAGAAAAAAAAAAGAAAAACGGAGGGAGTACTTTATTTCGTATCTATTTGACTATTTACTCCTAGGAAACCGTACCACAAGTGGGGTCCATAGTATTCTATCAAATCAAAAGGAAAACCCTAGCTACTCTTCATCTTTGTATCCTCACCAACAAGTCCTACCTAGAGCTGTAAACGAGCCGAACCGAACCGAGCTTCAAGTGTTTGAGCTCTGTTCGTTAAGCTTAACGAACGAACACGAACCGAGCCAAAAATCTTAACGAGCCAATTTTCATGTTTGAGCTATGTTTGTTTAACCTTACGAACGAGCTAATAACGAACGAACACGAGCCTAGTCGAGCTCAGTTAACGAACCATTTTTATTTTATTAATAAATTTGTTTGTTTTAGAATTAAATTAGGTTTGAAAATGTAATGTATATTGTAATACTATAATTTATGAGAGAAATGTGAAATTAATAAAAATGAAAAATGGAAAGAAAACTAGATAAAAAATTTATTTTTTATAATATATATTCCATTAAAAAAGAATTCCGAACTGTTCGCGAACTTAACGAACGAACACACAAACTAAATTATGTGTTTGAGCTCGGTTCGTAACTTACCGAACGAACTGTTAATGAATGAACACGTGTCGAAACGAGCTCAGTTCACGAACTGTTTGTTCTATTTACAGCTCTAGTCCTACCCACTGCTGTTCACCATTTGCCGCCTGCTACCCATCACCATGAACATTTAATTGAAGTTTGTGGTGAACAACTGAACATTGAATTAGATTTAAGACTTTATGTGGCTGTGAGTCTGTTACCAAATTTAAATATTTTGATTTCTAATTGCTATACTTATTATATTTTTTACATGGATATTATTTTTTGATATTTTATGCATATTCATGGACAATATCAACAAGTGTTTTGATCATGAAAAGAGAGAAGAAAAGATTATAAAATGCGAGTTGAATTCTATTACATTCTTGGTTATAAGAGACTAAAATATTAATTTAATTATACTACTAATTTTTAGTTTATTTTCATTTATTTTTTATTATTATTTTATCCTTTGGCGGGCCAATTGACCCACCTTGCTCCCAATGCATCCACCCATGCTAGAGATAATTCAGTCTTCGACTTTGTTTGTTATCCTTCTTCAGTTGCAATGTATTTGAACAATATCTCCGTAAAGCTTTCATGATCTGAAAAAAGAATATTATCTCGTCGAGGAAATATAGCTGGGCAGGGTCAGGGTCTAATAGAGCTTGTTTATGCAAGTGAATTCAGCTTTGTAGGCACTTGAAAGAATAGGTAATGGACAGATGATTATGCAAAGGAACTCTGCCTCTTCCTTTTGTCATTTGTGGTGGTTTCCAATTTGCTTATAGTTATTGTTATGAGTTATGACAGTTGATTATATTAGCAACCACTGTATAATGGATATAAGATATTGTGGTAGCTTCTTTGATGATCATATTTGCATGGGTTGTAGCAAATTCGGAGATCCTTATGTAGTAATCAAAGAACATCCATAAATTGCGAGAACCAACAAAAAGTCTAGCCGTTCTATAAGCATCTTTGGGGTTCTCTCGGCGGTCTTATTTACCTGTTGAGCTCTGTAGAAGGATAATGTTGAATGTGCCATAATCTGAGTCTTTTGCTTTATTTCATTTCTTGGTTGGTCCACTATATATATGTATGTATATATATAAATAAATATAAAGGATGACGTCATGCAGACATGCACTAATACATTTGTATCTCAGAGTTGTGTTCTCGAAGATGGCGGAAGAGATATGCAGTCTACTTCTTTCTGACAGTGGTGAGGGATCCGCTGGTAACGATCAGCTAATGTGCTTCGACACTGTTTTCAGAGCACCCGTAGCCGAAGATCTTCGCTCCTGCCATTTGCAGGAGGCTGTTTCGCTTTTTACGTGTTATCTCTCTGGGATGCCGCAATAGTACTTAATCCCTCTCCCCCTCGATTCTTCTGGTCTAATTAATCAATAATGTTGCACCAAGATTGACATATTCTATAGGCAATCACAATGTTTCTGAGAAATAGAGATCTCTTGGTTTGTTTGTGATGGAGAATTGTCCGACGTGCCTGCTGGAAACCTTGTGTTTCTGGCGCTGAATTTTAACCTGTCTTTTGCAAATCTATGTTGTAAGTTCCTTTGTTGGTTGCTGAGAAATTCTTGATGCGATGTTGCTAAGATCTTTGAGCACTTTTGTAGGGTTAGTGTAAAATTTTGTATTGTAACCAAGCGGTGGTTGATGCCAACGATCCACTTTCTTGATTCTCTGGAAATGGATTGTCCCAGTTGAGCCTATCAAGAATATATTTTTTGTGTATGTTTTTTGAGATGCGAAGTGATGCATGGTTTATGTTTTTATTTTGCAACAAAATCCCATTTGATGAGATTTATTAGAAAAATGTGGGAGTGGTCATATAATCTCTTGTATTGACTATTGTTTTGGGGATATGGATAAAATGAAGTGAAAACATGAATGCTAGATTTGACAAGCTCACTGAGTTTATACATGGAATTCATAATCATGAAGAATAGAAGGGACATGAGTAACCTAAGTTTTTTTTTTTTTTTTTTTTTTTTTTTTTTTTTTTTTTTTTTTTGAATGAGCCGAAGCCTGAGAAACAAAGGGAAAAATCGAAAGTGCAAACAAAAAGACAGAAAATTAAAAGAAGAGCAGCCGAGCAAGCCTTGCAACTAGTCCCTGGAAGAGGAACTTCCAGCTTCGTCCGAGGCTAACTCTTCCAAAACCAAATCCGGAGGATACGCCCATGACGTGAAGAAAGCCTCCAAAGTCGCTCCAAATCTCGCCAATTTATCGGCCACTTGATTCCCTTCTCGGTATACATGAACCAGCCGACAAACTTCAAAGGATTCCATAAGATCTCTAACCTGCTGGAGAGAGGCTGCTAACTGGTGAAATCTGTTTCTAGCCTCCACTGCCGCAATAACCATAATCGAGTCAGAGTAACATGTAACCTTGTTGAGGCCAATTTCGGCTGCGTATTTCAACCCTCTAGCAATGGCAGTTATTTCAGCCTCCTCAATGGAGGTGGTTCCAAGATAGCCACATCCGCCCCCTACCCAACGACCTTCATTGTTCCGAATGACAAAACCGAACCCCGAGCGGCTTGGATTTCCCCCAACACTTCCATCCACATGGATGATAGAATCCACAGCATCCCTCTGGTTCCAATAACCCCGCCTGTTCTTCTTGTTAACCATCATATGCCCCTTGTCAACCTTGTCCATATCCAAGGCCATGGCGTGAATATGCATATGATCACAGTCCGAGGGCACCATAATGTGAATCTTTTTCCATATCTGGTGCGCCCATTCACAGTTAAAAATGCAGTGGCTCCATGTTTCCTCTTTCAACCCCGCAAAGAACACATAAAGGGGATTTAGAAATACCTCTGTGGAATCTGGTTGCATTGATGGGAAGGGAATTGTGGCAGATTAACCACAACACAAACCCAACTTTTTCTGGAATATGGACCTTCCATATCCATTTCCAATTCTCCTCCCACCTCGCCCAGCTAGGAACTGATAGGCCGAACTGACCGTGTAAATTCCATTCGGCGTGCCCTTCCAGACCCATAAGTCCGGGACAGACTCATGTAATTTCGGAGGGATTGCAGCCCCAATTTCCTGGCGGATAGAATCAGGGACTTGGGAGTAGAGGTCATTCCAGTACCACTCACCCTCTTTAATAATGTCTCTAACCTGCAGATGGCTATCTTGGATCGCGATAAAAGGTAAGAGGGGACCGAGTTGCTCTCCTTTCCACCAGTTGGAGAACCAGAGGGACGATTTACCATCCCCAATCCTTAGCTTAAACCCACTCTTCAGAATCTGGGCCACTTTCCCAAGCAACCTCCCCAGTTTTGAGTTGTTCTTCTTAATAAAGGGATCAACCTCCCCCAATTCAGTACTACTATCTCTTATCAACTTGACCCACATCTTATCCGGCGAGTGCATGGATTTCCATAGTAATTTCCCCAAAAAGGCTATGTTCATGAGCCGAGCCTTCCGGATGCCAAGCCCCCCAGCCTTCTTAGGTGTCGAAACTGTTTCCCATTTCACTAGGTGAAGCTCCTTGTCGTTACTATCTTTCCAAAGAAACTTATTGATCTTCCTATCAATAGCTCCACATGTAGCCTCGGGTAACCAGTGGAGTTGCATGATATAACTGGGAATGGCCGCCATAACCGCGCGACATAGAGTAAGTAGGCCCGCCTTATTAAAAAATTTGCACGCCCAACCTTTCATCCTATCATCCATCTTGTCCAGGATAGTGGAAAAATCACTGCACTTCAACCTCCCCTTAAGCATCGGAAAGCCCAAATATTCATCAAAAAACTCTACTGCTGTAATGTTCAAGGTATTAGCCAACCAAGATTTTTCTTCTTCCCCAATAGCTTTAGAGGTAAACAAGCTGGACTTAAGAGGGTTAAGTTTCAGACCAGAGACCGTAGCAAAGGACCTCAGTGCTTGTGATATACATGTTACACTCTCTTCATCCACCTCGGCACCAAGGAGGAGGTCATCCGCAAATAATAGATGTGAGATGCCCATTCCCCATCCCTTACCTCGAATTGGTTTCCATTTTCCCTTCTTGACCAGCTGCTGTATAATGAGGGAAAGTTTTTCCATGACAAGAAGGAAAAGGTAAGGAGAAATCGGGTCCCCCTGCCGAAGACCCTTCCCCGGTTGGACATTATCCAAGGCCTGGCCATTCCACAATACTGAGAATACTGGTGAAGTGACACAGAACATTATGGTATTCCTAATCGAGTCGGGCAGATCAAGCTCCATGAGACATTGTTCGAGGAAATCCCACATCACATTGTCATATGCTTTAGCTATGTCAATCTTAAGAATAAATGAATTCAATCGTGTCCGGGGGTCCGAGAGCTGGCTCAATACCTCCTGCAAAGTCACAGCGTTGTCGATCGTGCCTCTTCCCGGGAGGAAGGCCGCCTGTTGGGGGGATATAACAGCCTGGAGAGTAGGTCGTATCCTCTTCACAAGCACTTTGGTAAAAATCTTATATAACACGTTGCACAAAGTTATCGGCCGGAATTCTTTCAAGCTAGTCGGCGCTGGCACTTTGGGAATGAGGCATATATGTGCCATAGCAACCTCTTTCACAAAAGAGCCTTCGATACAAGCCTTCTTAACAAAAGTATGTGTCTCCATCCCCACCAATTGCCAAAATCGCTTATAGAAAAGCGCTGGGAACCCGTCCGGTCCCGGGGAGGAGTACCCCTTCATATTCTTGACCACTGCCTCCACCTCTTCAAAGGTGACCTCCTTCCCTAACCTCCTTTTAACATCAGTCGATATAGGTGCAAGAGCAGGAATAAGCTGCAGGCTGTCCGACTCTTCCATCCTTTGGTCGAGTGGCAGGGTAGGCCGAGCATACAAGTTTTGAAAGGATTGCCGGACATGACTATGCAAAACTTCTTCATCTTCACTCCATTCACTCCCATTAATAAGTAGCCCATGGACCCTATTCCGATGCCCTTTAGATTTGGCCCGGGCATGGAAATAAGCCGTGTTCCTGTCACCCAACCTCACCCATTTGTCCCGAGCTCTTTGATACCAATGAAGCTTTTCTTGGGCCATCACTTTCTCAAGCTCATGACGCAGCTCAGATTCCAGTAGCATAAGTCGTACCGAATCTACTCTTTCAAGAGCCCTGGTGATCCCTGCTATCCTCTTAAAAAGCTTAGTTTTTTTCCATTTGAAGTTTCCGCCCTGTGATTTATCAAACTCCACAGACGCCTGCTTCACTTTCTCCAATTTATTGGAAATGGAATTGGTCGGATGGTTCCAAGCACTCTCCACCACATGTTTATAGTTACTCATCTCATTCCAAGCCGCCTCCCACCGGAAAGGCTTGCGGCTGTTTACCTTAGGGGCAGTACCACACGAAAGAAGAAGTGGTGAGTGGTCTGATCCCACGCGGGGCAGCACTTGGACAAAGCCACACGGAAACCGGTTAACCCAATTTAAATTACTCACACATCGGTCAAGCCGTTTAGATATACGTTGAGTCTCTCCTAGCTGTCTCGACCAGGTAAAGTTTCCCCCTTGAGTATTGATTGTGGACAAGCCACACTCTTGTAATATCTCCCCCAACTCTTCCGCTCTGGATAGATTGTATAGCCCTCCTCTCACCTCATCTGAACTAAGAATCTGGTTCCAGTCTCCGATGACCGCCCAGGCCCCATCTATTGTGTTAGCTACCTGCAGCAAGTAGTTCCAATGATCCCGACGCTCCGCATATGTGGGGGAAGCATAGAGGGCTGTAATGAACCAATCCGAGTCCCCATCCAACAGATGCAGAGTCACCATACGTTCTCTGCTCTCGAAAATTTTTATTTGAAACCTAACTCCAATTTTCCCGAGCACCCAAAGCCCACCAGACTTGCCTCGGGCCTCCTCAATATACACAGGATTATACCCCTCTTGAACCAACAGGTTCTTCGATTTGGAAAATGAAGACTGAGGTTCGTACAAAAAGAGTAAATCTGGGGTGTTCCGCCTCACCACCTCCCTGAGCATCCTACGGGAATGTAATCCGCATATCCCTCCCACATTCCAAGAAACCATTTTGCAATTTCTAAATGGTGTACAATCCATAAAATTAAATATATACAGGGTGAAACCACTTACCCGAATCGCCCGATCATGTTCCAATATGATTAAGCGTCCTTGGAACCCACATCTTCCTCTTTTCCCACCTCCTCCAACATTTCTTGGTCACCCCCATTAGGGTCCCTGTTCTCCTTGCTGGATCCCTCGTTTTCCCAACCCGCTTGTTTTTCCTCCACCCCCTCTGTCCGCGTTATCCTCTGTAGAAGCTGGTGGTCGGGCTCGTTTTGGTTTCTTATTTCCATCTTCCTCGACTACCTTCACAATAGCCTGAGTTGTTCTTCCCGTAGCCATGATTCATTTTCCTTTCTTCAGTTTTTCGTAGGCAGTCAATAGATTAGTAATTTTCTTTAAGGGCTTTGAGCCTCCAAGGGACTTACTACCCTTATTACCTGGCCCATTTTCATTCCGGCCCACCTGGGCCAAGCTGGACTTATCCGCCAAAATAGGTTTAGTTGGGCCCTTTTTCTTTTTTCTAGTTACCTTGACCCATTCTCCACAATTAGGTTGGGATGGGATTCCCTCAGCCTCCAAATTTTCCTCCATACTCTCATCTGCAGAAGACTTTCCCTTTTGATTATTATCGACATCCCCATCACCCAAGTCAACCCTGCATTCTTTGTCTCCATTCCCTTTTAGTGATATGGCTGCTACCTCGGAAGTCTGTCCCTCAGCCTGTGTCTGCTCTCTGCTGAAGACAGGCTTTTGCCCAGCAGGGAGCCTTTCAATTTTGTCTCTAATCGACTGCTGTCCAGGATCACCCCTGCATCCTTTGGCCTGAAGTTTGTCCACCGGTGCCGGCGCCGGCGCCGGCGCCAGCGGATGTTCTGTCTCCACCTTCTTCTCTACCGTGCAAGCATTGCTTGCATGCCCATACCTTTGACAAGAGGTACAAATTAGGTGAAGTCCTTCATAAGAAATTTTTTGCCAGTAGTTTCCAATAAGTATACTGGTAACCAGGGGTTGAGAGAGGTCTATTTCTACGCAGGCTCTTGCATACCTACATCTGTTCACCTGTTTTGTCATGTCGTCCACTCGGACAGGAGTCCCAATCGCCTTTGCCATTTGTGTAACCACAAATTCATCATACATCTCCATCCCTAGCCGAGGGAACCTGGCCCATACAATTGTTTTCTTGGGGCTTTTATCGGATGCTGCAAAATTAGGCTTCCATGGAGAGATGGTAAGATAGCTATCAAACACCATCCATGGGCCACCATTAAGGATCCGGGTCCTATCCTCACTTCTGTCAAATTTCACAATGAAGTAGCCTTCATCAATATCAATCATTTCCCAAGAACCCTTTATCTTCCATATCCTGTTCAGCCTTTCTTTTAGGGCTAAATACCCAACCCTTTTACCTAGCACAAAAATAATTAGAGCATCCTCCCAAGGCTTCTGGAGTCTTTCAAGGATCTGGGGTGCAAAGTAGAGACGTGGCCGGAGTCTGTCTCCCTCAATGAAGTCCAGCTTTATCATATCTTCTGAGACCTGCTCCGACATAAGGGACGCCGGGATTGCTGCTTTTCCTTCGAGTATCATATCTCTGAAGGACGGTTTAGTCTTGACTTTAGGATCAGTGAAAATGAGAGGAGAAGATGGGTTGAACGAAGAGATGGCATTCGGCGAGAGTTCTCCGGGGAGACCAGCAGGGGGGAGAGCGCTCATCGTACCCGAGTTAGTTACACATGAGTAACCTAAGTTGGAGATGGATGGAAAATTATCTCATTAAAAATAGGCAAAATTGACAACTAAAAAATGAATTGTAGGCAAAAATAAATTTGTTACTCCCTTTGCATGCAATCCCAACTCGGGTATGATTATGGTGACAGAACATAAAAAAAAAAGGTGACAGAACATAAAAAGAGGATGTCAATTTGTGAAATGATGGGCATGCTTAAAAGAATGATCATGTATGTATGGTGACTAGGGGTGTAAATGAGACTGATAAGCTCGTAAAATATTCGGGCTCGACTCGATCAAAGCTCGACCAAAGCTCGACTCGGAAAGGCTCGGCTCGAATTCGAGATCGGCTCGAATATTAATGAGCTCAAGCCGAGCTAACTAATACTCGGCTCGAAAGCTCGATAATAGGCTCGAATATATTATATATATATATATTATTTCTTTCTTAAAAATATAGTATGTTTTCTTCCTTAACAAATGTGATGAAGAGGAGATCCAACAGTAAATTCACTCCTCCTTTTATCAATAATATATAGTACATTATATTTTGTTATGGTTAACACTAAATCAAAAAAACCAAATCCCAATCTCCTTTCAAATTGGTACTATTATAAGGAATTATGAATAGTTTAATATATTTCTACAGAACTCCGTCTTTCAAGTTTTTAAGCTCATTATTGAATAATTTAAAATTTTTTAGTCTTGAGTCCAATGTGGTCTAGGGATACCCGGTTAAAAAAAAAAACTAAAATTGATGTCGAGCTTTTTTGGCCCTTCGAGCCGAGCTCGAGCTCCAATATATTATGTCGAGCTCGAGCCGAGCTCAATTTTTAAAGCTCGTCGAGCTTCGAGCTCGAGCCGAGCCGAACTTATATATAACCGAGCCGAGCTCGACTGTAATACCCGAGAATTTTCTAACATAAAATAAAACAATAATTAAATAAATAAATAATAAATAAAATAAATACTATAAATAAATAAACAAATCCAGCAAATAAAAGAAATAAATAAAGATAAGAAAATGAGAAATGAGATTTTTACTTAAAAAGGAATTAAAGAAATTTAATTAAACTAAAGGATGGATAAATGGAACACCGACACCCGACACTAATGAACTCGAGTATTCGAGTCCAAAATATCCAACTAGACTAAGAATAAAATTAGAAAGAAAGTATGAACCCGAATATACCCCGGGAATCGGAATTCGGGAGCAAAGAGGGATAGAAACCCGAAAGAGAGGCGGAAACGCACGACGGATCGCACGACCCGCCCGGACCGAAGTCCAGGCGAAGTCGGCGCGGTGGCCGCGCGGTGGAGGGGGAAAACCGCGCCACGACCGCGCCACCCCACAGATTTGGTTGTTGCGTGAATCTCTCACCCGAACGCGGATTTTTCGACTTTCGGTTGAACACCTCTCGACTCCAGAGTTCTAGGTCGGCCTTGGACGTCCTAGGGACTTAGAATTCTATAAATAAGCCCCTTGGGAGCCCCGAACAAGTTTACGAAACCCTAAAGCACTCTATACGTTCGGAACCCTAAATCCGGAGTCGTCGGAGGCACGAAACCAAGACGAACGCTGTGGACGAGTTCGCAACAGATCTCCATAGTCGTGGTAAGTCTCGGTCCAATCTCTATTCAATAAACGATTCGAAAACGAATCCTAATCATCTCCTTTTTCTTTCTACACCCCCGTATCGAATCTAGATCGTAGAACCCGACGAACGGAGAGGAGAAACGGTGATCTGGAAGCCACGCCTCCGAATTGGACATTCCCGACGTTCATAGACACTGTAAGTTAACCTTACATGGTTTTGGGAGATTTTAAAACATTCGAAACCTAAAAGATTTGACAAGAATCATAAATCTGTCCACTTTTGTTTTCTACCGACGCAACAGAATTGTTGAATTTTTCCGACCCTTAAAACGAACTCAAACGGAAAAACTTAAAACACGAAAAACGTTCCTAAGACTTAGACCTAGCTACTGTAAAAATTTGAGAACTTTTGGAGTTGATTTGATAGGTGAAAACCCGTTGAAACCGAACTGTTTGATTTTAGATCTTGAAATCTTGGACAGAACTTAGGAATGATCTTGATCTCGTTTTTGACATAGGATCTAGGCTGTTTTAGATCTTTGGCCGAACATGAAAGTTGTAGATAAATGTCTTAAGATGATCCCTGTCAAATTTCATTAAATTTGGAGTTGAATTGATATGGTGGAAATTGAAATCTTTGATCTGTGATGTATTAAACTCGGACAGATTTCTTGTTATGCGAAAATTAGCGTTTTTGACCTACTTAGGTATCTCGGATTGAAAAAGTTAAAACACGAAAGTTGTAGATCTTGATGTTTCCGAGTCAGATATGAAATTTTGGAATTTTTGGAATTAAATCTGATTTTAGACGAATTTTGGAGTAAACTGTGATTTACCGAAACGAAATTTTGAAATCTTGTTGAAACATGGAATTAACCTTTAGGGTTGAAACGAATTGAGATATTGTTTCTAAATGAATACAATGGAAGTCAGATTTTTAAAAACTAAATCCCCTTACAAACTTGATAAATTAAAATTAGGGGTGAGTGCTCTGCAGGGTGCCCCCTAACGATTCACTTCGTGCCGTAATGGACGATGGTGACCCCGCGCGCTATACTTGAAATGTGATATTGCCAAAACGGCGAAACTTAGAGCCTACACTCTCGTGAATATCCGTATGGGTTTCCCGAGGCTCCGGAGTGGTACTGGGTATGGCTGATACGGCTGCGGCCGCCGGGCTACCGGCTAAACTTGTTGACATCGCGATCTTTATCGTGAAACTTGAGATACCAAATCGGGAATGTAATGGGGATTCTAAATTAAACTAAACTAGATTAAATGATATTGTTGTCCAATTAAATTATTAAATGCTTTACTTAAATTATGGTTATTATCTTGGACCATGTGATATGTGTTATTAAATAGAGCCTGAGATAGATTGTGCTATATGATATGGATTATATGAAATCAAATATTATGTTATTATCATGCTTTTGTTAAATTATTAAAGTTATGGCTTTTAAACCCTACGATCATGCATGTGTTAACTTACTCAGCAATTTTGCTGATCAAAACCGTTTTTATTCCTTTCTTTACAGAATATGTGGAATGAGCATGTGTGAGCACGAATCATGCATGGGATTTTGGGAACTTTTATTTTGCTTTTGAATTTCGTACTTAGACTATGTTATGAACGGGCCTGTTTAACCCGTGTTTTGGCCATGTCGGCCCTATTTAAATTTTCCGCTGCGATACTGTACTAAACTAAATATTTCCGCTGCGCTATGCTATTATTATTTTCGATTTATATTGTATGGGCTATTTTGAATGCTTTAAATGTTTTAAACACTGTAATACCTAGCCTTGCATCTCTTTAGTAAGCTCGGAGAAACCGTGTCTTACTAGGGAGATGTGGCGGTGACATCCCGACCTGGGTTACCAAAAACCGGGGTGTTACATCGAGCCTGGTAAGGCTCGAGCTCGGCTCGCTCGTTTACACCCCTAATGGTGACTAATCTTATGTTTCCTAAGAAAATGATAGACCCCGTCAGTATATGTGGTGTTGCATGAGAAGTGATAGCATATATGTGTTTGCACATTTGTGATTTATATTTCTCATATTTGTATACAAAAGATGTTTGGCCTTATAGAAGTTATACCCCATCAGCATATGTGATAGTTGATGTTTGATAAGTGATAAAGCATCTGTTTTGCATGTCGCACCCGCCCAAAACCCCACTCACCTGATCCGACGAAATGGATGAAAATCCAACAAAAAGTGAATTCTTATAGGATGATGGGTGGATCGAATGACGGATCGGGTCGGAGATGGATTTAGGCTCATCCAACCGGCCAATCCACCACCCCGATCCATCACCCAAGTACCCAACCCACCATCCAAACCATCCATCACCCGTTATATTTTATATATATACATGTATACACATCTTCAATATGTTTTAGTAAAAAATTTAACTTAGTTTTTCTTCAATTTTTCCTTTTACAATCCCTTCCACCATTCCAACCTTTCCCAATTCCCTCGTAGTTCCATCATGCATTGCTAAAGGAGGTCTTATCGACTAATTTTCCTATTGTCAGGACTCCTCAACATGTTTTATACTTCTCCTATTTGACCCTTTCATTTTCAGTGTTCGATTCTTCCACTTTTTGGATCTTAATATCTCGTTTATCCTTCGGTTCCATATATTGCAAATCAGGTATAGTTTTTTAGATTTTATGGTGTTCAAACATGAAATGACTTTGAATATAAATGATCGCAACTTTATGCATGTTTGAATGCACCTTCATTCTCTTCTAGGGTTTTCTCCGTGAATGTCCTCTACGCCGCCCCCCGCCGATCAGCCCCCGCCGGACCCGGGGGTTCTCCCATCCAAGCCTCTCTTTCGTGATATTGCCCTTCCCCGTTCTCCTGCTGCCCCGTCCCCAGCCGCCATGAATGTTCCGCTAAGCGAATTGGTTTCTTTTGATACCGTTGATGATAACCCGCTTTTGCCTCGGATTCACATCCATAAGGCTGCGATCGATCGCCTGAGTGCGCCGTTCCAAGATGCATTGGTGGTGTGTATCCTCGGCAAGCGCGTCAGTCTCCCCATCATGCAAACACGTCTTACTGCAATGTGGAAACCTAAAAGCCATTTTCGGGTGGTGGATAGTGACAAGGGTTATTTCCTTGTTAAATTTACGTCTGAAGAAGACCGCCGACATGCTCTTTATGATGGGCCGTGGACGATCTTTGGCCATCACTTGGCCGTTGCTCCATGGTCGAAGGATACCCACGCCACTGCCGTCAAGATTACTAAGACCTCAGTATCGATCCGGTTTCCTGGCCTTGATCCAATATACTTTGAAGAAAAAATGTTACTCCTCATAGCGTCCATGGTGGGGAGGCCGATTCGTGTTGACATCAACTCGAAGGATTTAAACCGTGGTCGTTTTGCCCGTGTGTGTGTAACTATTGATCTGAGCAAGCCTGTTATCGGACGGGTTATGGTTAATGATGAATGACAAAATATAGCATATGAGGGACTCCATCATATCTGCACTTCCTGTGGAAGGTTTCGTTTCGATCTTGGTGAGTGCCAACACCATGATCAGCATGCTGAACCCCATTCGACAGCCCCTTCCAAGGTGGTTCCTTCAGCCGTTGCGAAGGAGGAGGATGGCCCTGCTGGTGCGGCTGGGAACGATGGAGAGGAGGAAAATCTTGGTCAAGATTGCTTACCTTCTAGTAAATATTCGCCCTTGCCAGGGAAGGAAAATTGTGAATCAAATATCCCGCAAATCAAGGATATTCCAAATATAGATAACCAACCTTTGGTGACGCATGGGGATTGGATCATGGTCACCCGCCCCCCACGAATGCCTAGACGGAGTCCACCAACTTCTGTGGAGAGATCACCATTGCGGGACAGGATGAACCAACTGGAAAATTCATCACAGCCTACTGGCCGACACCATCTTGGAAGCAAGGGTAAAGACCTGGTTGTTTCAAGCCCCCCGGCTAATGAGGATTTACTGTTGTGGAAAGAAAGATTAAAGGTAAAAGGCAGCGCCGCACTTTGGAGCAGGGCCAAACTTCGAAGCCTGTGGTAGATCACCTAAACCCTAGCCTCCCCCATCGCAACTCCTTTCTGGCTTTGGAATGGGATGGAAGCGATTTGCACGATGACCGGATAGGGAGCGGAGCGAGGGAACAACCCCATGATGTTTCCTAATGATTGAGTTTCATGACTTCACAGTGCTTGCATGGAATATCCGTGGCGCCATGCATGTGAACACTCAACGCCACCTTGCAGATATTTTACGTGCTCTCCAACCGTCGGTTCTAATTATTATGGAACCACGGGGCTCTTTTCATCGTCTTCGTGTTCAACTCTACAGGTGGAACTATGACATGATCCATATTAATGAATGTACCGGGCAAGCTGGAGGGTTATGGGTCCTTCAGCGACTTGGTCAGGAAGCTTCCTTCATTGTTTTCTCGGTCATGCCGCGCATTATCACCCTCCGTGTTACTTGTGGAGCTGGGTCGTGGTTGCTCTAAGTAGTCTATGCCAATCCATGTGCTAGGAGTCGGGAGACGGATTGGGCAGACATGCGACTGCTTAGTTCTCAAATTAATGATCCATGGTTGGCCATTGGGGACTGGAATGACGTGTTATACATATCCGATTCCAGTGGCCTCTCTTATGACCCGCGCAGGTGCAGGCTCTTTGGAGATATGTTGGATGATTGTGATCTCCATACCCTTCATACGATTGGGGATCCCTTTACGTGGCAGCGTAATACTTCGGGAGGCCCTGTGGAGCGCAAACGTCTTGATAGGGATGTGGCCAATCCAGCGTGGGCATTGGCCTTTCCGGATAGCTTGGTGGAAGTCCTCCCTCGACGCGTGTCGGATCACAATGGCTTACTTTTGAGATGCTCTTATAAATTCGGAGCAACTGGACGACGGCCTTTTCGATGGGAATGGGCGTGGTCGACGCATCCCCATTATGGTCATATTGTCGACGCTGCATGGCATGGAGGTGAGCAGCAGATAGGGCTCCAAATTCAACAGGTTCAGGAGGCCTCAAAATATTTCAATAAGTACACTTTTGGCCACATACGTAGGAGGAAAGACCGCATCCTTCGCAGGTTGGCTGGAATCCGCCATGTGCTTGGCCGAGTGGACTCGGCGATCCTTCATCTTCTTGAAAGGAAATTGCTGACTGAATTAGATGAAGTTCTGAAACAGGAGGAAATGATGTGGTTCCAGAAGTCGAGGGATAAATGGATTCGGCATGGAGATGGGAATACCCGTTATTTCCACGCACAAACCCTAATCCGAAGGAAGCGCAACTCTATCATTGGGTTGGATGTTGATGGCACGTGGACCACGAATCCTGGCACACTCCAGTCTCATGTTGCTCATCATTTTAGTGATCTGTTTTCGCACTCAAACAGGCCTCCATGCCCGCCTAATGTGCTGGTTCCTCTTCCAAGTCTTAATAATGCCGAGAGCCTTGGAGATGAGGTGAGCTTGACCGAGGTGGAAGTTACACTTAAGAACATGAAGAGCTTCTCTGCGCCGGGGCCGGATGGCCTCCCAACTATTTTCTTCAAGCTGTATTGGTCGTCGGTTGGTGACTCGGTATGGAGGTTTATCCGCGATGCACTATTGAATGGCCACTTTGAGACATCTCTTGCTGCCACATTTATTTGTCTAATTCCTAAGGTTGATATACCTCGGGAAATTCGGCATTTCCGGCCCATAAGCTTGTGCAATGTGTGTTATAAAATATTGACAAAGGTCATTGTTAATCGCCTACGCCCATTTCTTCAATCTTATATCGGGCCTTTCCAGTCGGCGTTCCTTCCAGGGCGTGGTACGGCAAGCAATGCTATTATACTCCATGAGGTCCTGTCAGTATTCAACAACAAGCATAGAAAGACTCAGTCCATTCTCTTGAAGGTGGATCTTGAGAAGGCCTATGATAATGTGTGCTGGGATTTTTTGGAGGAATGTCTGCAAGAGATGGCAATCCCTCAATCTATGTCTCGCCTCATTATGTTTTGTGTGCGATCTCCGCGATATTCTATCTTATGGAATGCAACGGCCCTTGTGCCTATTACTCCGGCCAAAGGACTTCGTCAGGGGGATCCTTTGTCCCCGTATCTATTTATTATTGTTATGGAGAAGCTTTCGAAGGCCATTTCGAAGCATGTCGCGGATGGACAGTGGGAGCCGGTCACATTGGGTCGTGGTGTTCCTCCCATCTCGCATCTCATGTTTGCGGATGATTTGCTTTTGTTTTCAGGGGTGTCGGATTCGAGTATCTCGTGTATGGACCGTATTCTTTCTGGCTTTGCGGGACAGTCTGGATTGAAGATCAATGCCCGAAAGTCTTGTGCACTTGCCTCTGCCTCGGTTCCTTCTTCGTTGGTGGCTAGGCTTGAAGGTATTCTGAGTATCCAGTTCACGGCCAATATTGGGAATTATTTGGGGTTCCCTCTAAGGGCGGGTGTTGCTCGTCAGGCTCACTTTAATTTTATTATTGATCGTCTACATGCTAAGTTGGGCTCTTGGAAACGAGTTCTCTTGAACAAAGCGGGGCGCGTCACCTTGGCTAGAGCTGTTCTTAATTCCATTTCTAGCTATGTGATGCAAATTATGTGGATCCCTTCTTCTACTTGCAATGCCATCGATAGGGTGATCAAAAGGTTTATATGGAGGGATGTCCAAGGGCGTGGAATACACCTGGTGCGCTGGGAAAAAGTGGCCTTACCACGTAAAATGGGAGGCTTAGGTTTGAGAAGCAGTCGAGATATTAATGTTGCATTGCTTGGGAAGCTGTTTAATGCTATCATGTGTAATGCTACACGTGCATGGACATCCTTACTTCTGGCCAAATACCGTTGTCACCAGGGATTTCTTCCCCAACGGCCGGCCACTTCTCCAGTATACAAAGCTCTCCAAAGGGTTGGCCCTATATTTGCGCCGGGTTATCGCATCCGCTTGGGATCTGGCCAATGTAGCTTCTGGTATGATAATTAGCTACCGGGGGGTGCTCTTGCTCCAAGAGTTCCTTATGTGCACATCTCTGAGTCTGGGCTCCGTGTTAAGGATGTTTTTGATGGTTCTCGGTGGTGTCTAGAGCGTCTTTGGAATATCATTCCTCAACCCCTAGCTACGGAACTGCAGCTGCTTGGCCAACCGCCGCTCCATCCCAATGCCGAGGATATTTTTTGTTGGTCGGGGAATGTCCGAGGCCTGTATATAGTGGCGGATGGTTATAGGTGGTTATTGGCTCGTCGGGGAATATCAAGTGACCCACAAATCGCGTGGTGTTGGAAACTCTCAATCCTGGAGAAATTCAAAGTCATGATGTGGCTTTTTCTTCAGGATAAATTACCGACGAATGCTCTAAGGTATATGCGGGGCATGGCCTCAACACCAGCATGTAGCCTTTGTGGAGCGGATGAGGAGACGGGCTGGCATGTGTTTTTTACTTGTCCATAGGCTCAGCAAGTTTGGCGAAGCATTGCGGATCCGCCAGGGACACCAACTGCCATGCAGCCGCCGGCGTTGGCCAATGTTATTCGCCAGATGAGTAAAGGTCGGTCTGGAGTTTGGTGGGCAACTTTGTGGAACATATGGAAAGGCAGAAATGGATATTGCATGAGGAGGGATCCGGTCTCTGTCCCTGCTGCTGTTCGATCATCGCGCCACATGGGGGATGCGCTGGATCGTGCCTTTAAGAGGGTGCCGAAGCATAGCAGTCTCAGGCTTGTTATGTGGAATCCGTGTAATCATGTAGGCATCCTGCTACATGTAGATGGAAGTTCCTTGGGCAATCCCGGAGCGGCGGGCTTTGGGGGAGTAATCCGCATGGGCAATGGCCAATGGGTGACTGGATTTTCGGGATCCATTGAAATTGCCACCAATTTGGTAGCGGAGCTTTATGGTATTTGGAAGGGGACGATGGTGCTGCACCAGCATGGCTTTCAAGTGGCCCGGTATTATTCGGATTCAAAGGAAGCTATTCGGCTCATCCAGACAGGAGTCACGGATGATCACTTTTTGGCTCCCTTGCTGCTACATATCTCGGATTTGCTTCACTTACATCCTCATTATTGTTGGGACCATATACTTCGAGAGGGAAACATGGTCGCTGATACGATGGCGAAGCATGGATCTAGCTCTGAGGGCTTCTTCACGACGTGGGCATTTCCTCCTGATGATGCCCATTCGCACCTTGCTGCTGATTGTGCGGGGGTTTGGTTCCCTCGGTTTTAGTCTTGCTAGATTGGGTGTTTTGTTTTTTCTCCCTCTCCCTTACCCCATTTCTGTAGATTTTGTAGTTTTTCCCTTAGCCGACGTTTTCACGTCTCCTTATCCAAAAAAAACTTTATGCATGTTTTAAATCCATTAGTCATCCGATCCACCCGTTTTATTTGTGGTTGATGGGTGGATTGGATTTGAGTTGAGTGTTAGATGGATGATGGATGGATTAAATGATGATTGATAGCCTCCTTTCGATGCTATCTTTTAAGCCATTTCCAAGCTTATATATTCAATGAATTTTAGAGTGAAATCCTCATTTTTGTGTTTTTTTTTGTTGTGTTTTGAATGAGTTTTTTTTTTTTTATATATATATACATATATATATATATATTTTTATCTTAGGATATTATGTCAGATAAGACTAAAATCACATTTAAAGCTGATGCTTTTTTTATGATTTATCTTGATGAGTTTTAAATGTGATTTTGTAGGTTGCAATGGGACAAAGAAAGCATGAATGGAGATGAGGAAAAGAGGAGAAAAGAATTGAATAAGTCATTCTTGGCGTAGGCAAGGCCAACAACGCCAAGAAACCTATGCTAGCGTCAATTTACGCCAACATTGAAGGAAAATTTGTACAAGTCTCAGCTAGTGTAGGCAAGGCCAACTACGCCAGAATGGATGGGCTAGCGTCGTTTTACGCCAGAGCTGAAGACATCCCAAAATTCATTTCCTGCTAGCGTAAATAAGGTCATTTGCGCCAAATCTTCTCTGCTAGCGTAAGTTTACGCCAAGGCTGCCGGTTTGGGTCAGTTTCGGGCAGTTTCCAAGTGAGTTTGAGCGGGTTTTTTCATTCTTTTTCATCCCGTTTGACGTCCAGAACAGGGGGAATATCAGAAACTCGACATCACCCATCTCCTTCATCTCCAATCCATCTGCACATCATTTCTTCATCAATCCATTAGATTAGTTCAATATTATATTAGAATAGGTTTTGAAATTGTGTTGTAGGATTGCACCATAACTTTGGGTGCATTTCCTGATTATCTATGGATTCTCCAGCAAGGGTTCAAATTCGGCTTCTATTGGAGGCAACGATCAGAAGCCGTGGAATGGATCCAGAGTTTGAATTCATTATTGTTTAAGGAAATAAAATTATTTATTGTTATTTGAATTTTTTTTCCTGATTTATGTCATGTTCTTGTTCTGGAATTATATTTGGATTGATGATTAATAATCTGGATTGTTGACACAAATCGTGAGATAGTTAGCAATCATGGGATTATAGTACCTGGTTTAATTCAATTCTTGATTCAACCCATATATTGAACATGCAATTGAGAGATAATTGTTCAGAATTATTAGTTAATTTATTTGTCTGAAGTCGAGAGAGGAAGATAAATGAATTAAAACATGTTTCAGAACTCAAACTGACAACTTTTTGCTAAAGTTTTCCTTAGAATCTGAAATGCATGCCTCTATATATGTTCTGTCATTTTTAATTTATGCTATGCATTTGATTACAGTTCCAGAATTTTAAGAGTGCATTGGTTTTCTAACAAAGTCGACAGATAAGTTAGAACTGATGTTAACTTTTAATTCTGAAAATCAAAATGAAATCGAGAGATAAATTTTGGGAATGGTAATTAAATTCATTGCAAAAATTTTCATCATTATTTGCAGGATAAGCAATATGAAAGTACAAATTCATTTATTATATTAGGTTAGAATTATTATAATTATTGTTTTAGTTAAAATCCTGGCCTACTTGACCATCTCTTTTTATTTTTGTTATCTTCGCTAGAACATAAGCTTATTTTAATGCATATGGCGAAGGCATGAATTGATATGTTTTTAACTCCCTGTGGATTCGACCCGACATTAGGCGATATATTATTTGCGATACCGTAGTTTGTGTTTGATTTAATGGCACAAATTTACGCTATCAAAAAATTGGCGCCGTTGCAGGGGTCAGGGGAGTTAAATGGCAATATGTGTTTGTATAGGTTTGTATTTTAGCTTTGTAAATATGCGTGTCTTCTTTTAATTGTGGGCTATTTTATTTTTTATTTTTTTTGGCGGGAACATCAAGTCTAAAATCATTACATGGACAAGTGAAATCAAGTGAAGGGTCATGAAAAGAGGAGAAAGGAAGAAGAAGAGAAGTTTACATTGATAAACTTTTCAACATATTCTTGGATTCTTGTCATCTAAAGAAACTCAATTACTTTCATTTTCTTGTTTAATTTAATATAGAAAAGGGCTTGAGGTTTTTGCCTGTGTCTGCTTTTTTCATGGTCTTTGATTCAACAATATCAAAACAAAGAATGCAATTGCTGAAAATTGATTCACTTGGACTTTTAACACTTGAAATTTGGATCCCTAAGTAAAACTCTAAGTGTGAGGACATAGGGATCCTCAATGTACAATATAAGAAACATGAAAATTCATTATTTGAAATCATTAAAATGTTTCTAACATGTCCAACATCTTTAATTAAAAATTTCCATATCGTTTTCTTTTTTAAATATTGGATTAGAACTATGTTTTTTATTTTGTGTTTTGTTGTGGTTTTCTTGCAGGAAACATTAAATATCATTGTGAAGCTTAAAGCTGGAATTGAGATAGAGGAAAACAACACAAAACTTCAGAAATATCCAGGTTGTGTTATGTTAATTTTTGTGGTCACCACGAAGGTAAACAACATGGTAACTTGGTAAATTCTCATCAATTTAATTTGAGGGAGTGTCCGGATTCTTTGTTCTTGGTTTAAGCAAATAAAAAATTGTAGATGTTCCCTGTGTTGTATATTGTGTTGTCTTTTTCTTTAATGATCATTCAAAATGCTTAAAGAAATATATAAAGGCTGGAAATTATTTAATTTTATGGACGTTTTAATACTTAGATTTTACTCTAGGTAAGGTCTAAGTGTGAGGATGTTACCAACCTCACTTTTTAATCTAAGAACTCACATTTGTATCATTTATCCTGAAAGTTTCTTGCATAAGTCCATAACTATTTAAAATTTCCAGATTTTTAATACTTTAAGATTTGAATTAAAATCCATCTTTTTGTGTGTTTGTGCTTGTATTCTTGTGTTCTCATTTTTGCTTTTCTTTGGCAGGAAACAAGTGAAACTTTAGAAGTCTTGGATCAAGCACATGGAATGAGACAAGGGGAACTTCGATGGAAGTGAAGAACTAAAAATTGTTTCTTCCTGGTTTCAATTTATATATTTGTGGTGAGAATTATAAGCCGCCACAAAGGTATGTTAGTTGGTAACTTGATGAAATTTTCTATTGTTCTTATCCTTCCTTTGATAGTTCTAAAAAATGTCCAAATTTTTATTTCTTGGTTTAAGCATATCAAAATAAATACATGTTCGCTGCTTGTGTGTGTCTTTCCATGGATTTTGAGATAGAATTTTTTAAGAAAATGCAAGCTGGAAAATATTGGTTTGTGATGAAAAATTTAAACACTTAGGTTCTATGTTAGCAAGGATCTAAGTGTGAGCATGTCACCATCCTCACATTTTAATGCAAAAAACTCGTATTCATTCATGTTAGATCAATTATGTTCTTGCATAGTTCTTCATTATAAATTTTTTTTCCCAAATTTTGCAATCTTCAAAGCTTTAATTTGAAATCCATGTTTTGTGTGTGTTTGTTGTGTCATTTTGTGTGTGATTGGTCTATTGTTGTGTGTTTTCTTGTGGTTGTTTTGAGGACATACTTTGGAATTCATTATGCTTATGGGTTGGAAAATATTTTTTGAATATTTTAACACTTTTCATTACTTTTAAAGATCGGAGAGATTTGAGTTCTTAACTTTTATTCATAATTTCCAGTTTTTCAATGATGAGACGAGTTGAGTTCTAAGCCTTGTAAATTGTTTAAAAGCTTAATTTTAGAAACAAAGCCATGCTTGAATTTTAGTATCTAAGGTTGCATTACATTTTGGTTGGAAAGTGCATCGAGGTTGTCTATTTTATATAAAATTTTCCATGGTTGAAAATCTAAAGGATATGGGATGATCTTTATTTTTATTGATGAAAAAAATGAGAAAAAAAGAAAAAGAAAAAAATGATTGTTGAAAAAGCAACCCAAAAAGAAAAGATTGAAAAAAAAATCTGAAAAAAATATAAAATAAAATTCTGAAAAAATGGCACATTGTTCCTCTGACATAAGTAGCTTTTCGATTTCAACCGTCTACAGCTCAGCGAAAGTGTCATGAACAAGGTAGGTTGAAGCCTCGTCCATTAATTCGGATAATGGCGTTCCCTTTTGAGTTGTCAAAAAAATAAATAAATCAATAACAAAAATAAAAATCTGATTATATCTAGTTAATAGGTTCGTGATGTGGTATATGTGAAATAGATGCCTTGATGCTCATTTCTTACATGTGGTATGATGTGGCTGATCTATGTTGGTCCAAGTTGTTGAGTTTCTGAAATTTTAGCACCTTACACAGTTGAATGGCAAGGAAATCCTTGTTTCGTTATTGAGAATCTGATGTTTATGCCTATATATATTGGAAGCTTGGAAATGTCTTCTTATTTATTTTATCGCTCAAGGCACGAGCGATATTTAAGTGTGAGGATGTTGTTAACCTCCTTTAGATGCTATCTTTTAAGCCATTTCCGAGCCATATATTCAATAAATTTTAGAGTGAAATCTTCATTTTTGTGTGTTTTTGTTGTGTTTTGAGTGAGTTTTTAAATTAGGATATTATATTAAATTTTAGTTGAATAAAATAAAAAAATCACATTTAAAGTTGATGATTTATAATGATTTATCTTGATGAGTTTTGAATGTGATTTTGTAGGTTGCAATGAGATGAAGAAAGAATAAATGGAGGTGAGGAGAAGAGGAAAGAAGAATTGAATCAAGTCATTCTTGGTGTAGCAAAGGCCAATTACGCTAGGTTGGAGGAGCTAGCGTCAGTTTACGCCAACATTGAAGATGAAGAAATTTGCTAAGTTCCAGCTAGCATAGGCAAGAGCAACTACGCCAGAATGGATGAGCTAGCGTTGTTTTACGCCAGAGCTGAAGAGGTCCAAAATTCATTTCCTGGCTAGCATAAATCAGGCCATTTGCGCCAAATCTTCTCTGCTAGCATAAGTTTACGCCAGGGCCGCAAGTTTGGGTCAGTTTTGGGCCGTTCCAAGTCGGTTTTGAGCGGGTTTTCACATTCTTTTTCAAACCATTGGTGTCCAGAATAGAGAGGGCCATCAGAGAACATCAGAAACATGCTATCCTTCATCTCCAATCCATCTTCCATCAATTTCTTCATCAGATCATTAGATTAGTTCAATATTATATTAGATTAGGTTTTGATTTTGTGTTTTCGGATTGCACCATATATCATGGTGCAATTCAGTCACGGTGCAATTCAGACATCTGTATGGATTCTTCAGCGGATTCAGATTCAATCTTCATCGGCGACGGGAGTCATGGGATGGAATTGATTTCTGAATTCATCAATACAGGAAGTGGTTTTAGTTAAATTCATATTGTTTTATGCTTCCTGAATTGTAGATGCTAATGTTTCTGAATTTACATACGTTTGATTGATGATTATATTGCAGGATAATTAACATACATCGGAAGATAGTTAATTGTTCTAGGATTTTAGTACCTGTTTAGGGAATGAATTCTGAATTTTGATTCGATCCATATATTAGAATTTACATCGGGAGATGAATTTCATATTTTGTCATTGATTGAATAATCTGACATCGAAAGATAAGGATGATTTAATTAATGAAAATATTTTAGAACATTAGTTGATTAATTATTGATGGAAATTTTTGTGCAGTTTGTCTGAATAGTATTTATATTTAAATCCTGCGATCTTTAATTATATTGTCGATTAATTTGCAATAAAATCCATAATCAAATCGGGAGATGCATTTTGGGATTGTAAAGTTAATTCACAGCATAGTTTATTAATATTTAAGCAAGATAAGCAATCTGAAAATACAAATTCATTATTATATTAGTTTAGAATTATTTTAATTATTGTTTTAGTTCCTATCCTGGTCTACCCGACCATCTCTTTGTATTTTTGTTTTCTTAGCTAAAACATAAGCTTATTTTAATATATATGGTCAATGCATGAATTGATATGCTTTTAACTCCCTGTGGATTCGACTCGACCCGGCAATTTTTGATCGCATAGATTTGTTCATTTAAATCAAACATAAACCACGATAACGCAAATAATATACCAGCTAATGACGGGTCGAATCCACATGGAGTTAAAAGCATATCAATTCATGCCTTGGCCATATGCACTAAAATAAGATTATGTTCTAGCGAAGATAATAAAATAAAAAGAGATGGCCAAGTAGACCAGGATTTTAACTAAACAATAATTATAATAATTCTAAGGTAATATAATAAATGAATTTGTGCTTTCAGATTGCTTATTCTGCTAATAATGATGAAAATTTTAGCAATGAATTTAATTACAATTTTCAAAATTTATCTCCCGATTTCATTTTGGTTTTCAGAATTAAAAGTTAATATCAGTTCCAACTTATATGTCGACTTTGTTAGAAAACCAATGCACTCTTAAAATTTTGGAACTGTAATAAATACATAGCATGAATTAAAAATGACAGAACATATATAGAGGCATAGCATAAATTAAAAATTATGAATGCGGCTTCAACCTTCCTTGTTCGTGACACTTTCGCTGAGTTGCAGACGGTTGAATTCGAAAAGCTACTCGTGCCAGAGGAACAATGTGCCATTTTTTAATTTTTCTTCAATCATTTTTTTAAGATTCTTTTTCAACAATATTTTTTTTTCTTTTCAACTCTTTTTCTTTTTGTTTTTTTTTTCTTTTGTTTTTTATTTTTTAATCAACTCAACAACAAAATTAAAATCCTCCCATATCTTTATAATTTTCAGCTATTGAAAAGTTTATATAAAACAGACAGCCTCAATGCACTTTCTAAGCAAAGCATAATGCAACCTTAGATGCTAAAATCTAAGCATGGCTTTGTTTCTAAAATTCGGATTTTAAACAATTTACAAGGCTTGGAACTCAACTTTTCTCATCATTGAAAAACTGGGAATAATGAATAAGTAGAACTTAAATCTGTCCATTCTTTTAAAAATAATGAAGAAGTGTTAAAATGATAAAGAATATTTCCCAAGTCATAAACATCATGAATTCCAAAGCATATCCTCAAAACAACCACAAGAAAACACACAACAGACTCAACACACAAAAATGACACAACAAACAGACACACACACAAAACATGGATTTAAAACTAAAGCCTTAGAGAATGCAAAATCTGAAAATTTTTATAATGGTTAACTATGCAAGAACTTAATTGATCTAAAATGAATAAATATGAGTATCTAAAATGAATAAATATGAGTTTCTTGCATTAAAATGTGAGGATGGCAACATCCTCACACTTAGATCCTTGCTAACATCGAATCTAAATGTTTAAATTCTTCACAATTGAATATTTTCCAGCAAGCATTTTCAATCCATGGAAAAAACACACAAGCAAGCAACATGCTTTTATTTTAATATGCTTAAACCAAGATTTTTTTTTTTGGCATTTTTAGAACTACCAAAGGAAGGATAAGAACAATAGAAAATTTACCAAGTAATCAACAAGCGTACCTTTGTGGCGGCTTATGATTCTCACCACAAACATAAATTGAAACCTGGGAAAAATTTTAGTTCTTCACTTCCATGGAAGCTCCTCTTGTCTCATTCTATGTTCTTGATCCAAGCCTTCTAAAAGTTCTCACTTGTTTCCTAGCCAAACGAAGCAAAAAATAAGAACACAAAACTACATCACAAACACACAAAAAGATGGATTTTAATTCAAAGCCTTACCAATGTAAATCTGGAAATTTTAACACTTTTGAACTATGTGAGAATTTGATCAATTATAACATGAATAAATATAAATTTCTCACATCAAAATGTGAGGATGTGACATCCTCACCCTTATACCTTGCCAAAACAAAATCTAAGTGTTAAACTATTCGAAGGCATAAATTTTCCATCACTAAATTTCTTTCTCGAGCACATTGAACTATCATCCAAGAAAAATAACACAAAAACAGAATACACAAGGAAAAACAACACACAATCACAAGACAATTAAGCATGGATTTTCAATTCAAAGTCTAAAGTACTAAAAATTCTGAAAGATTTTTTTTAATGAAACAATTGGACATGCAAGAGATGTTTAAATAATTTATAATGAAGAATTTAATAATTAACATATCTTGCATTAAAATTTGAGGATCCCCGTATCCTCACACTTAGACTTTTCCCGGGGAAGCAAATTTAAGTGTCAAAGGTCCAATTCAAAAATGATTTCCAGAAACCAAATTTTCCTAACCACATGAATGAAATCTCCATGCTAACCAAACAAACACAAAGCAGGAACTTGAAGCTTCAAATTAGAATTTAAGCAAAGGAAATAAAATGATGACACCACTTTAATATTTAAAAAGAACTATGAAAATGGTGGAAAAGTTTACAAAACATGGATGTGTACCTTGGTGGTGGCATACAGTTCCCGCCACAAAAATACCCAAACCTGTAAACTCCTCTATTTTCCATTTTTTCCTTAGCGGCCTTCTCCATTACTCCTTGCTTCAATACCATTTCATTATTTATAGTTCCTGCATACACAAAAAAAAATAGTGAACAAAATTAAAACCAACAACACAACTAACAAACCAAAGATGCAATGCTCGAAAGTAATTTTGGATCAAACCACAAGTTGATTGCTTCTTGGCCCTGCACAAACACACAAAACAGAAAATTAAAACCTCTAAAACACATATTTACAAAGCTAAAACACAAATCTATAAAAACACATATTGCCATTTACCTCCCGGCAACGGCACCAATTTTTTTGATAGCGTAGATTTGTGCCTTTAAATTAAACACAAACCACGATATCGCAAATAATATAATGGCCAATGCCGGGTCGAATCCACAGGGAGTTAAAAGCATATCAATTCATGCATTGGCCATATGTATTAAATAAGCTTATGTTCTAGTTAAGAAAACAAAAATAAAAAGAGATGGCCAGGTAGACAGGTGTAGGTGCAAAAAAATGCGTAGACAGAACTGCAAAATACTTTTATTAATTTCACAATAAAATTGTCTACAAATTACAGAGAATTTGAATGAATTTAAAAGAAATATATGAAGATCAAACGATATGGGTTCGACTTCTGTTACTCCTTTGATTCCTCCAACCTTGAAGACGTCGAGATGCTTTTGTGCTTTCTTCGGCTTCTTGGAATTTCTGCAGCGTTTTGTTCCTGTTGATCTCAAGTGCTTGCGTCTTGAGTAAGAGTAGGGTATAAAGACGTATCCCTAATGTGTGACAGGGTGCCTCTATTTATAGAGGGAAAACCCTAGGGTTTGTGAATGATGGGCTAATCGATGGGTTGGTCCAATCCATGTTTTTATCGGGTCATGCGAGCCTTTCATCTGGGCTTGTTCACATTGACTTATTTCCATGGACTGGCCTGCTTCAAGTGTCCATTGGCCATGTGGCTTGTGGGTCTTTCATTTGGACTTGTCCGCATTGGCACAATATAACTAAATCCATTTGGCTTGATGGATCCAAATGGCCCAATAAATATTAATAATTATTTCAAGCATTTAATTTATTTAAAATGCCTAAAATTAATTAAATTAATATTTAAATTTGCACGTGCCGTATTTTTAGTAGCGAATAAATTTCACGTATTTACAACAGGATATGAACTAAAACAATAATTAAAACAATTCTAAACTAATATAATAATGAATTTGTGTTTTCTGATTGCTTATCCTGCTTAAATATTAATAAACTATGCTGTGAATTAACTTTACAATTCCAAAATGCATCTCCCGATTTGATTATGGTTTTTTATTGCAAATTAATCAACAATATAATTAAAGATCGCAGGATTTAAATACAAATACAATTCAGACAAGCTGCACAAAAATTTCCAGCAATAATGAATCAACTAATGTTCTAAAATATTTTCATTAATTAAATCATCCTTATCTTTCGATGTTAGATTATTCAATCAATGACAAAATATGAAATTCATCTTCCGATGTTAATTTCAATATATGGATCGAACCAAAATTCAGAATTTATTCCCTAAACAGGTACTAAAATCCTAGAACAATTAACTATCTTTCGATGTATTAATTATCCTGCAATATAATCATCAATCCAACGTATGTAAATTCAGAAACATTAGCATCTACAATTTAGGAAGTATAAAACAATATGAATTTAATTAAAACCACTTCCTGTATTGATGAATTCAGAAATCAATTCCATCCGCTGATGAAGATTGAAACGATATTTAATTAAAAAATATTTAATTAAAAAATATTTAATTTAATTAAAATCACTTCCTGTATTAATTAAAACAATATTTAATTCATGACTCCCGTCGCCGATGAAGATTGAATCGGAATCCGCTGAAGAATCCATACAGAGGTCTGAATTGCACCGTGATATATGGTGCAATCCTACAACACAAAATCAAAACCTAATCTAATATAATATTGAACTAATCTAATGATTTGATGAAGAAATTGATGGAAGATGGATTGGAGATGAAGGATAGCGTGTTTCTGATGTTCTCTGATGTTCCTCTCTATTATGGACGCCAATGGGTTGAAAAATAATGTGAAAACTCGCTCAAAACTGACTTGGAACGGCCCAAAACTGACCTAAACTTGCGGCCCTTGCGTAAACTTACGCTAGCAGAGAAGATTTGGCGCAAATGGCCTGATTTACGCTAGCCAGGAAATGAATTTTGTGACCTCTTCAGCTCTGGCTAAAACGACACTAGCTCATCCATTTTGGCGTAGTTGCTCTTGCCAACGCTAGCTGGAACTTAGCAAATTTCTTCATCTTCAATGTTGGCGTAAACTGACACTAGCTCCTCCAACCTAGCGTAACTGGCCTTTGCTACGCTAAGAATGACGATTCAATTGTTCTTTCCTCTTCTCCTCACCTCCATTTATGCTTTCTTCATCCCATTGCAACCTACAAAATCACATTCAAAACTCATCAAGATAAATCATTATAAATCATTAACTTTAAATGTGATTTTGTGTTTTATTCAACTAAAATCTAATATAATATCCTAATTTAAAAACTCACTCAAAACACAACAAAAACACACAAAAATAGGGATTTCACTCTAAAATTCATTGAATATATGGCTTGGAAATGGCTTAAAAGATAGCATCGAAAGGAGGCTATCAATGATATAACATTCAGGGATGGGGTTGGATTTATCCTTCTCTGATCCACCTCCGATCCATTGCCATCCCTAGACCCACATCACTTTTCTACATCACTTTTCATGGGGTATTACCATTCTATAGATACGGCAAAATGGAGTGCTTGTGCGGTAACACTATTGATCCTAACTCAATTATTTTTTTAAATATATAATTTCAATAAATTTGAGTTAAAGTTGAAAAATAGCAAAGTTTATAATAAGACATGTTTGGTCATTGGTGGACAGAGTCGACTCCAAGGGGAGCAAGTGGAGCACTTGCATTTGGGGGCCACTCATTTTCTTTTTTCTTTTTTCCCCTCCCTTTATTTTTCTTTCTTTTTTTTTAAAAAAAATTAATTAATATTTTTGTCAAATCTGTTACAATTTCTTTTTTCTAGTTTATTCCATCCTGGCTCGATCTTTATCTTTTTCCAAAATCTCAAAATGATAAATTTTCAGATCGATATTTATATTTTTTTTAAAGATAAATTTATTTAAATACTACTTATTTTTTTTATATATTTATATTATTTTGAATTTATTAATTAATATTTCTTTAGTCCCCAACACAAATGTTCTATTTGACTTCTTCACACAATCCAATAAATTTTAAATCGTTAATATCTTAAAATAAGTATAAGTAAAATTTATCCAATAAATTCTAAAGCTCTATATGAGTATACTAATGTAAGAAGACTTAACTCGACTATTTTTTTCAGTTATATATTTACAATAAAATTGATTCAAAGTTGAAACGATGACAAAATATTAAAAAATCAAACAAGACAATATGGCTAGGACGAATGAAATATTAAATAATTTATTTATATCACTATGTGAGACCTCATTAGAACATTTGCTCAGGACCCCCAAAAAGTTCGAGACGGTGCTGTTGGTGGAATAGAGGAAGTACTATATATCAAAGTTGGGCAATGTCGGACAGTCTAATAAGATATATTTAATGGGACGGGTGAAGTATAATATAGTGAGTCTATAGACTACTCCTTGTGTCCCATTTAACTTGTCCTGTTTGATTTCTGTACACAATCCAATATATTTTTTCAACCATTAATATATCAAAATATGTACGACAAAAAATTATGTAAAATATATATTCTATGACTACATGATTATACGATTTTAATCAGACCCAACTCGACTATTTTTTTTCAAATATATAATTACAATAAAATTAAGTCAAATTTAAATAATAAACAGTATTTCTTCCGTTTCTTTTTAAAGGTTACACTTCTCGTTTGCACGTATGCCAATGCACATTTTCAACGATTAATAACTCAAATTCGATACAAGTAAAAATTCTTAAAATTTGATATTTAAAAACTAGAAGATGAGACGAATCCAACAAGATCTCACTTGGCTATATTGTGTCTTCTATAACTATAACAAAAATAGAAGTCAAAATACTATAATGAACAGTAAAAAAAAGTCAACACGTAGCATTAAAAAAGAACGGAGGGAATATAAAAAAATCAAACCAGATAACTAAAATGGGATCGAAGAAGTACAGAGTATAATATAGTGGGTAGTGAACAAGTGACCTGCAGAATAGGTCGTCTTTTATGGAGTATTATCTTTCGGAACTGTAGAGAGTTTTTTTTGGGGGAACGCAACGGTTAGTCATTTTTTTGAACAACGGTTAGTCATTTTTGTATACTATATATATATATGTGAGTGAATGAATTATGCATCATCGGGAGCAAGAAAAAACGATAGCAATGCTGCACAGTCGTCCTCGAGCACACCCCTTATTTCTCGCCGCCATCCCATTCGGATCGGGCATGTTTCTCTCCCCCTCCTATTTTTTGACCTCTCCGAATCATGATCCAACGAATAATCCAAGCACCAATTTTACAACATTGAACAGCTTCTTCAGGAAGAAGAAGAAGAAGAAGAAAAACGGCGGCTGCAGCATGATGATGCAGGAATCGTCGGCCCCCTCCTGTGATGAGTCGTCGGGGGGTAAGTGGGCTGGATTGCCGCCGGAATTGCTCGGGGAAATAATTCGGAGGTTGGAAAGCAGCGAGGATGAATGGCCGCAGCGCCAGAGCGTCGTTGTTTGCGGCTGCGTCTGCAAGCGGTGGAGGGAGGCGGTCAAGGACGCGGTCGAGACAGCCTCCCTTCATCAGCCGTGGAAAATCACCTTCCCTTCGTCGCTCAAAATGGTACGATTCTTACTCTCGATTTTTCAATTTGGGGATTGCTTAAGATTTTTTCATGGTTTCGCAATTTTCATTAATTGAGAATCGTATATAATTAGCAAATTATACAAATTCATTGAATGTCAATATTATCTCACTCCAAGAAGAGCGGCCATAGCTGCTCTATTGTGCACCTGAGCGGCCAAAACTGTCAGATTTAAATTGAATAGTAGTAGTTCATATTTTCATGAAATTGTTCATGCTTTCACCCTAGGCCATTGTTATATCTTCTTTACATGGACGAATTCTGGTCACTAATTTACACTTCTGGCAATACATTTTGCAGATCACATTCATACATTCAAATCTCTAGATTGTATTCTTGGGTTTATTGCAAAAATTCAAGAATCTCCCTTTGTTTGGATTATCCTACGAATTGATTTCAAACCCTGACAATCTATCAGGGTGAAATACAATTTAAGGGAACACAATCCATACACTTATCCAAGTTTTTATTTCCTACAGATTCGTCTACACATTTAATTTTGTTCTACGGATTCATTTCTTTGGTATTCTACGGTCCAATCTATTTCCTCCAATAGGTTGAACTACTTGTATGGATTCCAAATTGATGGATTTTTTGTATTCAGCGTTTTAGAATATGAAATTTCTGAGTGATACTTTGTTCTGAAATTTGCTTATTGGCAATCAATAAGTAGTGATTTATCAAAATCAATGTAGAGCTGAATTTGATTATTTTCAGGTGTTATAAACCTATTAGAGTCCAGAATCAAATTTTGAATGCGAGAAATTAAAGGACTCTATTAGGATTTGGGACATTCAACTGTGTAGTTTATACTTCATATGCATGTATGTCCCCTGCGGTTAACAGGAATTGCTGAATCATATTGTGATGTAATATGCAGCCAGGGCCACGGGAAGCTCCCGTTCAGTGTCTTGTAAAACGTGACAGGAAGAGTTCGACATTTTACCTATATCTCCAGCTAACGCCGTGTAAGTGGGCTTTCCTTTATTGCCTGGATCATATGCACTGTTCAATTAGGAATTTGATGATGATACTTGTTTTCTTGCTGTGTGATGGCTGTGATTGTGTCCGAGTATGGCATTAAGGACCATGGTTAGAGAGGAAAGTTCACTACTGCTTCATAATGAATCTCAGCAATAATTCATGGAGTGACCATTTTTTACTATTTCAATATTGGTTTATCTGGGATTGTCACCAGTTCTTAGTTGAAAAGGCCTGTTTTGTTGGTCAATCTTCCATTAACTTTGACTGTGTGCATGTGAAAGAAATTGAGCATTGGATGGTTTTTTGTAGGCTGTAGCTATGCATCTATACTAATTTATGAAAACTTTTTGACTCCGAATGCCACTTGTTAAAATGCCAAAAGGCGTTGGATGTTTATGCTAGAACGAATAAATAATCGAAGTACTACAATTGATATAGTTTTGCTCGTTTACTATTTAGATCATTTATTTAATCCTATATGTTCCATGTATATTGCATTCAATTGTTCTTGTATCTTGTCTTGTTAATTGGGGTGGAAATATGCTAGGTTAGGCAGGACTTCGTTTTTAAATGGGTTGCACTGTAAACATTTTACAAATCTAATTAAGCATATTTCAGATTCAATTTAAAATTCTTTTACACATTTTTTTGGCGAAACCGAAGCTAGATAAATTAGCAGTGAGAGTTTATGCCACACAAATTATAAATGAAGAAATGTTAGACACTTGGCTACTTGGACAAGGTTACATACTTGAAAAAGTCTTATAATGAAGTAAATATTTTAAAGACCTATAGATCAAATTAATAATTACTTGCTCATCCAAAAAAAATTAATAATTACTTGATACCATGTATTCTTATGCAATAAGTAAACTATAATAATAGACTCTTTATAAAGCATAATTTGAACCTATTTAGTTCGATAACCTATCCAAAAATGGCTTAAGCTTGACCTAATCTGGTCTATTCCCACCCCCACTTGTTAATTAACTCCGCATGTGGTTGTATTGTGTATCTTAAGGTCTTCTTATGTCAAAAGTTTGATAATTCTGCGTGCCATGCTAAATTTCAACGTAATACATCTTTTCTTTTCTTTTTTTTTTTTCATCCAACAATGTGAAAAAGTAAAATCTTGTGTTATATTGTCACCAGCTGGTTTGAAAGAAAGCATCTCAATATTTGCACATGAGATCAATGGAAAGTTTTGTATAGAACAAGAATTTTATCTTAAAAACAATGAACATAATGCTATAGAAGTATAAACCAAAGGGAAACATGCTATGCCATGGTACTAAGAAATCATTCAAATGGATTGCTCTGTTGTATCCTCCTCCACTTAGAAGAGGTTGATGTTTTTCTTGCTTCCTGTAACAGCTTTGACAGATGAAGGGAAGTTTCTCCTGGCAGCCCGAAGAGACATGATGAGTATTGGCTTGCGAACTACGTACATAATAACTCTTGATGCTGCGGATTTTTCTCCAACAAGTAAAGCCTATGTTGGAAAATTGAGGTAAGATTTTCTATGTTAGTAGCTGAGGTCTCTAGGACATGGATTCTTGCCATTCCTGTGCAACCACGTAAGTACAAACCTGCAATTATGTCAGAATCTATTTTTGAGGACATGTTATACTATGTAGGAATGGCAATGGGCCGAGGACTAGTCTCCCCGTCCACGAAACCAATAGTAAAAATTGTCACTAAAACCGGCCTGATCCTCATTGGGACCTCAATGGGAACCTATTAAATTACAAATCTGCATCTCTTGTTTTTTGTTTATTATCCGAACTCGATTCAAAATTAGCCCAATTTTTTATTTAAAAAGAAAGTGCAATTCATGAAGTTGCAAAAAAGGAATACCGCATAACATAACATATCACAAATAAATAAATTCAAGCATATAATACTATCTAATTAAAGTTTAAACTTCTTTGTAACTACATTGGGCCAGGCAGGAACTAAGGCCTCGTCGCTGAAAATTTCCCCAACCTCTGGCTGATAAGAAATCTCATTCGATTTTCGATTTTCACCATCAAATTCATTGTTGTTGATTCTTTTATATATATATATATATATATATTTATTTTTATTTTTGTGATTCCCTCCCTATACGCATGAGTAATAAATTTCTTGGAATGGATTTCCCAGGTCAGATTTGCTGCGCTTGAATTTCACCATATATGATAGGCAAGCAGCAGCAGCAGCAGACACGGGAACGAAGAAGCCATCCAGCAGCATTGCAACCAAGCAAATGAATAGTCCACAATTATTCCCAGCGGGCAACTTTAAAATTGGGGTGGTCTCTTATAAATTCGGTGCTGGAACTCATCCCAGAAGGATGGCCTGCTCGCTCGTCCTCCTCCGGTGCACGACATCATCATCCTCCTCCTCCTCCTCCTCAAATGAAGATGATGATGATGATCCTTCTTCTTCTTCTTCTTCACAAATGAAGAAACATCATCATCATCCTGCAGAATCTTACTGCACCATTATTCTGAAAAACAAAACCCCACGGTGGGATGAAAGCAAGAAGATTTATCACTTGAATTTCCGTAGAAGGGTGAGCATGCCATCCGTCAGGAACTTCCAGCTGCTGCTGGGAGGAGAATCTGAAGCAGAAGAAGAAGTTCTTCAGTTTGGAAAGGTCGGGGAGGACACATACACAATGGACTACAGACACCCTCTCTCGGCATTTCAGGCATTTGCCATTTGTCTTTCCAGCTTTGGGAATAAACTGGCCTAGACTAGACTAGAGACAACATCATCGTACGTATTAATTCACTTTTATATTCCCAATTTAATAACTGCTCAATAATATATGCCAATTATACCAAATTGGGCAAAATTATAGCTGCTGGATCAAATCTGAATCACGATCATCTTTTCTGGCTAGTGTAGGAGTAATTTACTAGTATTAAATTGATTATTATTATAAATTACAATTGCTATATGCACAAAAATAATTCTAAGGGCACCTAAATTACAATCAAAATACTACAATACCCTTAATGAGAGTTATACAATATGTTAAGGACACAATAAGTGGAGTATTTGTTAGACTATCTTTGACTATGACCACCCCAACCACCTAACCATCTCATTATTTAATTAATTTCTCTCTCCTCAACTCATCAATATCCATCCCAACCACAGCACCATAATTTTACATACTCTATCAATAACCAACCAACCACATAGAAGTATTATATATAATTGTTTCACTACAAGAAAAAACTTGTATTGCAACCGCAATCAGCGACCGTCAACCTGCGGTCATTGACAACGACCGTCTTAGCGACGGAAAGAAGACGGTGGCTGTATTAACGACCGTCCTAACGACCGCTCCTCGTGGGCTCTGGTGGGGTGTTCATCAACGACAGACTTAGCGACCGCAACTGTTGCGGTCGCTGTTACCGACCATCCTAACGACTGAATTTGACGGTCGCTAATCTAGATTAAATTCTTTCCCCCTTGCTCGCTGTCAAACACAATTACAGAAACAGGGAGAAGAACGTTGGCAATTTTTTACACTCCTCGTCGTTCGATTTCCTCGACCACCGCCCACCGTCGCACCCATCCCGTCGACGCCTCGAGCCACCCCTCGAACCAGCAACTCCCTTCACCCCCACCTAAACCGTCGTCTCTGCCCGGCGCCTCTGCAAACCCGGCGCCTGTCTGCCCGGCGGCCAGCAAACCCGGCCGGTGCCTCTCTGCCCGGCGCCTCTGCCGTCGAAGCCCACCCCACGGCGGCCAAGCTTTGTTTGCAGGTTAACATTCTCGTTCGATAATTGTTCTTTGCAGTCTGTTGATTTTTTTTTTTTGTGCTGTGTAATGATAATCTGTTCTATTGTTTGGAATATGCTGTGAAGTGCAATGTGTTCTTTGCTGTGTAATGGTAGTTTTTTTCAATCTACTAATTGTTTTGGAAAAATGTTGTGATTGGGGGTTCATTTTGTTTTGCTATTTTGATTGTGTTGGAGTGTAGTGAAGAAGTGATGTTTTTACTGGTTTTGGTATTGAAGAACTGAAATTGAATGTAATTTGATTGCTGTAATTTGATTTAAGTCTTGAATAGATATTTTGGGAAGAGGCGAATATGTTGTGAATGTTTTAATTGATTGAATGTAGTTTGATTGAGGATATTAGGAATTGTTGAATGTATTTTGATTGCTGTAATTTGATTTAACTCTTGAATAGATGTTTCGGGAAGAGGCGAATATGCTGTGAATGTTTAGGTGTAGTTGATTGAATGTAGTTTGATTGAGGATCTTAGGAAGTGTTAAATGTATTTTGATTGCTATAATTTGATTTAAGTCTTGAATAGATGTTTCGGGAAGAGGCGAATATGCTGTGAATGTTTAGGTGTAATTGATTGAATGTAGTTTGATTGAGGATCTTAGGAAGGGTTGAAAATTATTTCTTATAAGGTAATATGTTCTTAAATACTATTGATTGTAGCACATTGCTTTAATTCATATGTCACTATAATTTGTTTGATTTATTATAACTTCATAGTTATTTGTTTCTACCCGACTTTCCAGATCTTATAAGGGAAGAGACGGAAGGTTCGTGAGCCCTACATTGGAAATTAGCTTAATTTTTTGAGGTTATTGTAATACCCCCATTTTAAAAACAGCGGAAGGAGGGATGTTACCGCCACATTTTCTATTTAAGTTTACGTCCAAGCTACTTAAATAGAAAATGTTAAGGCTTAGAATATAGAATATATTTAAAACCACAACGGTCAATCATAAAATAATAATTATCTATAAAAATCAGTTTAGTACGTACCATACTAGTTTATAAGTTTAGGATAAAGTGTAAATAAATACTTAAAGTACCACTTTGACCTCGCAGGGTCGAAATAAAATAGTGCGATATAAAAGCTTATTTCAAAAATCCCAAAATCCCAATCAATGCCATGCCATGCCAAACTCAGTCATCTATCCTGAAAAAGAATGAAAGCAACAACATCAACAATGCTGAGTAAGTCAATCCCTTATCCCACACATACTGGAGACTCAGGTTGACCCAATGACGCAAAGGAATAATTTATATAACAATACCAATAATTTACCGAATTTAACTCCCGAGGTTTATAATGTAGGTAACACATATGTCAAATGAAACCAATCCACTGCACCATATCAGTCCAATAATCACATATATCATCTCTCGCCATGCAGAAGACTCTATAACTACTAACACCGGTGTCCTAGACTAGTACTCCGACTGTCTAGGGTTATAGACACATACAGGCTCTACCCAATAGGAGGGACAATTACCCTCATCCAATATCCGATATCCGACATCCAAATAACCATACATCATGCACTGGTTTCATTAAACATAGATTTTACCGAAAATTGAATCATAGAGCTAAGCACATAATTACCATACCAACGGTTCTCCCGAAACATAAATAGCCATTTTTAGTTTTGCCATCTCAAAATTAGAATCTCATAGACAGATGAGACCAACTTTGTAGGATCGAATTTGACAATAATTGAAAACATAATTAATTACTATCAAAGTGAGGCAACCAATTCAATAAATTTTCCATCAACCGAACCCACATAGGACTACAGACAGACTAGTGATATAGACTATATATATTTGTCCAACTCCACTACACTGGTTCGTATGAAAAAAATGAGAATAGAACAAGACAAAATCAAGCTTATAGGTCCCACCAATTACACACACTACTTGACTCATTATTTTGGCTTGAAATGGGTTATGCTCTGATCTGGACACTCATAAAGTTACCCACACAGAGAGAGAGAGTTGTATACTAATAATGGCCAGAAATGTCCATTATTTCAATCCATTTCCGTGTCTAAAACAGGCATTTGATCACATTCCGGTCTTATATTAAATAAGAAAGCAGTTGAATTGGACTGATTTATGCAAAACTGTAAAAATAATAAGCTGGTATGAAAAATACATAAATATGTAATTTTATTACACATTTATGTTAGAAAAATCCAAAAACATGAGAAAAAGAAAAGAAAAGAAAAAAGAAACAAAAAGATGGGAAAAGAAATGAAAAACCCACAAAAATTTGATATTTTCAGGAAATTACGACGCTAGCCACAACTACGACGCTAAGCATGTATAGCGTCGTAGCCAGGTATAGCGTCGTAGGCAGAAATCGAGGCAGAGTTTGAAGGAAGAACTACGACGCCAAGCAAGTGTAGCGTCGTACTCAAGCCTGGCGACGTAATGGGGATAGCGTCGTAGGCTGTTCACTTAGAGACAAAGAGTGTTTTCGAAGTGGAAGACTACGACGCAATACCTATAGCATCGTAGTAAGGATAGCGACGAAGCCGAGCATAGCATCGTACCAAGCCTCAGAATTCAAATTTGAAGGCCTGGGGGCCCATGGGCCTAAGGTTTCACACCTATATAAGGAGGGGTTGACCCCATGATCAGTCACTTCACACATTCCCCAACTTGAAGACACTCCAGTTCTTGAGAGGTGTGTAGATAGGGTAGTTAGTTAGGTTTTTTTTTTTTTTTGTATTATTTACATTCCATGTCTTAGCTTAGCTTTTAATCTTTGTAGATTAGTGTTAGTTTAATATTTTTCGGCTTAAGTTAGCCACTTTCTCCATATTTCAGTTTTGTTAAACTCTTTATTTAGGTTTGAAATATCCAAATGATGGGTATTATCAAACCATTTCTTATAAAATGGGAAGTTAATCACAAAAAGAGTCCCAAAAACATGAAATGGAAATGATTCCATGGATTTCTTGCTTTATTTTTGGTTTAATGACAATTTGGTCATTTTATTTTATGTTTACATGTGGGTTTACTGTTTTATTCATATTTGTGGGTTCTTATGCATGTTCTCATGGTTGAAAACCCTCACTTGAGTTTGTGGTTCATATGTGCTTAGTTTTAGTTTATTCTTCTTTCATTTTTACGCATTTTAGCATATTTTTATACCTGTTTTGTTTCTGTTAGCATTTGTGAACCATAAACTTGAAAATAGGGTTTGCAATCGCATAGATTGCATTACCCGCACAACACTTCTGTTCTGGTCTAGCTACGACGCTAACCGCCCTACGACGCTATCCTAGGATAGCTTCGTAGGTGAGGTTTTACGTCGTAGCTGCCCCAGACTTAAGCGAAAATTTGTCCTACGACCCTATCCTAGGATAGCGTCGTAATTTTTGTCTAAGGGTCGTAGGACCCCAAAACACTTCAATTTTCACAAAACCCACCTACGACGCTATACCCACGACGTTGTCCTAGGATAGCGTCGTAATTTAGAGTATAGTGTAGTACTTCCAAATTTTATCAACACTTCTGAAAATTTATCCTACGACGCTACAACCACGACGCTATCCTAGGATAGTGTCATAATTTAGTGTATAGCATCGTAGCATCCTTGCTATTTCAAAACCATCTTTTACTACGATGCTAGACCCTACGACTTAAACCATGCTTGATGTCGTAGGACATGCTTAGCGTCGTAGCCTCTTATTTCTAAACTGCCATGCACGACGTCAACACTGCGACGTGAAACATTGTGTCGCGTCGTAATAATGTGTAGCGTCGTACATAACCCTTTTAACGCCAAAATTTTTCATCTCTATCACCAATCCATGACGACGCTAGTATCACGACGTAATTCTAGGATAGCGTCATAAAATCTGTTTAGCGTCGTAATCGGCATTTTTGCCAAATTTTCCAATTCTCCATTTTCTACACTAATTAATTGAACTCTTAAGTCAATAATTAAAGGTCATGATTAGCAATGATTAAGATCAATAATTACTATGATTAAAGGATCTTTGTTCAATTTTCACTAAAACTCTTTTCTATAAATAAAACCCTTAATGCCTTAAGCAGATAATTCGGACTGTAATTAATTATGGTATGAAGGATTATTTAAGTCATTAATTATGGAACCTTGCATGAGAAACCAATGTCTCTCATACAAGGCATCCTCTTTTACTTATTTTCCTTTTGTCTTTTTCGTGATGTGTGAATGAACAGTAAAAGATATCACAGAATAATGTTGGCGAACGGTCCCTTCACCGGGAAATGAAGTAGCCCATAGTCTGTATATCAATTATTGTTTGTTATTTTGCATGGTTTGGATAATGATTAATGAGGTCAGGTGAACAGACGGTCCTTTCACCGGGAAATGAAGTAGCCACTCAGCTAATTATTATCCAAATACAGTTTTATTTTCCTTATTTTAACTTCCAAACCCAAATTCTAATCTGAAATATGAGTCAGTCAATATCTGTCAATATTAACTGACGAGCATTGCAGAGAAGAAACATGTAGGTTTTTTTTTTTTCTGAATTCGCAGACAATAGAAACCCAACTGGTAGCGACACTGCCATTATAGGGCCTCTGCTGTCTAAAGTCATTCCATCTGAGTAATTGGGAAGTTGGATAGCAGATGTTTGCAGTCCACCCGATTATTCTGCCACCATTTCGCCTCACGGCTCCCTCATATCTGTGTCTCTCGTTCTGTCTAAACCCACCATTATGTTTTGGGTTAATTAATTTTACACTTCCATATATCCGTATGCATGCTATTATTATGTAAATATTATGGTCATAATATTTTGGGATCCTTCCCTTGGACATTAGAAGTCTAGATTTAAACAGATATTGCTTATTAAATTCCACAAAAATTCATTTACAAAACTCCGGATCTAAGTAAGGGATAAATTCCTCAGTTATGACTAGTTCATATTCTATCAAGGGTTGATTATGAGTAATTAGAAGCAGAGTCAGCGATTAGGTCTCACCTAGACTGAAAGGGTCTGTGTTCTTATTGAGAGCTGAGTACCTGTTTAGGGAATGGTTTTCAAATCTATTATTTTCCAAAATTGCTATGTGTTGGGAATTTAGTCTTAACTGTCACATCGAGATGGAATCCACTTGGATTCAAATACAGTGTGATAGGTAATTCTGGAGGAACAATAAGTAGGCCTTGGTTATTTTCTAAGATAGGGTTGAGTTCCTTTCAACTGCTATCCTCTTCTGCCAAAGCCTATTTTTGAGTCCTGAGTGAGAGCATCCGGAACAAACTAAACTATTAATTCGTTTCATTAGTTTGTATCTCATAATCACCCGAGAGGACGTGAACACTGCGAGCGGTTCACCGAGATTCGGGAATTCTTGATCCACACCTGGTCATCGTGACTGGGGGCTTTCTTTTACTACCAGTACGAAGCTTTTGATACTTCCGAGTGATAGGATTTTAAATGCTTTCTTTCCCGTTTTCTTTTAAACGCTTTTAATAGAGGTCACTCGGAAACATCACTAGATCTTCTAACTGCTACTAGGACTGAGAGTTAAGGGATAGTTCAGGCTTATTTTTAGACTTTGGGTGTGACATGGGGGAATGATAGCAGTACTTGGCACTTCAACTAATGATCTGTCAGGTGTTACTTATCCACCACAGATGAAATAACATACCCTGTCGGGGCAGTTATGAATCTGTGGTATCTTAGGATTTGTGGTCTTAAGAACATGTAAACTCATAACTGTAAGTACCTGTCTGTTAAAGGGAACATAGTGTTGATAGCATGAGAACTAGCTATCTAACAGGATTATCTCAAACAAAGATCTGTGCATCAAAAATGGAAGTTTAATTATGCTTCATCTAAATCTTGTCCAATCTTTATTCTTTTCTTTCTGTCCCTTCTGTCGTCATTTGGAATCAGCTTCATAGCTAGCATAGCATAGATCTACAGCTTCCTCAGCATAATCTTTTTACTGCTTTCATAGGATAAATTTATCTGCTTTTTAGAATAATTTTTACGTGCTCTATAGATTAATTTAACTGCTTCCATAGTTTAGATTAGATTCAGTCATGTAGTTGTTAGTCAAACTTCTAACTGATTAGAGCAATACGAGTGGAAAATCTAGTAAAATGGTGTGGGACCTGCTTCTATCGCACATCCTCCAGTGAACGATTCGGTCTTACTATAACTTACTGCAATTTTTGACACCGTGCGTTTTCGGGCCACAGTTTCCTACATGAGTATATAAAAACGTGACAACCTATAATTACATCCCTAATCCCAACTACATCATCCTAATTGATTTCATTAAATAAAGTTAAACCGGGATTATATTCTTTTCAGAAAATACTCATATAGTGGGAAATTGTCAAAAAGTTTCATATACATACATATTTCTACGGGAGAAAAAGCAAAACTAGTGTTTGATAAGGCAACAGTGAATGAGAAAGAAAAAAAAAAGGACGACACCCACATTTCCAATTTTACATACAAATTGTCATGAAATCGAGATCTGGTAATTAATTGGGAGTGGACTGAAAATGAAGCTGACGACGACTGTAAAAGATAGAAGCAAAAACGAGGGATTTAACAACGCAACCAATGCAGGACTGAGACAAGACATATGCCCAGGAGGAGAACAAAATAAAAATTGGAGTTTGGTGAAATGGGCGACAGAGGAAAATAGAAATTAAACAGGGAGTACACGACAGCAATGGTAGCCAAGATTCAATTATTACAACCAATACAACGAGATTGAGCGGATGCAATGGGGAAGAGGATCGACTTACTAATTTGAGAATTGGTGAATACTGAACACGACAGTGACGAGGATTTGAGAATTGGAACTAGAAATTGTCAGAGCTTCCTAGAAGAATGAAAGGACGCAACAGTAAGGAATTGGGGATTAGCTTCCAATAGAGAACCCATCTTTCAAAATTAAATGAGACAACCGTAGGAAATTGACTTACACTTGAGAATTAATGGATGATGCAAGCAATAACACGCAGGATGGATGGGCTTAGAGATTGCCAAAGCTTTCTGGAAGAAGAACAAACGAAGGCAGCAACAGTGAGAATTAGACAACCAAAAATTAGCAATAGTGCAAGGAAAGCTATTACCCACCGTATGGAGTGAATGAATGAACAGTGGGAATTATTGGTGAAGATGGATTACTTAAACGACTTAGAAGTTTATCGGGATGGTAGAGTGGTTTCAGATATTTTAGGGAGTGCATCTATTTTGGGATGAATTTGGAAGACTTCCCGTTAAACTACCCACTACCGAGATGTGCTACCTGGTAGAAAAATTCAAACCCCTTACCCTGCATTTTTGTTTAAATTTGGCTTCATATTAGATTAACCAAAATATTTAAACTAGCCCAATAAAATGGATTAGCAAAATACCTAGCCCAATAAATTAAATCGAATCATTCACATAAAACATACCAAATAAATTAAACAAAATATTTAAAATTTGCACAATAAATTCCTATGCAAATATTGGACATCACAGTTATACAAGGTACATGAAAGCAATCTCTTTGCTATGCATTTCGTTATAATATTTTTGAATGAGATTATTTGCCAACTTTAGTTCAGAAAGCATGATAGAAAGCATAATTAAGAAGTCAATCTGTCATGGGCATCGATCTTGTTTAAGTATATTTCCCTAAATGAAGCATTTTACTCATTGCTTCAACTAAAAATCCATGTTCTCGTTTAAACATTTTACCCCTATCTTAAATTCAATTATATAATGGAGCGCAATTGGATGTACCGCCCACGTGGTGGAGAGCTAACACCTGAATTTAAGCAAGGTGTGATATCATTTCTTTGGGATTGTCGTAAAAATCCCGAATGTGATATAGTAGATGGGATGATAAGGTGTCCTTGTGCAATATGTAGGAATAGATGTTATTTAACAGATGGGGAAATAAAATGACACCTATACAGGAAATGATTTGTAAAAAATTACGAACGATGGACTTGTCATGGAGAGCCACTGCCGTAGACCGTTACTTGTTGAAGACAATATCCGGATTCAAAAGGAAAAATAAATGGATGAACAAAATGAAGAACAAAATAAAGATAGTGAAGCCTATGGATGAAGTTGAACCAAACTTACCAAGGGACTTGAACTAAATCAAGACAAGTGGTCTCCTTCGATTGCATCATCCATTAATTCCATTGAGACTAGCTTCATGAATCAATGGTGTGAGGTTCCAAAGAAAGATCTCACAATAAGGTTGAGAGCACTTGGAAGAATGCTCTCAAAATGACTTTGTATTCAAGAAAGTGTAATTTCATTCAAATGCAAAGTGTCTTACAAAGATGGGGTAGGCCACTATATATAGGTGGCCCAAAACCCTAGCCCTAATACAAGAGATTAAAAATAAACTAGACAAATAACTAGTTAAAATCACCAAGTGATTCGGTCTAATAACATCAATTCGGTTTATAAGGTAAAGACCGAATTGATGAGAGACAAAATAAAACAGCAATATAGACAAATGCAAAATAGAGTAGGTAGTTCGGTTTACACCAAATGGGGTAGACCGAATTAGGGTCTTCAAAAATCTTCCAGGGTGAGATGGAGGCAATTCGGTCTGTGTTGATGTAATTCGGTATAGACCGAACCTGCACAGACCGAATTGGGAGGCAACCTTTGATGCATAGGAGGCAATTCGGTCTATGCTTGATGTAATTCGGTCTAGACCGAACTCGCATAGACCGAACTAGGAGAATATGAATTTTCTTCCAAGGCATAGTAGGGGGGGAAAAAGGCAATTCGGTCTATGTGCTTCAATTCGGTTTAGACCGAACTAGCACAGACCGAATTGGGCTTTCCTATTTTGAATTGCTGGGCCCTGGGTCGGCCTGATCCGGTTGGCATTCTAACAGCAGCTTCAGTCCCTTGCTCTCCTCCGGCTCCATTTTATCAGCTTCATCATAGAAATACTTGGAGACTGCATTTGTGAATTTCTTGATCCGCTGCTTGGACACTGGTCCTTCCGGGAATGTTGGGATCATCAGTCCAGTTGTTCTTCCGGCTACGCCATCCCCACCCCCTTGGGGAGGTTGATCCATCAACCGATCAGATTCCAGCTCCTTGTCCCGCTCATAAAGAGAAAGATCTGCAATATTAAAAGTCGGATTAATATTGTATGTGTCAGGCAATTCAATCCGATAAGCATTATCATTGATCTTCTCTAAAACTCTATAAGGTCCTGTTCCGCGGGGTGACAGCTTTCCATGCCTCTGTGCCGGGAATCTTTCCTTACGCATGTGTACCCAAACCCAATCTCCGGGCTTCAAGATCAGTTTCTTACGCCCTTGGTTGGCGTATCTGGCATAGTGTTCGGTTGCTTTCAACAGACTGTCTCGCACATCCTTGAGTAAGGCCTTAATTTCTTCCGCCCTGTCCCTGCCATTCGTATTAAGATGCTCACTACAAGGTAGTGGCAATAAGTCAAGGGGAGTTAGGGGGTTAAAACCTTACACGATCTCAAAGGGAGACATGTGGGTGGCACGATGAATGTGACGGTTATAAGCAAACTCGATATGTGGTAAACACTCATCCCAACTTTTTGAACTAGAGGCAGTAATGATTCTTAAGAGATTACCTATTACCCGATTGACTGCCTCTGTCTGACCATCTGTTTGAGGATGGTAGGAAGTTGAAAACAGTAGTTGGGTGCCAATTTCCCTCCACAAGCCTTTCCAGAAATATCTCACGAACTTAGCATCTCGATTAGAAACTATGGTCTTCGGTACTCCATGAAGACGTACCACTTCTTTGAAGAATATTTTGGCAATGTGTCTGGCATCATTGGTTTTTGCACATGGAATGAAGTGTGCCATCTTGGAAAATCGGTCCACTACCACAAAGATAGAATCTTTGGCTCTTGGGGTCCGTGGCAATCCAAGTACAAATCCATTGATATATATATCCAAGGTCCTTTGGGCATGGGCAGTGCTTGATATAATCCATGTGGCTTCACGGTGGACTTCGCCTTCAGACAGACGATGCACTTGGCAATGTAATCCACCACTTGCTTTTTCATACCCGGCCAGTAGAAGCGCTCAGAAAGTACTCCTAAGGTTGCATCCTTGCCAAAATGTCCCATGAGGTCACCTGCATGTGCCTCTTGGATAAAAATTCTCTGGTGGATCCTTTGGGTATGCACAATCTGTTCTCGAAATAAAGGAATCCATTCAGCTGTGAAAACTTCTTAAAGCTCCTTTGTTCAGTCTTCTTATAGACTTCTCCAAAATCATCATCAGAAGAGTACTGGTCCTTGACATGCTCAAATCCAATCAACTTGGTGGTTGCAAAGGAAGCCAATGTCTGTCTTCTTGAAAGTGCATCAGCGACCACATTATCTTTGCCCTTCTTGTACCGAATCACATATGGAAATGATTCGATAAAGGTGCTCCATCGAGCATGTCTCTTGCTCAGTTGCCCTTTGAAACTTTTGACAAGTTTCGTTAACCCGAGCCTTTTCTAAAATTATACCAGGTTAGATTTATTACAAGAAAAGAGTTATGATTCACGGGAAAGGGTTTAGGGATATATCAAGATTATTAATCTTTTTATTACTCAAATGTGGTGCTTTGGTTTCAAATGGCGCTGCGGTCCTCTCTGTCATGAAATGTTGACAAATCTCATGGCATAGCCGGGATAGGTTAACCTTCAGCCTGTCACACTGGAGATCCCCGGCAGTTATGCCATGATACTTCTCATCAATTCTTGCCATAAGAGTTCCTGCCATGAAACTTTTGACTGGCTCCCACTACATGAGTATTTTCCGAAAAATCATGATCCTGGTTTAGGTTTTATTTAATGAAACCAATTTATGATGGCGGTGTTGTGATTAGGGATATATTTATACGTAGTCATGTTTTTATTGCTCGTAGTTAAGAAACTGTGCTCCCGAAAGCGCACGGAGTCAAAAATTGCAGTAATTTATAGTAAGACCGGATCGTTCACTGGAGGATGTGCGATAGAAGCAGGTCCCACGTCGTTTTACTAGATTTTCCATTCGTATTGCTCAATAGGTTTGAAAGGTGGTTAACAACTACTGACAGGAATTTAAACTAGATCTAGGAAGCAGTTAAATTAATCTACAAAGCAAATAAATCTATTCTAGAAAGCGGATAAGAATTATTCTAGGAATGCGGTAAACATTATCTACGAAAGCAGGGAAAAGGTGCATTGTGCCAACCGTGAAGTTGAGTCACAATGTAGACAGAAAGGACAGGAAGAAAAGAATGAAAATTGGACAGGAGTGAGATACGACAATATTAAACTTCCATTTTTATACGCAGATCTTTGTTTGGGATAATTCTATCAGATAGCTAATTCTCATGCTCTCAATAAGGCTTTTCCTTTAACAGACAGGTACTTGCAATATGAGTTTACATGTTCTTAAGACCGCAAATTCTAAGATACCACAGATTTGTAACTGCCCTGGCCTGGGTGTGTTACTTCATCTGTGGTGGAAAAGCAACACCCGACACATCATTTATTGAAATGCCAAGTACCACTATCATTCTCCCATGTCACATCCAAAGATTTGAATTCAGCCCTAAACTATCCCTTAACTGTCAATCCTAGTAGCAGTTACACAACTCTCAATACAACCGAGTGACCTCTAATGAAAGCGGTTAAAAGATAGCGGTAAAGAAAGTATTTAAAATCCTATCACTCGGAGGTTCTGAAAATCTGACCCTGGTAGTAAAAGACAGCTCCCCATCAGAATGAAGGAGTATGGATCAAGAATTCCCGGCTCTCAGTGAATCACTAATGTGTTCACTTCCTTCCGGGTGGTTGTGAGATACAAACTAATGAAACGAACTAATAAATTAGTTCGTTCCGGATGCACTCACTCAGGACTCGAAAGTAGGCTTTGGCAGAAGAGGATAGCAGTTGAAAGAAAACTCAACCTTATCTTGGAAAATAACCAAGGCCTGGATGATGTTCCTCTAAGATTATTTACTACACTGTATTTGAATCCAAGTGGACCCCATCTCGGTGTAGCACTTAATCTTACATTTCCATCAACCAGCAATTTTGGAAAATAATGGATTTGAAAATCATTCCCTGTCAGGTACTAGACTCTCAGTTAAAACACAGACCCTTTCAGTCTAGGCGAGACCTAATCGCTGAATCTGCTTCTTAATTCCCCAAAATACAACCCTTGACAGAATATGAATTAGTCATAACTGAAGACTTTATCCCTTACTCAGATCCGGATTTTATAAAAAGGTTTTTGTTGGAAATTTATAAAGCAATATCTGTTTAAGATCTAGACTTCTATTGTCCAAGGGAAGGATCCCAAAATAAGTACAGACCACAATAGTATATAATATTATCATGCATAAAGATATATGGAAGTGTAAAATTAATTGACCCAAAATATAGATGCGGGTCTAGACAGAAGGTGCAACACAGAATGAAGTGGTCAAGGGACCAAAGTAATGGCAGAATAATCAGGTGGACTGTAAACATCTACTGTCCAATTTCCCAATCACTCGGTTGGAGCGAATTTAAACAGCTTAGACCCTATAATGGTGGTGTCAACACCAGTTGGGCCTCCACTGTCTGTGAATTCGGATAAAAACCTACATGCTTCCCTTCTATAATGATCATCAGTTGGCATTGACCGATGCCAACTGACTCCCAGTACGGATTGGGATTCAGGTTTGGAAATTAAGATAATAAAAAATAAAACTGTATCTGGATGGGAGTCAGCCGAGCAGCTATTATAACCCCGGATGGGCGAACCGCCAAGGCTTCCACTGACAGCCATTCAGACCATGCAAAATAACAATTAGTAACTAATACCCAGAATACGAGCTAGTTATCCATGAGGGAGTACCCGCCAACATTATTCTGATGTATTCTTTACTAATGGTTCCACACAACACACAAAGACAAAATAAATAAGAAACAAAAGAAGATCCATTGTATGAGAGACATTGGTTTCTCATGCAAGGTTGTGGATCGGGTCCACATGTGATGGTCTTAAATAATCCTTCCTACCATAATTAATTACAGTCCAGATTATCTGTTTAAGCCATCCAGATTTTGTTTATACAAGAATGTTTTAATGGCAATTGAACAAAGGTCCTTTAGTCATGATGATTATTGAAGTTTGATTATTGCTAATCTCAATCTTTAATCATTAATGAGTCAAGGGTTCAATCAGTTAAGTAATGCAAATGGAGAATCAAAATTTGGGCAGCATAACACCCTATATTGCAATTCTAGAATGTTACATCCTAACCCGTGGGGCTATGATGTGAGTGTTGCAATATAAAATAGGGGGAGAATGAAGTTTGTTTGAGATTAAATAGAGGGAGAGGAACCCTTGTCGCGATATCATAAATTTTGTCGCGGACCGAGGTCCGCGACATGGATATCCTGACAAGTTTTTAGAATTTTTGGCAGCATAACGCCTCTTTGTCGCTATGCAAGATTTTGTCGCGGAACGTGGTTCCGCGACAAGGGTGACATCGCGACAAAGTGTTTTCATAAAATTCTAAGGCATTTGAACCTTTGTCGCTATGCATGGAAATTTTGTCGCGGAACGTGGTTCCGCGACAAGGTGTTCCGCGACAAGGTGTTCAAAGATCAAGGAACATGGCATAATTTTTCTGTCTCGGAATGGGATTTTGTCGCGGAACGTGGCTCCGCGACAAGGTGATTCCGCGACAAAAAACCATGAAAACAAAATGCAAGAGTTTGGCTCCTTTGTCGCTATGCATGGACAGTTTTGTCGCGGAACGTGGCTCCGCGACAAGGTATTCCGCGACAAAGGGTTTTAAATTATGGAGACAAGTGTCTTGAAACACCTTGGTCGCGGAACAGCCACTTTGTCGCGGAACGTGGTTCCGCGCCAGAAGGCGGTTGGCGCCCAAGGTGGTTCAGGACAAAAGTCAGAAAAAGCAGAAATGAACAGTGGCATGCAAACAGCGTGATCTCACCCTATTTCAGATCAAAAAGCTATTCTAAGCTAAAAATAAGCAAGAAACATTCAAAATAAAGAGGAACATGCTTAAACAAAAATAACAAGGAAAGGGCAGAACATTAAAATAAAGCAGGAATCCTAATCTAGGGTTTTATCACACATCCACACAACATTATCCATAATATGCCAACAGTAAACATAAAAATAACAAAATGGGGGTCAAATGACCCCAAAATGAAAAAGAAAGCATAAATCCATGGGGTGTGAGACCCATTTCATGATTTGGGACACAAATGATGAATGTTTTCCCATATTATTGAAGAGGTATTGTTAATACCCATGATTTGGGTATTACAAACCCTAAAACAAGAGTTTAGAAACCAAAACATGGTGTAAAGTGGCTATCTAGCTGCTGTAAACCCTAAAACACAAAATAAATACTACACTAAACTAATCTAAGGACAAGAATTAAATAATACAGAAAAAATATTAAAACTAAACTAAACTACCTAAGAGAGAGCACCCACTGCTTTGCCTTCAAGAGAGCTCTACTCAACAAAATTCCAAACCCCTAGCTCATGGGAGACACCTCATATTTATAGAAGTGTAACCCTAAGCCCATGGGCCTTGATTCTAGCCCATTGTGTCTTAAGACATCACACACATCACAGCTTCGTCTCGGAGCATCAAGTTGGTCGCGGAGTCATGCTGCATGTGGCAAGGCTTCTCGACTGGGTCTTGTGTCTCTAAGAATGTATCTTGGTCGCGGAACATGCCTTTGTCGCGGAGCATGCCATCGCGACAAAGGTCATCGCGCCAGGGGCTTGGCTGGTCTCCTCTTCATTTGGGCTACTTGGTCGCGGAACCACTCCTTTGTCGCGGAACACTGCATCGCGCCAAGGGCTTCCGCGACAAAGGTCTTCCTGGGCCTGCTGGATTGGGCCGGATGGGCCGAAAATATTCTTTTTGTGGGCTTTTCTATCTTTTTCCCATCTTTTTGTTTCCTTTTCTTTTTCTCATGTTTTTGGATTTTTCTAACATAAATATGTAATAAAATTACATATTTATGTCTTTTTCATACCAGCTTATTATTTTTACAATTATGCATAAATCGGTCCAATTCGACTGCTTTCTTACTTAATGTAAGACCGGAATGCGATCAAATGCCCGTTTAAGACACGGAAATGGATTGAAAATAATGGTCATTTTTGGCCATTATCAACATCCTCACATTTAATACTGATCGTCCCCGAGCAGTCAGAGTCAATGTTCCTAGGAACACGGACTCTACATATTCAATTCATTTTCGTGGCTTCAAAAATCACATCCTTTTTAGATTGGGATAAGACAATCAAAAATTACAAGTATTGAATTCCCTTGATTGCAGTGTTTAATGAAATGATACTTGCTCACTACATCGGGCCTACAAATCAAACATTATTATCAACCTTCATGAACATCATGTTTGAAAGATGCAAAGGTTAAAAATTAGAATTAAGGCATGACATGAATATTCTTAATGAAACAGAGCCTCACTTATAAGAGAATCGGAAAATTTTACTCACTCTCAATTGGGGTTAAATCATGAACGCTCAAAATCATATTTAATTAAATTATCCCATAAGCTTGCAATCATTAAATTTTTATAGCTCAAAACCTCAGGAATTTATCTCATGCATGTCTTCAATTATATTATCCCAATTTGAAAGTCTGAAAATTTAATCATAAGCCTAAATTCAACCTGTGAATTTAGAGCAAGTTTATGCATATTTTTGCTGGTTATTTAATTGAAAGCAGTAAAGAGGCACTGCTGACATACTGAGTATGTCAACAGCATATTTTTGGCCTGACAGTCACTTATTCATCTCGGACTGTGCAGACATCTTTTCAAAGGAAAGCAGTAAAGAATTGTTAAGTGGTCTCAAAAGCTGAGTTCCAATTTAGGGAAAGCAAATAAATACAACCGATGCAAGGGATTCTCGTGCAGTTAATACAAACCTGCACACACAAAAGGGGGAATCCCTTGCAGATACTACTACTAGTGCAGAATTAAGAGAAAGCAAGGTAAATTCGGATTCATCCTTCTTCCTTTCAGAACATGTATCTGGCCCAGTGGAGATAGCTGGATAGCTCACACCGCAGACACCAATCATTGAGATCTGTTATGGCCTCATGATCCCTGGGGCAGTAAACTCTGCCTTCCTGATCAGCCCATAGGAATGGGGTGTCTGGTTGGTCAACCATCCATTCGAGGACATTGACGGATGTGTCTTGGAAGACTGACCAACTTGTCACTATCCTGTCAATCATCCTGATTCCCTGCTCGACCTGCCCTGCGTCCTCCTTGCTCATGAGCATCAACCCGTAGGCGAAGATTGTCGCTTTATGATTGTCCTCAATCCCCAGGCGTAGCAGTTCATAGGCTTGCTCTTCTTTCTCTTCTGCGAATGCCATCATTGCTGGAATGATTTGGAGATTGTGGTTTCCAGCCTGGTCGCATGTCCGAAGGAATCTCCGCTTCTCCCAACGGTAGTACTCCCGCCTTCTCTTTATAGTGGATGAGTTGACCTCGCATCGTTTGTAGACGATGGAGAGGTTCCCGGCATCCCTGAATTTCTTGCAGGTTCGCTGTGCCTTGAAGACTTCACTGATGTCATCCTCTCCTATACGAGAGAGGATTTCACCAAGGAGTTCGAGCGGTAAGTCCAGCAACGTAGTTCCCTCTGGAGCAGGGTCTGGAATGGGAGGGTTACCCCTGAAAAGATAAGAAGTGATGAATCCAATTTTTATATAATTTTCAGAAATTATTCAAGTTCAGAAACCAACATCCTCACATTTAGAGCTTTGCTCTAGATGTGAGATTATTAAATTTCTGACTTGAATTTTAATTTAAAGCACATGTAAATAATATTTGGCTTTAAATGGGCTAGAGAGCCCAAAATAAAATAAAATTGGCCATTGGGCCTAAAATCTTTTTAATGGGCCATTGGGCCCAAAAGTTCTCAGTTTTATTAAACAAGTCCGAGACACTTGTTGGAAGTGGAATGAGATGGAAAGATGGAAATGGAATGCTCGAATATTGGAATGTGCAATGGAGACGTGGCGGAACGGATCTGCTGTTTCTGGATAGCTTGGACTGTTTGGACAGTTAAAGCATCCAAAAATTTGCAAACACTATTTTTAATTTTAAAAATGGTTGACTAGTTTTATTTAACAAAGGTGGGATGTGAGTGGTCCCATTTTAGATTTTTGAAAAGGATAGCAGTTGGGTGACAAAAGTACTGCTATTTTACTCACACTAGTGTTCCATTGGGAACAAAAGACTCAAGTCAAACATTAAACAAAAATGACTCTTTTTGTCTTTTTCTAAAAGTTGCTTTTATTAAAAGTGGAAGCTTCCTATTGGGTGTTTGTACTATGTTTCCATAAACAAACAAGCATTTATTCCCATGAGATTTCTAACATGGGAACAAATGTGCCCAAAGAGATCTTACCTCTTTTATTACACCCAAAACAACACTGTAAAGGTCACATCAAGATCAATCAAACCAATAACATCAAGATATTCAAAACAATACCCAAATGTTCATCGGTTTGTTCTTTCGAGTTTTAAACTTTCAAAAACTTATCCATTAACAGTTTTAAAACAAGCTCTCAAGTAGGTTTTTAAGGGTTTCAAAAGGACTTCAAAGAGCTCCTTAAAACCGAGAGCATTCAGAATCGCAGAACAGAGAAAACAAAAACTCACACAAACCACATTATGTCATTCTCAACCTCAAAAATAAGAAAAAGAAGCAAAAGAGTTCGAAAGAGGCCATGAACAGGTGGGAAAAGTGGGTTTACCCTCCCCTCCTTGGCTCGGGTCTAGGCACGGGTCCAAGGTTTGGGGGGAGTCCATGAAATCGGTCCATAGTTTCCCCTAGAAAAAGAGTGATAAGGGTGCGAAGAACACGTGGTGTTCGTTCGGATGAGAGAAAAATGGGGGAAAGAGGAAGATGAAGAAACTGAAAGAAGTTGAAATGACAGGAGGAAGGTGAAAAGAAACTGGAGGGGGTGGGGGGGTATAAATACTTGAACTTTTGTCGCGGAATCCGAGACTTTGTCGCGGAACAAGGTTCCGCGACAAGGCATAGCGACATTAGAGAGGTCGCGGAGTTGAGGGTTGGTCACGGAGTCATGCTCCGCGACAAGGCTACCGCGACAAAGTTCAGTATGGAGACAGTCAACGCAGGTTGTGTCGCGGAGCAGGGCTTGGTCGCGGAGTTATGCTCCGCGACAAGGTGCATCGCGACAAGATGTGGGGAAGGGTTAAGAAAGAGAAAAAGGGGGTTTGTCGCGGAGCAGGGCCTGGTCGCGATGTATGACATCGCGACAAAGGACCTTCCGCGACAAAGGATTTTGAATTTTCAAATTTTTCTTGGACTGGGCCCGAGTATGATATTGGGCCTGCGTCCATTTTATTTGATTTGGGCTGAATAAATTCAGTCCAAGTAAATTCAACTGGGCTGAAAATTAAACAATCCACTTGCATAAAATTAGGTTGGGTCAGTTCCATTTTATCTGTGAATTTTATTTCGGGTCTTGAATTTCTTCAATTCCCGAAAACATTTTCTCAGATTTATAGAACTAATCCAACCAAGAACCTGGTTTTTCCATGTTACTCTTATCTGCTCCTCTTTTTGGGGGTTCCGAACTTCTGCAAGATAGATGAATGAAATGCATTAGATTTTCTCCAAATATCAACATCCTCACATTTAGAGTCTTAGTACTCTAAATGTTTAATTGATCTTTGGGTACTTGCTCGTCATGAAATAAGTATTGTAAATATATACTATATATATAATTATAAACTGAAAATTTTTGTGTTTTTAAATGCTGTTTCTTATTGAGCGTAGGCCGGGTCTGCCACTGCTTGGCTTTCTTTCTCCGGATCGAACTGTCCAAGGTACTCTTTTAATCGTTGTCCATTCACCACTATATCGCCCCTGCCAGTTCGAATCCTGACAGCTCCATTTTTGAACACCTCTAGTACTTCATGTGGTCCTTCCCATCTAGATTTGAGCTTTCCGGGGAACAGCTTCAACCTAGTATTGAACAATAACACATGTTGACCAACATAAAAATACTTAGGTTTGATCCGGCGATCGTGCAACTTCTGGGTCCGCTCCTTGTAAATTCGAGAGCTTTCATAAGCTTGCGCTCGTATTTCCTCAATTTCATTGAGGTCCAACTTACGTTTGCTCTGAGCAACTTTCGGATCGAAGTTAAGCGTTTTAACGGCCCAGTAAGCTTTATGCTCTAGCTCTACGGGCAAATGACAGGCTTTTCCGAAGACCAGCCTATATGGAGACATCCCGATGGGAGTCTTATATGCTGTGCGGTATGCCCATAGAGCATCGTTGAGCTTACGTGCCCAATCCTTACGGGTTATCCCGACAGTGGCTTCGAGTATGTGTTTGATTTCGCGATTGGATACTTCGACTTGACCACTAGTCTGAGGATGGTAAGGCGTGCCTATCTTATGGAGGATCCCATTTTTACTCATTAAAGTTTCAAAACCTTTATTAATAAAGTGTGTTCCTCCATCAGATATCACCACCCTAGGTACGCCAAATCGACTGAAAATGTTGTTCTTGAGGAACTTGATGACTTGGCTACCATCATTGGTCGGTAATGCGACAGCCTCGACCCATTTGGATACGTAATCGACAACTACCAAGATATAGTAGTTTCCACCAGATGGTGGAAACGGTCCCATGAAGTCAATGCCCCATACATCAAAGATCTCAAGTGTGAGAATCCCCTTTTGAGGCATCTCATCCCTCTTGGAGATGTTTCCTAATCTTTGGCATCTGTCACAGCCCTTAACAAATGTCCTGCAATCCTCATAGATGTGAGGCCAATAAAATCCACATTCGAGGACCTTGTGGGCCGTTCGAGCGGGACCATGGTGACCTCCATATTCTGATTCATGGCATTTTCTGACAATTTGATAGGCTTCATGCTCGGTCACACATCGCCTGATTATTAAATCAGGGCAGTGTTTGAAGAGATAAGGTTCTTCCCAGAAGTAACTTAATACATCTCGTTTGAACTTATTCCTCTGATGATAGTTCGAAAACTGGGGGGTTATTCCGCATGCCAAGAAGTTAGCGATGTCGGAAAACCATGGACAAGCTTGATTATGCAGATGCAACGCGAACAACTGTTCGTCCGGAAAATCTTCATTGACGGCTTTTTCCTTTTTATCATTATCTAATCGAGATAAGTGGTCAGCAGCACCATTATCTCGACCTCGCCTATCTTTTATTATGATGTCGAATTCCTGCAACAGAAGTACCCACCTGATTAATCGAGGTTTTGCATCTTGTTTGCTAAACAAGTATCTCAATGCTGTATGATCGGTGTATACTATGGTCTTTGTACCTATCAGGTACTGTCTGAACTTGTCAAACGCGAAGACTACAGCATACATCTCTTTCTCCGTTGTGGTGTAGTTGACTTGGGCTTCATTCAGGGCATGACTTGCGTAATGAATTACGCAGTGTCTCCCATCCTTATGCTGTCCAAGAACTGCGCCTACGGCGAGACCACTAGCATCGCACATTACCTCGAAAGGTATTGACCAATCGGGTGGTTGCACTATCGGTGCAGAAACCAACATCTTCTTGAGCGTGTCAAAGGCTTGGACACACGCTTCATTTATTAAGAAAGGATTTTCTTTACAAAGCAGATTAGTGAGCGGCTTGGCAATTTTAGAGAAATCCTTAATGAATCGCCGGTAAAAACCGGCATGCCCTAAGAAGCTTCTAACTGATTTGATCGAGTTAGGAAGAGGGAGATTTGAAATGATGGAAACTTTGGCTGGATCAACTTCAATGCCTGCACGAGAAATGCGATGACCTAACACTATGCCCTCAGTGACCATAAAATGGCACTTTTCCCAATTTAAAACTAAGTTAGTGTCTTCACACCTCTTTAAAATCTTAGCAAGATTGGTCAAACAATCTTCGAACGTATCTCCATATACAGAGAAGTCATCCATAAAGACCTCAATGCATTTTTCGATAAATTCAGAGAAAATAGACATCATGCATCTTTGAAAAGTAGCAGGTGCATTGCACAAACCAAAAGGCATCCGTCGATAGGCAAAAGTGCCGTACGGGCAAGTAAAAGTGGTTTTCTCATGGTCCTCACTGGAAATAACAATCTGATTATAACCAGAATAACCATCCAAAAAGCAATAAAACTCTCTCCCTGCCAACCTCTCAAGCATCTGATCAATGAATGGCAATGGAAAATGGTCCTTGCGTGTGGCCTCATTCAGCTTCCGGTAGTCGATACAAACTCTCCATCCGGTCACTGGCCTGGTTGCAACCTCTTCTCCTTGCTCATTCTTGGTTATGCACATCCCTCCTCGTTTGGGTACGACCTGCAACGGGCTAACCCATTTGCTATCAGAGATAGGATAGATTATACCAGCATCTAAGAGCTTGATAACTTCTTTCCTTACCACTTCCTGCATAAGGGGGTTCAATCGCCTCTGAGGTTGACGGGAGGGTTTAAACTCTTCTTCCATTAGAATCCTGTGCATGCAAATAGAAGGGCTTATTCCTTTTATATCAGAAATGGTCCAACCTATTGCATGTACATGTTTCTTAAGAACGACCACCAGAGCATTTTCTTGCTCTTGGGAGAGCTTAGCCGAAACAATCACGGGTAACTTTTTATGTTCTGCGAGAAACGCGTACTTGAGATGATCGGGTAATGTTTTAAGTTCAAGCTCTGGTGGACATTCAACGGAAGGGAGTAGTTTGCGAGAATTGGGTAGTGGGAGAATAGATTTACCTTCGGGATCCTGCATCAGTACAGGATCCTCTTCCTCCTCCTGGTTGGCGTCATCATGGAAGTCGATGCCGTCAAATTCCTCCAAATCCCCTGTTTCGGGATCGGCGAAGTGAACGGCTTTGCATCCTTTGTGCTCCACGCCAGCAGGCTTCAGTACCTGCTTTGATGGTTCATCCAGCATCATTTCACAATCAAGTTCAGAGTCTAGCTCTTCCCTAACTATTACATTTTCAAATGAGAAACAAGAACTGTCATTCGGAAATTTCTGCAATTTCTCCATATCAAAGATGATCTCCTCGCCATCGACCCTTAAGGTGACTTTTCCGGATTTAGCGTCAATCAGTGCACCACCAGTGGCTAGAAATGGGCGTCCAAGGATAAGCGGCATTTCAAAATCCTCTTCAATGTCGAGGACGATGAAGTCGACCGGGAAAAGAACCTGCCCGGTTTTGACCACAACATCCTTGAGGATTCCTACGGGCTGAGTGATCGATCTGTCTGCAAGCTGCAGTCTCATCTTGATCGGTTGAATTTCTCCAAGCTTAAGGCGAACAGCCATAGCTAGTGGCATCACATTGATGCTTGATCCTAAATCACAAAGCCCCATACTCACTTTGGCCTTTCCGAATTGCACTGGAAGTGTGCAACATCCGGGGTCCTCTTTCTTTTCAGGCATTCTCCTCTGAACGATGGCACTGCATGTGCTGTTGAGAATAATTACCTCTTCCTGCTCAACCTGCCTTTTTCCTGAAATCAATTCTTTCAAGAACTTAGCATAGATGGGCATTTCGGAAATCATTTCTGTGAGAGGAATGGTTATCTCTACAGACTTTAATCGTTGCAGAAATTTCTTGAATTTAAGATCATGTTCTTTATTTTTAAGCCGCGCAGGGTAAGGAATCCTGGGCATGTACTTGTTATTAGCAATTTTTGGTGGTGAAGGGAAGGAAGTTGTACCTTCACCTGTACCCTTATCTGTTTCAGCCGTGTCAGGCGCAGCTTCAGTCTGCAATTCGGCTGTCTCTTTTTCCGCTTCATTCCCATTATCAGCTTCCTTACCAGCATTGTCAACAATATCATCTTCTTCAAATTCCGCTCCAGTATCCGCTCCCTTTGGTCCAGCTAGTACTCTTCCAGATTTCAAGGTTATTGCCTTGCATTGCGGGTTCTTTTCCGCAGTACTAGGCAATGTTCCTTTGTCCCTTTTCTGCATCTCATTAGCCATCTGTGTAACTTGGGTCTCCACATTTCTGATGGAGGCCTGCAGTTGATTGTTGATCTCTTTCTGACTAGTGATGAAGTCAGTCATCAGATTCTCAAGCCTTGAAGGAGGCTTTTGATTCTGATTCTGATTTTGATGCTGATTCTGATTCCACTGGCCTTGGTTTGGGACAAACTGAGGCTGGAAACTCTGATTGGGCTGAAAGTTCTGGAAATTCTGAGGCGGCCTCTGCTGGATCTGAGGTTGGAAACCTGGATTCTGAAAATGTTGGCCCCTGTTCTGATTGAATCCCTGATTCTGCTGAGGATTGAACTGCTGTTGCTGTGGCTTGTTCAAGAGATGTGAGTTTAAGGCGTTGTTGTTTGAATAAGACAAATTCGGATGTCTGTTTGGAAAAGCTCCTGCATAGTTACAGCTCTCAGCTGTGACTTGCTCGCATGTGTCAGTTGCATGAGCACCTTGACACAGTCCACAGATCACATCAGTTTGTTGTCCCTGCGCAGAACTTCCAACTCCTTGATTCACAGACAACGCTGCCACTTGCTCTTGAAGCTTTTCAATGTCTGACTTCTCTACTGTGCCTACTACACACAAACCACGAGGGGGAGTGAGATTACCATCATCAGTTAGAACAGAACGGTTGACACTCATGGCTTCAATCTTTGCCCAGGCTTGGTCCATAGGTATGTAGAGCAAATGTTGACCACCGGCAGCATCAAGCATGGATTTCCATGCTGGGGTCAGACCACTGTAGAACTTTCTCAGTCTCTCCCAGTCATGGAAGCCATGTTGAGGACACTTTCTGAGTAAGTTGAAGAATCTTTCCTTTGCATCATACAAGGACTCGTCTGGTTTCATCTTGAATTCCGCAATTTTGGAGCAGCATTCATCCACCTTGGACTCCGGGAAGTATTTTGCTAGGAAGTTTCTGATCACATCTTCCCATGTAGACTTCTGATTTACGGGCAGTGACTTGTACCATGTTCGTGCTCCGCTTGTCAGAGAGAAGGGGAATAGCCTTAGTCGAATAGTGTTCGCGGGTACATCACGATTCTTGATCGTGTCACACAATTCTAGGAAGGTTTGCAGGTGATCATGGGGATCTTCATGACTTGCTCCGGCAAACTGGTTGCTCTGGACTAGATTGATTAGTGCTGGTTTCAGTTCGAAGTTCCTGGCCAGGAATGGAGCTTGTCCAGGAATGTTCAGATATGGCTCTAAAATCGGCTGCATGTAATCAGCAGCAGCCGCTGCTTGATGATTGTTCTCAGGCCCGCCTTGGTACTGCTGTGGGTAGTAGTTCTGAGGCATGAAATAGTTCCTCGGATCATTGAAATCATTCGGATTCGGGGGATTCTGATGGGGGTTATGGTATTGCTGATTCTGTTGGTTTGGGAAATTTTGCTGATTTGGTTGGTTTTGGTTGTTTGGTGGGTTTTGGTTCGGGTTGGGAGGGGGTGCATCGAAGTGCTGCTGGTCCATGTTTGGTGGATTCCCACCTCCTTGTATGATCTGGGGAGGGGGATCATCCAAATCATCATGATCAGCATCTTCGGGGTCTTCCTCAATGTTGTGAAGTGGGGGATTGGGTTGAATGATTGGTGGGATGTCAGGGTTTGCCATTTCGGAAATATCGCTGCTGGTGCTTGGCGAAAGTAATGCCTGTCGTTCCCGTTCCCTTCTTTGTTTAGTCTCCGCCCTAAGACGTCGAGCTGTCTTTTCTATCTCTGAATTAAACGGGATCTCGGCTGGCGTCTGCTTCCTCCTTTGCATAGAACAACGGCTTCAATAATGACAGTACCTGTACAATCCCCAGGTTAGAAGTGGTTCTGAAGGTGAATATTTATAATTATATGTATAGGCTACTCTAGGAGCAATGAGGAATGTAATTCTCTAATTAAAACGGCGCTGCATCCTCCCCGGCAACGGCGCCATGAAACTTTTGACAAGTTTCGTTAACCCGAGCTTTTTCTAAAATTATACCAGGTTAGATTTATTACAAGAAAAGAGTTATGATTCACGGGAAAGGGTTTAGGGATATATCAAGATTATTAATCTTTTTATTACTCAAATGTGGTGCTTTGGTTTCAAATGGCGCTGCGGTCCTCTCTGTCATGAAATGTTGACAAATCTCATGGCATAGCCGGGATAGGTTAACCTTCAGCCTGTCACACTGGAGATCCCCGGCAGTTATGCCATGATACTTCTCATCAATTCTTGCCATAAGAGTTCCTGCCATGAAACTTTTGACTGGCTCCCACTACATGAGTATTTTCCGAAAAATCATGATCCTGGTTTAGGTTTTATTTAATGAAACCAATTTATGATGGCGGTGTTGTGATTAGGGATATATTTATACGTAGTCATGTTTTTATTGCTCGTAGTTAAGAAACTGTGCTCCCGAAAGCGCACGGAGTCAAAAATTGCAGTAATTTATAGTAAGACCGGATCGTTCACTGGAGGATGAGCGATAGAAGCAGGTCCCACGTCGTTTTACTAGATTTTCCATTCGTATTGCTCAATAGGTTTGAAAGGTGGTTAACAACTACTGACAGGAATTTAAACTAGATCTAGGAAGCAGTTAAATTAATCTACAAAGCAAATAAATCTATTCTAGAAAGCGGATAAGAATTATTCTAGGAATGCGGTAAACATTATCTACGAAAGCAGGGAAAAGGTGCATTGTGCCAACCGTGAAGTTGAGTCACAATGTAGACAGAAAGGACAGGAAGAAAAGAATGAAAATTGGACAAGAGTGAGATACGGCAATATTAAACTTCCATTTTTATACGCAGATCTTTGTTTGGGATAATTCTATCAGATAGCTAATTCTCATGCTCTCAATAAGGCTTTCCCTTTAACAGACAGGTACTTGCAATATGAGTTTACATGTTCTTAAGACCGTAAATTCTAAGATACCACAGATTTGTAACTGCCCTGGCCTGGGTGTGTTACTTCATCTGTGGTGGAAAAGCAACACCCGACACATCATTTATTGAAATGCCAAGTACCACTATCATTCTCCCATGTCACATCCAAAGATTTGAATTCAGCCCTAAACTATCCCTTAACTGTCAATCCTAGTAGCAGTTACACAACTCTCAATACAACCGAGTGACCTCTAATGAAAGCGGTTAAAAGATAGCGGTAAAGAAAGTATTTAAAATCCTATCACTCGGAGGTTTTGAAAATCTGACCCTGGTAGTAAAAGACAGCTCCCCATCAGAATGAAGGAGTATGGATCAAGAATTCCCGGCTCTCAGTGAATCACTAATGTGTTCACTTCCTTCCGGGTGGTTGTGAGATACAAACTAATGAAACGAACTAATAAATTAGTTCATTCCGGATGCACTCACTCAGGACTCAAAAGTAGGCTTTGGCAGAAGAGGATAGCAGTTGAAAGAAAACTCAACCTTATCTTGGAAAATAACCAAGGCCTGGATGATGTTCCTCTAAGATTATTTACTACACTGTATTTGAATCCAAGTGGACCCCATCTCGGTGTAGCACTTAATCTTACATTTCCATCAACCAGCAATTTTGGAAAATAATGGATTTGAAAATCATTCCCTGTCAGGTACTAGACTCTCAGTTAAAACACAGACCCTTTCAGTCTAGGCGAGACCTAATCGCTGAATCTGCTTCTTAATTCCCCAAAATACAACCCTTGACAGAATATGAATTAGTCATAACTGAAGACTTTATCCCTTACTCAGATCCGGATTTTATAAAAAGGTTTTTGTTGGAAATTTATAAAGCAATATCTGTTTAAGATCTAGACTTCTATTGTCCAAGGGAAGGATCCCAAAATAAGTACAGACCACAATAGTATATAATATTATCATGCATAAAGATATATGGAAGTGTAAAATTAATTGACCCAAAATATAGATGCGGGTCTAGACAGAAGGTGCAACACAGAATGAAGTGGTCAAGGGACCAAAGTAATGGCAGAATAATCAGGTGGACTGTAAACATCTACTGTCCAATTTCCCAATCACTCGGTTGGAGCGAATTTAAACAGCTTAGACCCTATAATGGTGGTGTCAACACCAGTTGGGCCTCCACTGTCTGTGAATTCGGATAAAAACCTACATGCTTCCCTTCTATAATGATCATCAGTTGGCATTGACTGATGCCAACTGACTCCCAGTACGGATTGGGATTCAGGTTTGGAAATTAAGATAATAAAAAATAAAACTGTATCTGGATGGGAGTCAGCCGAGCAGCTATTATAACCCCGGATGGGCGAACCGCCAAGGCTTCCACTGACAGCCATTCAGACCATGCAAAATAACAATTAGTAACTAATACCCAGAATACGAGCTAGTTATCCATGAGGGAGTACCCACCAACATTATTCTGATGTATTCTTTACTAATGGTTCCACACAACACACAAAGACAAAATAAATAAGAAACAAAAGAAGATCCATTGTATGAGAGACATTGGTTTCTCATGCAAGGTTGTGGATCGGGTCCACATGTGATGGTCTTAAATAATCCTTCCTACCATAATTAATTACAGTCCAGATTATCTGTTTAAGCCATCCAGATTTTGTTTATACAAGAATGTTTTAATGGCAATTGAACAAAGGTCCTTTAGTCATGATGATTATTGAAGTTTGATTATTGCTAATCTCAATCTTTAATCATTAATGAGTCAAGGGTTCAATCAGTTAAGTAATGCAAATGGAGAATCAAAATTTGGGCAGCATAACACCCTATATTGCAATTCTAGAATGTTACATCCTAACCCGTGGGGCTATGATGTGAGTGTTGCAATATAAAATAGGGGGAGAATGAAGTTTGTTTGAGATTAAATAGAGGGAGAGGAACCCTTGTCGCGATATCATAAATGTTGTCGCGGACCGAGGTCCGCGACATGGATATCCCGACAAGTTTTTAGAATTTTTGGCAGCATAACGCCTCTTTGTCGCTATGCAAGATTTTGTCGCGGAACGTGGTTCCGCGACAAGGGTGACATCGCGACAAAGTGTTTTCATAAAATTCTAAGGCATTTGAACCTTTGTCGCTATGCATGGAAATTTTGTCGCGGAACGTGGTTCCGCGACAAGGTGTTCCGCGACAAGGTGTTCAAAGATCAAGGAACATGGCATAATTTTTCTGTCTCGGAATGGGATTTTGTCGCGGAACGTGGCTCCGCGACAAGGTGATTCCGCGACAAAAAACCATGAAAACAAAATGCAAGAGTTTGGCTCCTTTGTCGCTATGCATGGACAGTTTTGTCGCGGAACGTGGCTCCGCGACAAGGTATTCCGCGACAAAGGGTTTTAAATTATGGAGACAAGTGTCTTGAAACACCTTGGTCGCGGAACAGCCACTTTGTCGCGGAACGTGGTTCCGCGCCAGAAGGCGGTTGGCGCCCAAGGTGGTTCAGGACAAAAGTCAGAAAAAGCAGAAATGAACAGTGGCATGCAAACAGCGTGATCTCACCCTATTTCAGATCAAAAAGCTATTCTAAGCTAAAAATAAGCAAGAAACATTCAAAATAAAGAGGAACATGCTTAAACAAAAATAACAAGGAAAGGGCAGAACATTAAAATAAAGCAGGAATCCTAATCTAGGGTTTTATCACACATCCACACAACATTATCCATAATATGCCAACAGTAAACATAAAAATAACAAAATGGGGGTCAAATGACCCCAAAATGAAAAAGAAAGCATAAATCCATGGGGTGTGAGACCCATTTCATGATTTGGGACACAAATGATGAATGTTTTCCCATATTATTGAAGAGGTATTGTTAATACCCATGATTTGGGTATTACAAACCCTAAAACAAGAGTTTAGAAACCAAAACATGGTGTAAAGTGGCTATCTAGCTGCTGTAAACCCTAAAACACAAAATAAATACTACACTAAACTAATCTAAGGACAAGAATTAAATAATACAGAAAAAATATTAAAACTAAACTAAACTACCTAAGAGAGAGCACCCACTGCTTTGCCTTCAAGAGAGCTCTACTCAACAAAATTCCAAACCCCTAGCTCATGGGAGACACCTCATATTTATAGAAGTGTAACCCTAAGCCCATGGGCCTTGATTCTAGCCCATTGTGTCTTAAGACATCACACACATCACAGCTTCGTCTCGGAGCATCAAGTTGGTCGCGGAGTCATGCTGCATGTGGCAAGGCTTCTCGACTGGGTCTTGTGTCTCTAAGAATGTATCTTGGTCGCGGAACATGCCTTTGTCGCGGAGCATGCCATCGCGACAAAGGTCATCGCGCCAGGGGCTTGGCTGGTCTCCTCTTCATTTGGGCTACTTGGTCGCGGAACCACTCCTTTGTCGCGGAACACTGCATCGCGCCAAGGGCTTCCGTGACAAAGGTCTTCCTGGGCCTGCTGGATTGGGCCGGATGGGCCGAAAATATTCTTTTTGTGGGCTTTTCTATCTTTTTCCCATCTTTTTGTTTCCTTTTCTTTTTCTCATGTTTTTGGATTTTTCTAACATAAATATGTAATAAAATTACATATTTATGTCTTTTTCATACCAGCTTATTATTTTTACAATTATGCATAAATCGGTCCAATTCGACTGCTTTCTTACTTAATGTAAGACCGGAATGCGATCAAATGCCCGTTTAAGACACGGAAATGGATTGAAAATAATGGTCATTTTTGGCCATTATCACCCTTGCACCTTACTGTGCTTCAAAGTCTCATGGTCAGTGTGAATGATGAACTCTCTTCCTCTCAAATAATGCTGCCATGTCCTTAGAGCTTGCACAATAGCATATAACTCTTTGTCATAAGTGGAGTAATTCAGTTGTGCTCCACTAAACTTCTCGCTGTAGTATGCTATTGGGCGTCCTTCTTGTAACAGCACCGCTCCCATGCCAGTACCCGATGCATCACTCTGAATTTCAAAGGGTAGCTCAAAGTCTGGCAATGCTAACACGGGTGCATGAGTGAGCTTGTCTTTGAGTTCATCGAATGCCTTTTGTTGCGCTGGCCCCCACTTAAATGGATTCTCCTTCTTGAGCAATGATGTGATCGGGGCTGCTATGACACTGAATTGTGGAACGAACCTTCTGAAGAAACCACTCAACCCTAAGAAGCTGCGAACCTCATGCACATTGGTTGGCGGCTTCCATTCTGAAATGGCCTTTATCTTTGATTCGTCCACTTTCAATCCATCTTTTCCAACCACAAATCCAAGGAATGTGACTTCTGGCACACAGAATACACACTTCTCGAAGTTGGCATACAGCTGTACTTTCCTTAGCTGGCTTAAGACCTGTTGAACATGAGAGACATGTTCGTCATTAGTACAACTACAGACGAGAATGTCGTCAAAATAGACTACTACAAATTTCCCAATAAATTGTCTAAGTGTTTCATTCATTAAGCGCATAAATGTAGAAGGTGCGTTAGTAAGCCCGAATGGCATGACGAGCCATTCATAAAGACCGAATTTGGTCTTGAAAGCAGTTTTCCACTCGTCCCCGGGTTGCATCCGGATCTGATGGTAGCCGCTTTTCAAGTCGATCTTCGTGAATACGCTTGCACCACCCAACTCATCTAACATGTCATCCAGTCTCGGTATAGGATGGCGGTACTTCACAGTGATGGCATTGACTGCACGACAGTCGACACACATCCGCCATTCTCCATTTTTCTTAGGTACTAGGAGGACTGGGACTGCACATGGTGAGAGGCTCTCTCGAACCCAGCCTTTATCTAACAGGGCTTGCACTTGTCTTTGAACCTCCTTCGTCTCTTCGGGGTTCATCCTGTAGGCGGGCCTATTAGGGATGGAGGCTCATGGCATGAAATCTATCCGATGCTCAACTCCTCTAATCGGTGGCAGACCGGCAGGTATATCTTCTGGGAACACGTCCTTGTTTCTTTCGAGCATCCTGGAAAATTCCACAGGCAAATCAGGTGTAGCATATAAAGTTCTATTAATAGGTTCACAAGGTTTAATTAAAGCAAGGAAACAGTGACCTGAAAATTCGGGTTTTAGTGCAGCTTGCTTGAACTCAGACTTGGTCAATATCAGACATTGATCCAAGTTGCATGAACCTTCGACTGATTGCCCTTCCTTGGCCTTTCCTTTTGATCTTGCCTTGAAAAGTGCCTCATCTTTAGCAGTGTTTTCTCTTAGCTTCTCTTGGTCGGCCCTTACAGCTTTCACAGGCAGTGGCTTGAACAAGTAGTCCTTCTGCCCATGCTTGAAATATAGCACATTTGACTTCCCTCTATAAGTAGCATCTTTGTCGAATAGCCAAGGCCTTCCTAAGAGCACGTGACAAGCATTCATTGGGACTACATCGCATAGGACCTTTTCCGCATAGGTGCCCTTGGTGATGGGTACCCAAGCTTGTTGTGTCACTTTGGTCTTTCCGCTGTTGTTCATCCAGTGCAACAGGTAAGGCTTGGAATGCTTTTCAACTGGTAACTGCAACCTGCGAACAGTGTACAAGCTAACCACATTAGTGCAGCTACCATTGTCAACAATTACAGTGGCATTATTGCCTAAGATAGTGCATCGACAATGAAATAAATTCTCCCTTTGTTCATTAGGAGTCTGATCAGGTTCCTTGTCAGCATTAAGTACTCTCATGGCCACTAACAGGTTGACATCTTCTCCTTCATTGTTGTCAACTTCAGGATTAATTGGCTCATCAATATGATATTCTTGAGGATCATCATCATCGAACTCAATTTCCCCTTCTGGATCATAGAATCTGAAGACTCCTGGTTCAACCTCAATGACAAGCCTTTCCTCTTCTCCAGTGTTGAGCATGGCCACCCTCTTCTGTGTGTGGCATTCATTGGCATAGTGGCTCTTCTTTCCACACTTCTAACAAGTGACTTCCTTCTTGTCCTTGGGTTGGTTCTGCTCACGAGCTGGCGGTCTATTTCTGTCATTCTGGTTATAAGCTCTGAAATCCTGACCCAGTTCAAACCCTTTTGGCTTGTAGCCTTTGTCGTCACGACCCTGTGGCTGTGGTGGTGGCAACTTGCACCTTTCAGGTGGTCGGATCAACCATGGCTTGTTGAGATTGTAGCTGCCAGATGTAGACACCCTATGAATTCTCCTCTTTAGCTGAGCCTCAAACTTGCTAGCTTTTCTTACCAAGTCGGTGATGTTGATGTATCCTCGCATGTCCATTTCTTCAAAGATCTCGGGCCTCAATCCTTTAGCAAATCTTGTTAAAGTAATCAGTGGATCCTCATTGAATTGAGCCCGCATCATAAGCATCTCCATCTCTCGGTAGTACTCCTCAACCGTCCTGGATTCTTGCTTTAAGCTGATCACCTTCATGTACATGTCAGGCTTGTAGGTATGAGGGACGAATCTTCGTTCCAAAATTTGCAACAAATACTCCCAGTTGGTGATTTGTGGACGTCCTGCAGCTCGGTTGTCCATAGCAAATTTTTGCCACCAAAGCTGTGCATAATCCTTGAACTCTGTCACTGCTAGCTGGACTTTCTTCACATCAGAATAATTATGACAATTAAAAATCATCTCTACAGAGTGCTTCCAATCTAAAAACTCATTTGGATCACCAGTTCCTTTGAAGGAAGGAATGGTAAACTTGATGCATTTCAGATTATCATCTTCCCGTGGGTCTTCATCATCATTCTGATCAAATTCCAATCTGTGCCTAGCAACAGGTGGATGTGGTGGAGGTAATCCCGGGTGAGGTGGTTCCACTGGTGGAGGCATGGCTAGAGGGTCCTCTGTCCTGAATACAGTTTGTCCTGTAGGTGGGTGGAGTGAAGTAGGTCCACTGATCCCGGATTGTCTATTGAAGGTATTGTACTTTCGTTCTTGCTCAGCTAAGGCTGCTTCAGCGGTAGCCATGTCAGTCTGGGTGACTCTGCTAGTACCTCCTGGTATGACTCTGGGAGCAGTTGGGGTCACTGAGGGTGCTGGAGGTGCAGTGGTCCGAGACGAGGATGTAGGAAAGAAAGCCTCTTCCAATCGCCTTTCGACTCGGTTCATCACCTCCCGCTGAATCACCTCATTTTGGAACCTTACCCTACCTGCAATATCATCAACAATTTCATCAATACGGGTATTTACTTCCTCAACACGTTTAGTTACAACTGCTATATTAGTGGAATTGGAATCCAATTTCTTATCCATGGCTCTCAGCATCTCCATGATAGTATTGCTGCTTCCCTCCAGGTCTCCTGCCATCTCAGGGACAAAGTAGCTATATATATAAAGGGTTAGAAAAATATAGTGCAGAAAATATGTAAAGTGCCTCTCAGATATTCACACACTGTGCTTCAACCTCGAGGTCTCTTACCTTTGGTTCCAACACCAAAATCAGTACAAGCTGGCTCAATAGTAGCAACTTCAGATGCAAAGGAGTGGAAGTGATGTACGCACAAATCACGAATGCATTGTGAGATGTTCGACTCGATCAATTAAAAGCAATGACTTGTGTGTGATATGCAATGCAAAATGATATAGGTTTGCAAAAACAGCTTAGTGCAAGATGCAATCAATTAAGTCAATTCCTTACTCTTGATCAAGTTCGACGAGAAAAAGAAAAATCCTCACTAAAATATGAAGAGTGAACTCACCAAAAGTTTCGTTACTCAAGTGACTTCAAGGGCTTAGTTTCACAAAAGTGCCAGTCCAATATCCACTTTATTGTAAAAATACTCAAGTGGCTTCAAGGGCTAGGTTTCACAATTGTGCTAGTCCAATATTCACCTTATTGTAACTCACTCGGATATGATATGGTATGGTGGGAATATTGTAGGAGGTGTATATGGAAGTTGGTGCCCAAATTCTTGCACAAATTAATTCCCAACACTTGGCCAAAATTTTGGAGTTTTGCTGGATTCGGTTTTGCGCAGATTCGGTCTTAAAGGGCAATTCGCACCTAATAGACCGAACCAAATGGTAACAAATCTTATATGGATGGAAATCTGATCAAATTAGGAAACTTAGGGCGCAAGAATCACGCCTTTTGGCTTTCTCACGCGCCCACACGCACACAAACAATGGTCCCCGCTCAGATTTTGACACCTTTTGGGAAAATGTCCATAACACCCTCAATACTTATCCAAATTGATTGATTCAAAAACCTAATTGAAGCTAACTTGAAGATCTTTTTGTTCATATAAGATTCATCAATTTTGATGATGATCTTCAAGTTCAAAAGAACACTCAAAGTCAGGGCACTCGTGGATGCACTGTGGCAGTATTTTTGTTTTTGATGTTTCGGTACCCAAATGAACTCCGATCGATCCCAAACCAATTCCAAATGAAAGATAACACCCAAAAATGATATAAAACACACAACCCAATATTTATGGCTAGGTTCAACAAGATCTCCCTCAATCACAAGGTTCAGATTTAACAAAATCAATGGCAAACAAAGCACTATTTTAACCAATCTTGCAAACCATGACCAAGATGCAATGGGTAATGATGCAAATCCACACAATGAGGGTCAAATATGTCAAAACCAAACCAATAACAAGAAAATATGAAGATCAAGAAGCAAAAGTGCTAGAAATATGAGTTTTGGCTCAAGAACACTCAAAAACTTCAAATCATCATATCTCACTCATTTCTTGGCCAAATTTGACAAACCACATATGCAAATCGATGGGCTCGACTCAAGGAATTCAAATATATAACCTGATCTTGAAAATTTCAAAGATTCAGGCACAAAACCAACGCTATAGTAACTCCGAAAATGTATTTTTTTTGGTATTTTTGAATAAGGAAATGGATGGAAATGAATCCTATTGAATCAACAAGTTGGCTCTGATACCAAATTTATAATTTATGCCGTAGACCGTTACTTGTTGAAGACAATATCCGGATTCAAAAGGAAAAATAAATGGATGAACAAAATGAAGAACAAAATAAAGATAGTGAAGCCTATGGATGAAGTTGAACCAAACTTACCAAGGGACTTGAACTAAATCAAGACAAGTGGTCTCATTCGATTGCATCATCCATTAATTCCATTGAGACTAGCTTCATGAATCAATGGTGTGAGGTTCCAAAGAAAGATCTCACAATAAGGTTGAGAGCACTTGGAAGAATGCTCTCAAAATGACTTTGTATTCAAGAAAGTGTAATTTCATTCAAATGCAAAGTGTCTTACAAAGATGGGGAAGGCCACTATATATAGGTGGCCCAAAACCCTAGCCCTAATACAAGAGATTAAAAATAAACTAGACAAATAAACTAGTTAAAATCACCAAGTGATTCGGTCTAATAACATCAACTCGGTTTATAAGGTAAAGACCGAATTGATGTGGAGATAAAATAAAACAGCAATATAGACAAATGCAAAATAGAGTAGGTGGTTCGGTTTACACCAAATGGGGGTAGACCGAATTGGGGTCTTCAAAAATCTTCCAGGGGGAGATGGAGGCAATTCGGTCTGTGTTGATGTAATTCGGTATAGACCGAACCTGCACAAACCGAATTGGGAGGCAACCTTTGATGCATAGGAGGCAATTCGGTCTATGCTTGATGTAATTCGGTCTAGACCGAACTCGCATAGACCGAACTAGGAGAATCTGAATTTTCTTCCAAGGCATAGTAGGGGGGAAAAAGGCAATTCGGTCTATGTGCTTCAATTCGGTTTAGACCGAACTAGCACAGACCGAATTGGGCTTTCCTATTTCGAATTGCTGGGCCCTGGGTCGGCCTGATCCGGTTGGCATTCTAACAGCAGCTTCAGTCCCTTGCTCTCCTCCGGCTCCATTTTATCAGCTTCATCATAGAAATACTTGGAGACTGCATTAGTGAATTTCTTGATCCGCTGCTTGGACACTGGTCCTTCCGGGAATGTTGGGATCATCAGTCCAGTTGTTCTTCCGGCTACGCCAGCCACACAACTTTCGCTCTCTTTATGATGATGAAGCACCGTCGGGAGGTGCAGAAGATACGGGCAGATATCCATATTCAAACTACTACAGACAGATGGTAATTGATGGAATGGAGTATGGATTTCCAATGACTTCCCAAATAACGTAGATGATGAGCCTATGCCACCTGAGGAGCCTAACCCACAAGAAAAATTGTTCTATGTTATGTTGGATGCAGCGGACAAGGATTTGTGGCCTGGATGTAAGAAAATGACATTATTGTCAACAGTTGCAAGGTTGTTAAACATTAAATCGGAGCACAATCTATCTGAAAGATGCTTCGATACCTTATGTCAGCTCAATGGTTAAGAGTTTCTACGAGGCAAAGAAACTTCTTGAGGGCCTTGGATTACCCGTTCAGAAAATTGATTGTTGTGATAAAGGTTGAATGTTGTATTGGAGGGACGATGTTGCCTTATAGAACTGTAAGTTTTGCGAAAGGCCGCGATACAAAATCACTAGCAATGGATCACAAGTTGCTATTAGTCATATGTTCTATTCCCATTAAAGAACAGATTGAAACGTCTGTATTCTTCGGAGGCGACTGCGAAATACATGGCATGGCATGTAGGGCATGACCATGGGGGTACTGGTGAGATGTGTCATCCATGCGACTCCAAAGCATGGAAACATTTTGACAACATCCATCCTGAATTCGGTTCGGAGGGACAAAATGTGAGGTTAGGGTTGTGCACCGATGGTTTCCAACCTTTCGGTCAGTCAAGGGCCCAATACTCTTGTTGGCCCGTTCTATTGACACCGTACAACCTCCCCCCAGGTATGTGTATGAAGGATGAGTATATGTTCTTGACAGCCATAATACCTGGCAAATCGAGTCCAAAACAAAGGATTGACGTGTACCTACAACCTTTGCTTGATGAGCTACTGGAGTTGTGGGACGTCGAGATCACCACATACGACACATTTAGTAAACAAAACTTTCAGATGAAGGCGGCACTGATGTGGACAATAGGAGATTTTCCAGCTTATGCTATGTTGTCCGTTGGAGTACCTACGGGAAAACTGCATGCCCGGTCTGTATGGAAAGATCTGGGTCTATACGATTGAAGGAGGGTGGGAAACAATCGTGGTTTGATTTGCATCGGAAGTTCCTTCCTACAAACCACCCATTTAGATCAGATAAGACCAGATTTATGAAGGATCGAGTAGAGTAAGGGCTTCTGCCAACCAATAGAAGTGGGGAAGAGTCATTGGCCGATATAGATACACATGGTCTTAGGCGTGTCTTTGAAATGAGTAGTGAAGAAGCAAACACACACATCAGCAAGACTTGTGGTTGGAAAAAAAAAAGGAGTATATTCTGGGAGCTACCGTACTGGAAGACAAATTTGGTCCGTCACAACTTGGATGTCATGCATATCGAGAAGAATGTGTTTGAGAATGTCTTCAACACTGTGATGGATGTCCAAGGGAAGACGAAGGACAATGCTAAAGCACATGAGGACATCGTTACTCTGTGTAACAGACCTGAATTGCACAGGGATGCCCGTACAGGAAGATATCCAAAGGCTATATACACAATGGACAAGGACAAGAGGGATGTATTTCTGAAGTGGGTGGGAGGCTTGAAGTTTCCAGATGGGTGTGTGTCGAACTTGGGGAGATGTGTAGACACGAATAAACACAGGATGTTTGGTATGAAGAGCCACGATTTCCATGTATTCTTGTAGAGGTTGGGGTTAGACCATTAAAGTACATGAAATGGAGAGGTTGGGGTTAGATATTCCAGTAGTACTTTGTAAACTAGAAACCATATTTCCACTTGCATTCTTCGATTGTATGGAGCATCTTCCTGTTCACCTACCCTATGAAGCTAGTGTTGCTGGTCCTGTTCAGTTCAGATGGATGTATCTCTATGAAAGGTACGAATTCCATCTAAATTAATGAGTACAATAAAGATATTATAGCATTCTCAATATGACAGAGACCTTTTTTTGTACTGATCATCTATTACAGGTACCTAAACCGATTGAAGCGTACGATGCGCAATAAGGCACACGTTGAAGGGTCTATCTGCAACGTTTATCTGGTCCGAGAAGCATCATTTTTTTTGCTCTCATTACTTTGAGAAGCATGTGTTCACCCGTGAGAGAAATGTGCCTAGGAATGACGATGGTGGTTGCCCGTTCGATGATGATGGCCTTATTAGTATTTTCAAAGTAGGAGGACATGCACAGGGTAGGGCCAAGAAAAGGCGGATGACCGAGCAAGAGTTAAAGGCCGCCCACAACTACGTGCTACTAAATTGCACAGAAATAGAACCGTATATCGAGTTAGTATCGTTTGCTATATTCTAAATTCAACATCGTTTTAAATTGTATGTTGTTCCACTAACATTTTTTTTCTATATGCTAAATTCAACTCCGTTTTAAATTATAGGTTGTTCCACCAACATATGCGTTCTGTTAATTCCCAGATTACTATTCTTGAGATATCAGCTGCCATGTCTGACCACTTTCCGAAATGGTTCGAGGATCAATATCGGGACATCCGCCCGATATACCAAGTCTATTCGAACTTGCAGAAGGACCACTTCCAATAGCTCAATCATTTCCCATGTATTTTGTTAATGGGATGAAATTTCACACCGAGAACCATGGTGGAAGTCGAACAACTTACAATAGTAGAGTGTGCATTACGGGCGAATCTCGGGATTTCTACGGTATCATCGAAGAGATTTTAGTGCTAGAGTACCCTGCATTGCCTTTAAAACAAATCCCATTATTCAAATGTAAATGGTTTGACACTCGCGAGGGAATTGGGATGCGTGCTCATGAGAATTACAAGCTAATTGAGGTGAATCAGGCGAAGAATCTGCCCTACTGCGACCCATTCATATTTGCCAACCAAGCTGAACAAGTGTGTTATGTTCCATTTGTTGGGGGATTTTCGCAGTATGTGGATATGAGAATCAAAATAGGAAGAACTTGGATAATCAATTGGATCGTGTGTAGAATACTTTCCTAAAGTTGTATTTTGCCTCTGCAAATCAACTTTGGATAATCCAAAAGATGCACTCTAATTTCGAAAGAAATAAGAGAACTGGCTTAGAGGATTGCTGAATTATTGTGTTTGTAGTGTTCTTGTGTTTCTTGTATATTTTCTTGTGTTTATGAATTCTGCAGGAATTCATATTTGTAGAGGAAGAATGCAGTAGAAATTGAAAAGATACAACCAATTATGAATGGGTGCAATTTTTGAAATTCAAATTTGAATTTCAAGTTCAAATTTTAAATTCAAAATCAAATTTGAATTCAAATTTCAAATTCAATTGCTGATAGTTATATAATCCAGTAATACAAATTTAAATTAGTCATGACCATGACTAAACACCCCCCTACATAACTTCATAGAAAAAAAGATAAAAGAAGTTCCAGCAAACTATATAGGTCATAGTCATGACCATGATTAAGTCTATTCTCGTTTGCTGTATTGAAAGACAAAAGAGAATGAAATTTCAGCAACCTATCTACAATTTAGTCATGGTCATGACTAACCCATAGGCTGCTTGTTGTCTTTCTTTTCCTTCCACATCTTTTCATATACCTCCTAATTCATTCCTCTTGACCTCTCGCTAGGTCATCCTTTGTCGTAGTGGCTTATGTGAGTGTGCACTCCGCACCTCCTAACCCACATTATAGCTCGACTACAACATAAGCCAAACCGTAGTAAATCCAATTACACCAAAATACATGATGACACTAAAATCATCAATACCATTTCCAACGAACAGACCAAATGCTAGGACTCGTGATTGGTTGGATGTATGTAAAATTAAGCCTATGGGTGTGATTACTGTAAAGATGGGTGAAGAAGTTGAGGCATTCCAAGTAGATGTTGCAGAACAGCTAGGTATTGAAACTGCAACCATTACGTCTCGCCGAGAGCGGTTAACAGATGATGTAGTCCAACTTGTAGATCTAAATCAGGATGAGGATAGTGACTCAGAAGAATCCCCATACAATATGTCTACATCAGATGACACTGACATGGATGAATCATCAGAAGAGACATCTGATGAGGATTTCCAAGTTTGAAAATTAACATGTGACACAAATGTCTGTTACTTGTTGCATAATGTCCATATATTCACCATATATGAATTGTTCACTTATACTTCATCTTGTGTTGTTTACAGATGTCTCAACAGGGGGTGACTCGGCTTCAGGCACTCCAAGCCGGCCTGGATCACAGTCAGAGTCTACACCACGACTGCCTACGCCCGCTGAGACTGCCAGATTGGTGCGAGAGGCACGCGAGCGATGGGCTCTAGACTTGGCAGGTTCGTATAATTCAACATCTTTATCCTCTCTGTATATGTACATAACTTTGAATCTATGTTATGCAACATCGCAATCTTCAAGCCAGGAGGATCCAGTCGTCCAACACACCAGGATCCGACTCTGCGGTACCAGAGACTCCCCCACCACGAACTCCAGGTATTAAATATATAATGTAACATCAAATTAAACATTAAATTTACTTCCCTATATATGATAAAATTAAAGGATCAGGAGAAACAACACATGCCCCACCAGCTCCGCAGGCACCACAAGCCCCCTCAGCCCATAGAGAACAGGACAGAGCTTAAGCCTAAGGATGGCGTGTAAGTTGTCGCATATTGTTTCATAGTTGTCTTTTATTTCATAATATTTTTCAAATTGATGAGTAATTTGTTTAATTGTTAAGTATCATCATCCCGGGTGCACTGGTGAAAAAAATGTGGGATTGTTATCCCATGCGGTCGGATAAGGAAGGGATCTCGTGGATGAAAGTAACGAAGAGGACGAAAGACTTTTATTGAGGTGAATTTCAAGTATGTAATGACTAGCTCTCACTTAAAGTTTTACATGTTTGATAGTTTTTTGTTATTAATAAATGTCATAAATGAATTTGAAATGGGTGAATCAGAAAGTTGCTCGCTGGGATCCTGCTCACGAAGTGCAGGTGAAGAAAGAGTGGGAGAGGAAGAATGTACAGAGGTACGTGTTTGCAATATTTTGAATATGTTAGTAAACTATGAATATATACAATGAATTGTTCTTTAACGGTGTACTTGACATTAATGATGTTCTAGGTACAAGGACTACACACTAGATATTAAAAGTGGTAAAAAAACCTTTTCCACTTGACAGAGAAGTTGCTGAGGCATGGGCGAATTATTGGGCTTCCGTAAAGTTTAAGCAAACGCAAACCAGGAACAAACTGAACAGGCGGCGTGGTCAAGCGGACGGTCCAGTCCTGCCGACGCACACAGCAGGTTGCAGATCACACACGGCGACACTGGATCATTTGGCATGACTTGCATACTTAATATATTCTAATTAGATTCACATTTACTTATTTCATCATCATTAAATAAATTTTTATTTGAATATAGATAGAAGAACAGGGTAGGGAAATTGAATATCCAGAGTTGCACGAGCACACACACACCAGAAAACATCATAAGGATGCCTGGGTTGATCCCAAAGCAATGGAGGTCCATGTATGTTGGAAAAATTTCAATTGTTTAAGTTTATTAAAATTACATATCTAAAAAGTATTCCATTCAATTTTATGTATCTCTTTGCCACTTCAAACAGGATGAGTACAATGCTGTCAAGGAGATTGTTACACAAAGCCAAGCTCCTTTCGATCCAAACCGTGCATTTTACGAGGTTGCTGGTGGGCACGATAGGCGGAAGTCCGTGTATGGACTAGGTAAATTAGTTTCATAACTTATTTTAATTACTTTCAATATGTAGCGTTAACACTTTATTTTGACCTCATTAATCTGTTTAGGATCACTTGCTAAAAATTTTCGGCCTACGGGGACGGCCAATAGCGATACTACACAGTCAAGCGCTAGTAATGTCAGTCGGGAGGAGTTTGAAGCGCTGAAGGCAATGCTGGAACGGTATGGGCAAAAGTGGGAGACTGTGATAGAGGAGTTAGATAGGATGCGGGGAGGACGTAGACCTCGCTCTCCGGGCTAGGGCGATGATGACCATGGAGGAGGTCATGGATTTGGAGGTGGTGATATCACTGTTACGTGAGTGGGTTCATTTATTGGATACATTTTGGATATATGTGGATTGTTGGATACATTTTGGATATATTTTGGATTGTTGGATTCATTTTGGATGATTTCTTAGTTACTTGATTGGGTGACACTTTGTGAATTTTAGATGAAAGAACTTATGAATTTTAGATTTCATGTACATGATAATGTAGTTGCTATTCGATGTTCAATGTTCAATGGAGAAAGCTTTGATGGTTTTAATTATGTATTTGTTTGAATCCCGTAGCATGATGGAATGGATTTGTATTTGATGGTGTATTGTTTGAATGAGTTATTTGGAATGGTTGGAATGGATTGTGTTGTTGTATATACAGGTTGGATTACTGCTATTTAAATAGGCCTGTTGGCCAGTACCAGTTTTAGCGACCGTTTGTCCGGTCGCTAGAACGGTCGCTAGAGTTAGCGACCGTCATAGTGGTCGTCGAGCCGGTCGCAGGTTCAAACCGGAGCACGGGTCCAGTTCAGAGATTAACGGCCGTAGAAGACCGTCGTTACGACGGTCGTAAAAATAACGACCGTCAATGTGGTCGTTGACGCGGTCATTAAAACGGACGACCGCATCCGAACGTCGTCGTTCGATGATTTACTTATGGGCACTTTAGCGACGGGCGTCATGAGGTCGCTAAGACGGTCGCTAAACCATTTTAGCGACCCGTCTCTCCACTTAACGACCGCAGTTGACGGTCGATGTAGCCATTTTTTCTTGTAGTGTTTTAATTGATATAATTTTAAATTATATTGAAATATAAAAAAATTAATGTATACAAAATATAAAATATTTATCTTATTTATAAAGAATAAAAATCTAAAATATAAATATATATTTTTATTTATTTAATTTTATAAAAATTTTAAAATTGGTTAAATATATCAAAAAATTGATATATTATATATTTGACAAAAATATAACAAGAGTGATCTCTATCTGTAGAAAATAAAAAGTTATAAAATATGGTATATTTTTTATTTATTTTATTTTAAAATATAAAAAATATAATGATTTTAATAGAATTTATTTAAAATTTTTGTTGACCAATGGGAATGAGACAAATGTCACATTCCCATTGGCCAAGAGATAAGAGAACCAATGGTCTCGTTTTCATTTCGGTCGACCCAACCCATCCAACCACTTCACATTATTTTTTTTCCCCAATAATGAGGTAGAGGTTGGGTTCCATTCTAAAAGTTCATTGATAAACATGGTCTTAGGGGCAACCATAATAGTTGTTCTTCTTCTTCCTATTCGTAAACCCTAACCCCATAAATCAATTAACTCCATTACATTGTTGATTATGTGTGTATGTCCAAATATTTCTGAATTTCTTATCTTCCTCCTTTAAACCGTAACTCCATAACTTCATTGCAATAATATATAGTAACAAATTCCAACTTAAACATGCTAATGCTGCGCTAAAAAAACTTAAGGGGAAAGTAATAAAAAGGGTCATTACAAGGAGTCCATTCCACTTTTAGGCCATTATAAGTTGAATTTCCAGAATTAGGCCATTACAAACACATGTTGAATGAAATTAAACCATAAGGACCAATTTGAAAATTAATTAATTCCCAACAACTTTTCCTTTCTTTCATTAAAACCCCAAAAAAGTTTGACTTTATTTACTTTAGTCCTTTGTCAATATACTTAAGTTTTCACTATATAAATGACACCCAATTCGCTTGAAAATTGGTATCAGAGCCTAGGTTTTATTGAAGAACATATTAATTATATTATTTATAATATTTTATTTCTTAATGGAGAAGATTTAATTATTTAATGGATTCAATTAATTTGAAACCCACGAGTTATTTCCAAATTTTGGAAATAAAAAATAGAAAATTCCAAAGGAATTTCTTGAACTTGTCCATGGGATAAGATATTATCAAAATCAGTTTCTTTCCTAAAAATGGGAGGAACGGACTGGAAAGAAATTGATCCGGATAGCTCTAAGTTCTCACAGGACTTAAGGGAAATCCAAAAAATGATTCAAGATTATGGTAACCGGGTATTAATTATACCTGGAAAAATAGATAACTTGAATCAGTCAACAGATGAGATCTTGAAATTATTTCAAGATCTAAAGAAAGAGATTTTGAATCTGAAATTTGACATTTCGGATATCAAGAAAAGGCAGAAGGATATTCCTGGATCTTCCAAGAATAACCAAGCCAATATTAGAGATGCATTCGGACCAGTACTAGCTTTACATCAAAAGGGTAAAGCAACTATGGTTCCAAAGTAGAAATCACAAGAAGAGCTTATGATCGATCTCCTGAAAACAGTCGAATGAGTGTTTCCAGGGCAGATCTATCAGATCTACAAGAATTAGCAGAATCATTTTCCCAACTTGGGATTATGGATCTCGTTAATGTAAAACCCAATGAAGTTCTTCAATTGGGTTATGCGGAGGAATCAGGATCCAACGTGACCCACGATGGACCGACTGATGTCCCAATGAGAGAAAGTACAGACTTCCACATGAACAGGTATCCTGAGGTGCTCAATGCAAGACGAAACCCAGGACGGAACCCAAGTAGAGCACCAGAATCCACACCGTGGGCCAAGACGATGTTACAACCATTAAATCCATATGGCATAACACTGAACCTCGACGTTATCGACTTCCGAAACATCGAAGACCTGATCGACGAATGGGTAGCTTCAATGAAGATTGCAGCAACCACCCTGGATCTCGATAAAGAAAACTTTGTCCGATTAATAGAGCTAAGTCTCGAAGGATCGGCGAAGATGGGCTGGAAAAACTCCACGGCTGCTTTAAAGGAGCAAATACTCGAAGGAGAATCCAAAAGCACAATCTGCGAAAGGTTTGGCCTCTTATTCAAAACCCATTTTGTAGGAGAGGGTTATTTTGAAGAACATAGAACAGAAAAAATCAAAGTCTATACCCAAGCACTGTTGGGTATGGAGTTAAGAAGTATTTGCGCAGTAGACGAATATATCTACTGGTTTCGTAAATACTATTTTCGGAGTGAAATGACAGCTGAAGTAGCATGTCCCATGTTCTTTGCAAAGATCTGCAGCCCATGGAGAGAAATGTTGATCCAATCGTACACAGTACCCCCTGGTACAGTGGACTCAATAGCTCGAAGAATGTCTTTCTTAAAGGATAAGCTCAGAGAATGGTGTCAACATGCAGCAGCCCAAAAGAACATCAAGAGACTAAGAAGTAAAATAAAAAGAACTCCTCTTTGCTGTTAAAATAACGATTTTCCAACAATTATAGGAGAATCAGAAGAAAAGAGGAAAAAGAAGAAGAGTCGAGGCTCATACAGTAGGAGTTTCAGAAGACCTCCATTCCGAAGAAGAAGAGCATGGTGGTCCAAGAGCAAGGCCAGATCATACAAAACTGGACAAAGAACGAGAACGACGAAGAGTTCATCCCAAGGTTCAACTAGCTCAGCAGCAAGGAGCACGGGGAGAACGACGTCCAAGAGAACATTCAGACGAGCCTCATTACGAGATTCAGGCACCTCAGAGAAAACCTAGAGGAGCTATTGAAGCATTTTGGACAGCTCGAGATCAATGCACAAGCAGCTGGCCAAATACAACAGAGCGATGTGGACATGGTCCGCAACAATATACGAACCTCCCATATAGCAATGACAGCACTATGGGAAACAGTATTAGAGCCAATCAGGAAAGCGTCGGCTTCCCTGGTAAACAAAGAGAAATGTGCCCAAAAAGCTAAAGTGGTCACATATGAAGAAGCAGATTCAAGCACTGCTTCAAAGGAACCATTGTCGGATACCGACAAAAATGTTGAGCAAGAGGAAAGTCACATTTCCGAAAGTTCAAGTCAACCCACTGCCTCTGGGGTAAAAGAGAAAGAAATTAACCTTAGGCCAATGACAGGCACCTCTAAGGTTAATTCAGACGAGAAGGTCCTATCTGCTGCTTGGCTGGACTACCAAGGAAAATGGGAACAACTGGTTTCCAAAAAGGGAATTAACCCTAGCAAAACAGTAATCGAGACATCCGGGAGATACAACAGGGTATGGATGCTCGAAGGATCGAAACCAGAAGAGGTTCGAAAGTGGTATGACTTTGGAGCGTTAGCATCTGGTCATACTACATCACCATGGTTTCCGGAAATCGAAAAACTTCCGGGATGGATAAGTAGTGCGGTGCACGAATCATGGCAGAACAACCTGCACCTACAAAGAGGAGATATTCTGGAACTTAAGTTCATTTCAGCGGCACCAGAGATAGTCGGAAAAGGTTCTTATCCGGTCTTTCAATTTATTAAATTACAGAGACCTGATATGATTGCCTTCAACAGAGTTAAGTCTATGGATGAGAAGGCACCATTGGTATCTTCAATCAGCGAAGATGAAATCTCCACCCGACGAGCATGGGGATTCTGGGTCTGTCTCACCGAGATGGAAAAGGTTAAATATCCGTTTAAAATATTCTCAAACAATTTAAATGGATCGTTCCAGGTTAATTCTTTAACAGGGAAAAGCACAGAGTTTGCGGAAACCTCATTCGAAAAGAAGAGGTTACTCATCTGGGAAAACAAGTTGCCGGCAACCGAATCTACCAGAAAAAAAGGCATGCAACATGATGCATGTTGGCCAATGGGATAACCACATATGCCCATATTGTGCAGAACAGGAGAAACCCCTATTCGGTACAAAGATCCGGGTAACCCAGAAAAAATCCGGACCCGAACAGGACAAAGGGAAGAAACGTCCAAAAAACTTTCACAAGCCAAAGTAAGATTAGCTGGATGTAAAAGAAAGAGAGGTGTCGGCAACACTCATAATTAAAAGCCGACAAAGAAGGGCAGAGTAGCTGGCAGAAAGTGGCCGACAAGAGAAGGTGGAAAGTTGACAAAAAGCCACCTAACGCAATAATTCAAAAAAGGACAATAATGTAGCCGGTGGAAATTAAGGCCAAGTGACGAACACAGTGACGTCACAAGGATTTAGAGGAAGATTGGAATCCGGGGCTGAAGTCCGCGGGCGCCTATAAATAAAGGAGTTTGAAGCAAATGGAAGGCATCGAAAATTCCTCCCAACTCTTCAAAGTATTTGTAATATTTCTCTTTCTGCATATTTCCTTTCGAGTCTGTAAAAGTATGGGGTATTTCCCAAGAGTCTTGTATCCTCCATGAGGAACTAAGCGTCTGTCTTCTCCGTTAGGGGAAATTATGTTTAAATAATATTTTTAATATTTCTTCAGTAAAATCCAGGCTTCCAAATATCCCGATAATATAATTAAAACCCTTTATTCATATCTTGATATGTCCTAAGGTAGGAAACGAAATAGGACTGTGTTGTTTGTCGCTGAAGGAGCCAAGAATCGGTGAACCATCGGTCGCAGCTGCGTGGTTGGAGGAAGTCCGTAAAATCCCGGAGCTTATGAAACCCGGCAGCAAGGCGGTCAAAGCCAAGGTATGATGCTTAGTGCTTAATTTAATTATCGGAAGCATGATTGGCTGATATTGGACTAATGGTAATGAAGAAACTAAAATCTGGGGTCAAAATGAAATAAAGTAAAAGTTGGTAGGGTTAATTGAAGTTTGAAAAAGTCAAAATAGTCTAAATGGCCTTAATTTGGTCAAAGATGGTTTCTAATGGCCTAAAATTAGAAATTGATTTCATAATGGTCCAAATGTGGAAATGGTGCCTTGTAATGGCCTAAAAAATTCATTTCCTCAAAACTTAAACATGCCAAATTCCTACTCTTTTTCAATGACGTTCCTAAAATTTCATGCAAATGGTATGCGGGAGCCTTTGCTAATTCAAGCATTTTCCTGGTGATGGAAAGTGGCTGATTATTTCTGGAATTAATTAAATAATTAATTAATTATTGTTGACACATACAAATATGCATAGTTGCTAAGATTTCGATCTTGATCTTAGGATCTTACGATTTTATGATCACACATCTCTAAAACGATCCCGATCGTAGGATCTTAAAATTAGTAAGATTCGATCTTATGGTCATACTCCCTCAAAAGCTTCTACGATCTTATGGTCATACTCCCTCAAAAGCTTCTACGATCTTACGATCATACCCTCTTAAACGCATGAAATTTTTGTAGTATTTTATGATTTTGGATCAAAGTAACTTTTTTTCCTTTAATTTTAAACTTAAGAGCTTGTATTACTTATGTATGATGGGTAAAAAAATATAATATGTATGTATGAGGAAATAATTTATATTTGATTGTAATGTTTTTGTACTGTATTGTATTAATTAACTTGCAAGATTTATAAATACACGAAATAATGCTTTTACTTGTTAGTATGCATAATTCAGTTTATCCATTATTGCAATTTCATAAGATCCTAGGACCCCGATTCGATCCTACGATCCCGATTTTGTAAAGAGAAAACGATCCCATATAGGATCCCGATCTTAACAACCTTGAAAATATGTATCAGATTTGCCGTAGATCGAAACTTGTTTAGTGACAATATCCGGATTAGTGTTGTCTGAATTTTAGGATTAGGTAAAATGATGATTAGGATGATAGGGGTGTGAAGATTGATAAAGAACAAGAACACACAGAAAAGAAGATGAAACTAAGTTGTGAAATAAAAGATAATGAAACTTATGAATGAAGGGGACCCGAACTTGCCAAGGGAAGTGAGTCAAGCTCAAGACAAATTGCTTCCTTCAAGTGCATCATTCATTGACAATCCATCGAACAAGTTTCCAACTTGATGGCGTGAGGGAAATGAACATAAGTTCAAGACAAACACGGATGGGGGAGAACACTTTTGAAAGAGTGCTCTCGGTTGTGAACTTTGAAAATATGAGATTTGATTTCAATATTAAGCAAAGTTGTTTACAAATGAAGGGGGAGGTCATATATATAGGCCAAGCCCCTTTGGAAACAAGAGAAATGAAAAATACATCAAAAATGGCCTAATTCGGTTTAGGGGGAATCAATTCGGTCTAGGGTGTAAACCGAATTGGTATGGCCTAGATCGAATTAGGACCAAACCTATCTATTACAAAGAGAAAGGGGTGCCAATTTGGTTTAGACCGAATTGGTCATAAGACCGAATTGGACACTTACAAACATTACAAGTAATAATAATAATAATAATAATAATAATAACAGTCAGAGGGAAATTCGGTTTATGTGGTGCAATTCGGTTTAGACCGAATTGGGAACTTAGAAAATAATATTACTGACTGATGCGATATAGGCAATTTGGTCTAGGAAGCAATTCGGTCTAGACCGAATTGGGTTATACCGAATTGAGAAGGTGGGTAATTTTTCTAAGGCATGGAGAGGCAATTCGGTTTAGGCCAATTCGGTCTAGACCGAATTGAATTGGCTATTTCGAATTGGCTAGACCGAATTGGTCTCAATGCCTTAGCCAAATTTCACACGATCTTATTTTCTATACTATTACAAAATATGTCCGACGTCCAGTGGTGGTTCCGGTTGCTTTCCGGCCACTTTTCCGACGAACTCCGTTTTGGGCCTGTTCATGCTTGTTGGGCTTTCTTTGTGCATCCTAAGGCCTTCTTCCATCTTTATTTAAATCCGATGTGAGGAGTCCATATTAATGGATTCCGAGCTTGTCCGGTCTTGATCTATCCGGATCATTATTTACAGTTTTTGGGATTTCTGGGGTTCCAGATTATCTGCTTCCTGCAAGAAAAATTTATACATTGCATCAGAAAATTTCTTGGCCTTTTGTTTGGAGACTGGCCCTTCGGGGATTATTGGAATAACTAATCCATTGGTTCTGGCGACTACGCCATCCCCACCCCCTTGGGAAGGTTGAGACATCAACCGATCAGAATCCAACTCATCATCTCTTTCGAAAAGAGATAAATCAGCAACATTGAAAGTCGGATTAATATTAAAGTCATCAGGAAGCTCAATCCGATAGGCATTGTCATTGATTTTCTCTAGGACTTTGTAAGGTCCTGTCCCACGAGATGCAAGTTTGCCATGTGTTTGTGCAGGAAAAGGTTCTTTTCTCATGTGCACCCAGACCCAGTCTCCTGGTTTCAGCAACAGCCTCTTTCTGCCTCTGTTGGCAAATTTGGCATATGTCTCTGATGCCTTCAACAAGCTGTTCCGAACCTTTTCGTGCAGATCCTTTATTGCTTTAGCCCTGTCCCTGCCATTGAAGTTAAGATGCTCACTACTAGGTAGTGGCAGAAAATCGAGAGGGGTCATCGGGTTAAATCCATAAACGACTTAAAAGGGTGACATGTGTGTGGCACGATGAATGTGACGATTATAAGCAAATTCAATGTAAGGTAAACATTCATCCCAACTTGTGGAGCTCAAAGAAGTAATTATGCGCAGGAGGTTACCCAACACACGATTTACCGCTTCTGTCTTTCCGTCCGTCTGAGGATGGTAAGACGTTGAGAACAAAAGTTGCGTACCCATCTCACGCCAAAAGTCCTTCCAAAAGTAGCTTACGAACTTGGCATCGCGGTCAGACACGATTGACTTTGGTACTCCATGAAGACGTACCACTTCTCTGAAGAATAGATTCGAGATATGCCTGGCGTCATTGGTCTTAGCACATGGTATGAAATGTGCCATCTTGGAGAATCGATCAACTACCACAAAGATTGAATCTTTGCCTCTTGCAGTCCGTGGTAATCCAAGCACGAAGTCCATTGATATGTCCAGCCAGGGTCCTTCTGGCACAGGTAATGCCTGATATAAGCCGTGGGTTTAACAGTTGACTTGGCCTTCAGACAGACCAAGCACTTAGCAATGAAGCGAACAACCTGGGCTTACATCTTTGGCCAGTAGAACTTTTCAATGAGAATCCCCAGAGTTGCATATTTCCCAAAGTGTCCCATGAGACCACCTCCGTGAGCCTCTTGAATTAGTAATTCTCTGACAGATCCCTTTGGGATGCATAATCTGTTTCCGTAGTACAGAAACCCGTTTAGTTGGGAAAACTCCTTGAATCCATTCTGCTTCGTCCTCTCGTACAACACTCTGAAATCTTCATCAGTGGAGTACTAACTCTTGATATGCTCAAACCCAAACAAATGAGTAGTCGCAAATGTGGCCAATGCTGTTCTTCTGGAGAGTGCATCTGAAACCACATTGTCTTTCCCCTTTTTATACTTGATCACGTAAGGGAAGGATTCAATAAATGTGCTCCACCGAGCATGTTTTTGCTCAATTGTCCCTGAACCCTTATGTGCTTAAGTGTCTCATGATCAGTGTTGATCACGAATTCCCTTCCTCTCAGATAGTGTTTCCATGTCCTCAACGATTGAACAACAGCATACAATTCTTTGTCATATGTGGAATAGTTCAGTTGTGCTCCACTGAACTTCTCACTGTAGTATGCTATTGGTCTCCCTTCTTGAAGCAACACTGCTCCCATGTCCGTACCTGACGCATCACTTTCGATTTCGAATGGTAAGTCGAAATTTGGTAATGCTAGGACAGGTGCATGAGTGAGCTTATCCTTAAGATCGTCAAATGCTTTCTGTTGTGCTGGTCCCCATTTGAACGGAATGTCTTTCCTGAGCAGTGCAGTGATTGGGGCCGCAATGACACTAAACTGTGGGACGAATCTTCTAAAGAAACAACTTAAACCCAGAAAACTGCGTACTTCATGCACAGTGGTTGGCGGTTTCCAGTCAGTTATAGCTTTGATCTTTGATTCGTCCACTTTCAGTCCATCTTTTCCTACGACAAACCCAAGAAATGTCACTTCTGGTACACAGAAGCTACACTTCTCGAAGTTGGCGTACAGGCGAACTTCCCTCAATCGATCTAGTACCTGTTGCACATGATTTACATGATCGATTAGAGTACAGCTATAAACAAGAATGTCATCAAAATAAACTACTACAAATTTTCCTATAAATTGTCTAATAGTCTCGTTCATCAAACGCATAAATGTAGAGGGGGCATTCGTAAGGCCGAATGGCATAACAAGCCACTCATATAGACCAAACTTCGTCTTGAAGGCAGTCTTCCATTCATCACCTGGTTGCATTCTAGTTTGATGATATCCGCTCTTTAAATCGATTTTGGTAAAAAGGCTAGCGCCACCAAGTTCATCTAGCATGTCGTTCAGTCGGGGAATTGGATGACGATATTTGACTGTAATAGCATTGACTGCCCGACAGTCAACACACATACGTCATTCGCCATTCGCCATTCTTCTTTTGGACAAGTAAGACTGGAACAACACACGGAGACAAACTTTCTCGAACCCAACCCTTTTCGAGCAGTGCTTGTACTTGCCGCTGAATTTCCTTTGTTTCCTCGGGATTCATGCGGTATGCAGGTCTGTTGGGGATCGAAGCTCCGGGTACAAAGTCGATACGATGTTCCACACCTCGGAGTGGTGGTAAGCCAGCTGGCACTTCTTCCGGAAAAATATCCTGATTTTTGTCAAGCATTCTGGAAAATTCCAAAGGAAAATCAGGCATAGTATGAACAGTTCTATTGAGAGATTCATCAGGTTTAATTAATGCAAGAAAACAGTGACCTGAGAAGTCAGGTTCTTTTGCTGCTTGCTGAAATGCTGTTTTGGTCAATATCAGACATTGATCCAAGCTTGATGAATCTTCACCTATTTTGGCTTTTCCTCTTTCCCTTGCCTTGTGGTCAGCTTCCGCTTGAGCTACTTTATTTTTCAACTTCTCCTAGTCTAATCTGACGGCTTTTACAGATTAAGGCTTAAACAGATATTCTTTTTGCCCATGTTTAAAATATAAAACATTAGATTTTCCTCGGTAAGTGGCGTCCTTATCATAAAGCCACGGTCTTCCAAGCAAAACGTGACAAGCGTTCATGGGAACGACATCACATAATACTCTTTCCGAGTAGGTACCCTTCGTGATAGGGACCCATGCCTGTTGGGAGACCTTGGTCTTGCCACTGTTGTTCATCCAGTGTAGTAAGTAGGGACTGGAATGCTCCTCTGTCGGTAGCTGCAATCTGCGCACAGTATACAAACTAACAATATTAGTGCAGCTTCCGTTATCAACAATGACAGTGGCATTATTGCCCTGAATGGTGCAACGACAATGGAAGAGATTTTCCCTTTGTTCGTTGGGTGAGATTTCTGGCTCTCTGTCAGCGTTTAGCACCCTCATGGCTACCAGCAGATTCACATCTTCCTCATTGTCCTCATTGATTTCTGGATTGACTGGTTCATCAATTTGATAGCGCCGTGGATCTTCGTCACAGTCATCCTCATCCTCAGAATCAACAACTTTGAATACTCCTGGTTTGACCTCGATCACAGGTCTTTCATCCTCGCCTGTATTGAGTATAGCCACTCGTCTTGGATTATTGCATTCATTTGCATAATGGCCTTTCTTGCCGCATTTCCAACAAGTGATTTCTCTCTTGTCTTTGGCGGGTGGATGTTGATCTCGGCCCGGATTCCGGTTCCGATCTTCCCGGTGGTATTCCCTGAAATTTTTACCCAGTTCAAACCTTTTAGGCCTGTAACCTCCCTCATCGCGAACCGGCGACGGTGTTGGCTGGAGAATTTTGGGTTTCTCTGTCCTCTCGGATGGTCGGATTAACCATGGCTTGTTTGGGTTGTAACCTGTGGAAGTCCGGTGGGTTCTCCTTTTGAGTTGGGCCTCAAACTTTGCAGATTTTCATACCAGATCAGTGATATTCACATACCCTCTCATGTCCATTTCTTCGAAGATTTCGGGTCTCAAACCTTTTGTGAATCTGGTCAGGGTGATCAACGGATCTTCATTGAAATGTGCTTGCATCATGAGCATTTCCATTTCGCGGTAGTATTCTTCAACAGTCCTTGATTCCTGCTTCAGACTGATCACCTTCATGTACATATCTGGCTTGTAGGTAGGAGGCACGAATCTTCTCTCCATGAGTTGCAGAAAATATTCCCAGTCGGTGACTTGGGGCTGTCCGGCATTGTGATGATCAATTGTGAATTTTTGCCACCAGAGTTGGGCGTAATCTTTGAATTCTTGAACTGCCAACTGGATCTTCTTGAAATCAGAGTAGTTGTCGCAGTTGTAGATCATTTCCATTGTGTTCCTCCAATCGTGGAATTCATTCGGATCACCAGTCCCTCTTAAAGTAGGGATGGTGAATTTGTTACACTGCAGATTGTCATCCACGTCATCGTGATCATCACGGTCTATTACAGGCGCATTCTGGTGCCGATTTTGCATAGGTGGTGGAGGCATGGCCAAAGGATCATTGATGCGTAACCCTTCGACTGCGACAGGAGGAGGAGGTATTGGAGCCATCGGAGGTGGTGTTCTTCGAGCACCGGGCCCTTGCCGACGATCAAACGTCCCTATCGTGACTTGTTCCGCTTCCCTTTCGGCTATGGCCTCCTCTGCATTAGTCATGTCAGTTCCTTGGATGTGGCTATTGCTCCCAAATGCTCCATTTTGTCCGGAGGCGGAAGGATGATAGAAAGCATCTTCCAGCCTTCGTTCAACCCGTTGCATCAATCGTTGTGCCAAGGCCTCATCTTGTAATTTCATGCGTCCTGCAAATTCATTGCTCAAATCATCAATACGCTCATTTACGGCAGTAATATTTGAAACATTAGCATCAAGAGTTTGCTTAAGGGTTTCGAAATCAACCCTTTTAACAGTATTCTCGCACATTGATCGTAGCATCTCCATGATGTCAGTCAAATTTGGCTCTGTGTTTCCTGCCATGCCACCCAGAAAAATAATATAGATATAAGGTAGGTCAGAAAAATAAGTGCTGAAATATATAGAGTGATCTCTCAAATTTGCACTGAATCCTGGTTCTCAACACCACTTCAGTTCGTCACCTGCTCAGATAGTTCAATCGGATGCAAGAGAAGTACATACAGATATTTCGTACGCACAGTTCAAGGGTCAAATGAACTGTTCGACTCAATCAAGGAACGCACAGATATGTATGTGTGTACTGCAATCGGATCAAGTTCACAGTTTCAAACAGATATCGCAAGCGAAGAACAGTGATATTTGTCCCAATTTAGAAGTGGAAAAATAAAGCTCTCAAGAAAAAGCACTCGAGAAATCAAACCCAATTTACTCAAATGACTTCTCGGGCTAGGTTTCACAAAATGCCAGTCACGATATCCACTTTATTGTACAAGTACTCAAGTGGCTTCTCGGGCTAGGTTTCAAATTGTGCCAGTCCGATATTCACTTTATTGTAAATTCACTCAAAACACTCAAATATGAGAAAAGGAGAAAATAATACTTAGAGATGGAATTACACCACAACACTTGCAAATTTCTGGGTGCTCAATTCGGTTTAGAGGGGCCCAATTCGGTCTATGTCGCACCAGGAGACCGAATTGAGGGCTTCCAAATTGATAAGTTGATGCGTAATTTCCTCCAGGCAATTCGGTCTAGGGACGATTCGGTTTAGACCAAATTTGATGGAGACCGAATTGGTGTTGAACTTTGGCAATTTTCTTCTGCAGGAGGATTGGTGCGGTCTATGCGGGCTAATTCGGTCTAGTCCGAATTGAGGGTAGACCGAATTGCTTTCGATTTGATTGGTCCGCAATTTTTGACTTTCTTCCTCTATTTTCGGCTGAATGTCTTGTACCTCCTTGGGGAATTAAATGCTACAGATTTCTTTACAATATCTTCACATTAAACAAGGAGCCGAATTTGCACATGATTGGACATTTAATGATCACGGCTACACATGCTAGCCTTTTGCCCATGCAAGATCAAACTTACACTATTACATCAATTTGCAAAGAACAAGATAAACCTTGTCAAGAACAATATGAACACCAAGAATGAAATCTCACTCCCAAACCCGAATACCCTTCACTGTTTGCTCTTAATAATCTCGTTTAATCCAAGGAACTCAAGCAATCATGCAAGCACATTCATACATGAGATTAGGATAACAAGACTAACATCAACAACAAATAAGAGATGGAAAAATGCGGTATGGCCGAGAGTTACAAGGCACGAAATATTTTTAGGATTTTCACAGATTCTCATAAGGATGAGAACACAAACAACACACGGATAATAACAAGAAAATATGGAGAATAATCCTATTGCACCAACAAGTTTGGCTTTGATACCAAAATTTTCTATATATATATGCCGTAGATCGAAACTTGTTTAGTGACAATATCCGGATTAGTGTTGTCTGAATTTTAGGATTAGGTAAAATGATGATTAGGAGGATAAGGGTGTGAAGATTGATGAAGAACAAGAACACACAAAAAAGAAGATGAAACTAAGTTGTGAAATAAAAGATAATGAAACTTATGAATGAAGGGGACCCGAACTTGCCAAGGGAAGTGAGTCAAGCTCAAGACAAATGGCTTCCTTCAAGTGCATCATTCATTGACAATCCATCGAGCAAGTTTCCAACTTGATGGCGTGAAGGAAATGAACATAAGTCAAGACAAACACGATGGGGGAGAACACTTTTGAAAGAGTGCTCTCGGTTGTGAACTTTGAAAATATGAGATTTGATTTCAATATTAAGCAAAGTTGTTTACAAATGAAGGGGGAGGTCATATATATAGGCCAAGCCCCTTTGGAAACAAGAGAAATGAAAAATACATAAAAAAAAATGGCCTAATTCGGTTTAGGGGGAATCAATTCGGTCTAGGGTGTAAACCGAATTGGTATGGCCTAGATCGAATTAGGACCAAACCTATCTATTACAAAGAGAAAGGGGTGCCAATTTGGTTTCGACCGAATTGGTCATAAGACCGAATTGGACACTTACAAACATTACAAGTAATAATAATAATAATAATAACAGTCAGAGGGCAACTCGGTTTATGTGGTGCAATTCGGTTTAGACCGAATTGGGAACTTAGAAAATAATATTACTGACTGATGCGATATAGGCAATTCGGTCTAGGAAGCAATTCGGTCCCGACCGAATTGGGTTATACCGAATTGAGAAGGTGGGTAATTTTTCTAAGGCATGGGGAGGCAATTCGGTTTAGGCCAATTCGGTCTAGACCGAATTGGCTATTTCGAATTGGCTAGACCGAATTGGTCTCAATGCCTTAGCCAAATTTCACACGATCTTATTTTCTATACTATTACAAAATATGTCCGATGTCCAGTGGTGGTTCCGGTTGCTTTCCGGCCACTTTTCCGACGAACTCCGTTTTGGGCCTGTTCATGCTTGTTGGGCTTTCTTTGTGCATCCTAAGGCCTTCTTCCATCTTTATTTAAGTCCGATGTGAGGAGTCCATATTAATGGATTCCGAGCTTGTCCGGTCTTGATCTATCCGGATCATTATTTGCAGTTTTTGGGATTCCTGGGGTTCCAGATTATTTGCTTCCTGCAAGAAAAATTTATACATTGCATCAGAAAATTTCTTGGCCTTTTGTTTGGAAACTGGCCCTTCGGGGATTATTGGAATAACTAATCCATTGGTTCTGGCGACTACGCCAAAATTGTCCCATTTTATACAAAAGTATAGCGAAAAAAAGGGTCTAATAAAAGTGCATAACAAATCACGTTGACATTAGACGGATCTCGCGGAATCTAGAAAGGTAAATCAAGTTAAAATTCTTTTATATATGTCTGGATATAATCATAAGGTTTGAAGACATGAATTTGTGTAACTGGGCAAATCGTCATCCACAACTATCTATATACGGAAAAAATTTATAAATATTTTAAAAACCTATATAAGATCAAATTAATAATTACTTATACATAAAATAATAATAACAATACCACATATGCCTATACATTGATCATAAACAGACTAATGAAAATGATAAATAGGCCGGCCTAATGGGCTTTTTATAAAGTCTGGCATGAGCCTATTTAGCTAAATAGACTTTCAAAATAGTCTAGGCCTAGCCTATTTATTTAAAAAAAAAAGGTCTGGTCTGGTCTGGCCTTCGGTAGGCTATGCCCCTGTCGGGTAGCCTGACCCACCCCTACCCACGGACCAACCTATCAAAGGAAAAACATCTCGAGGACCCAAGAACAGACCCACAAACTATTGGCAGGCCCGGCTCCAAGGGGAACCAGTGGCCCCAGGGCCCCCAAATTTTGGGGGCCCCATTTTTTTTCATTTTTTATTTTTTAATTTTTTTAATTTTTTATACCATTAAAATTTATTTGTACAATTTTTTTTCTTTTCAACTACACAAGTGAAGTAATAGGCCATTGAAGTATATGCATTATATCTTTTTCACTTCCATTTTTATCAAATTCTTTATACAATTTAATTCATCTTTTAGCTTTCCCTTCTATCTCACTTTGTATTTTTTTTTCAAATCCAAACAAACTCTTTACCAACAGTAAGTGGGTTATCATGGCTTCCAATTTTTTTAAGCTTCTATCAATTGAACAACTCCATATATCTTGTAACTTTTTTTTGGTAAACCACATCATAATTTGTTAGAATATTTTTTTTATATGTTCTTTTATTGTACTTAATATTTTAAAAATTTACTAATTAATAGTATAAAAAATATGTTTTTTATCATCATTATGTGGGGTCTAAATAAAGAATTTGCTCCGGGCCCCAAAAAAATCGAGAGGGCCGTGGAAGTCACCACGGGGCAGCCCAACAAAGGGGAGGTGTCCCATGGACTCCTGAACAGACCGTCTCCTCGATCGGACCAACAACCTGAAGGAAGGATCTAATAATATCTAAATTGCATGCAAAAGCCAAGAGACAAGAGGTTCCTCTTCAATAGATACTAGTATTATACATCTTTCCACAAACAGACACATCCTTAGCTTCTTCAAAAAACATATAGTACTACTTCTAAGTACTTCCGTTAGCAGACAACATGTCCAAGCAGATGCACCCAAAAAAAGTAGTGTCAGCAGCACTTCTAATTAAGAGCCGTGTTTACAACATGTCCAACCATCACCTTCACCCCTACACAATTCAATACAAATTACTGTGTTTACTTTTACAATAATTAATACTATGTCTTCTTTACTGACTACTTATACAAGTATTTCATCCATTTAAGATTATACTTCATTATATTGAATCCCTCAATACAATTACTTTTTCTGAGGGTTACGTCGTGGTTATTCTGACGAAGGTAACATGCAATGTATTACTCCCTCCGTCCCGCGAAGTTTGACACCTTTCTTTTGGGCACGGTGATTTAGGTGGTGGAGTTTAGTATAGTTAAAGTGGTGTGAGTGTTTGTATTTAAGATTCTAATAAATTTTGATCTTGTTTATTATTAACTTTGACTTAATGTTATCATAATGATGTAATTAGAGAAAAATAATCAAGTGTGGTCTTGTTAGAATCGTCTAATCGTGTAGTTTTAGAATATATATTTTATACAATTTTTATCTGTACCAATTTTGAAATAGTAAGAATTAAAAAAATACAAGAGACTTTATGTAGAAAAGTAAAATTATTGTATTGGATTGTGCAGAATAGTAAAAGTGATTTCTTTTAATGGGATTTGATAATAATTAAAATTCTAATCAAATTTATATTAATTTAATTTATCTAAAAATAGAAATGTGTCAAACTTCGTGGGACACCTAAAAAAGGAATATGTGTCAAACTCCGTGGGACGGAGGAAGTATATATGTACAAAAAATTTTGCTAATAATTAATGGGAAATAAAATAAAATAAATTATGTTAAATACCAAGTTGCAATTTGAAGGAGACGTTCTCTCGAACACGGTGTCGAGGTTGGAATCGCGAGTCAAATAGGGAGTCCGTCATATGTGCGAATTTACAAATTTACCCTTACGTGACTGTCACGCCCTTCGCGACACCCAATATTCCACGTCTTCCTCCCTCATTCAATTCGTCTGTCATCTAATTCCTCCGTCACCGCCCCGTGATACTATCACTTTAGATTCATCAAGTAAGTATACTCTTCCCTTTTGTTGTCCCCTCGCTTCTCTCATCTCTCTCGTCTCTACAGCAAAAACCCCAAAAAAAATCCCTCATTTCTCGCCTTCCGATTCCGATTCGGGATGTCTCTCCGGCGATCTTACCTCTCCCGAAGAATAATCCATCGCTCCTTTACGCTTTCCAAATCCTACAAGGAATCCAAGCCCCAATTTCACAGCGGTAACATTGAACAGCTTCAGGCAGAAGAAAACGGTTGCAGACTTCAGGAATCGGGTCCCTGTGAGTCGGGAAAGTGGTCCGGATTGCTGCCGGAGTTGCTCGGGGAAATAATTCAGAGGGTGGAAGGCAGCGAGGATCAATGGCCGCAGCGCCAGAACGTGGTTGTTTGTGGCTGCGTCTGCAAGCGTTGGAGGGAGGCGGCCAAGGACGCCGTCGAGAGAGCCGCCCTTCATCAGCCGGGAAAAATCACCTTCCCTTCGTCGCTAAAAAAGGTCCGAATTTTACGGTTGATTGTTCCATTAGGGGATTGTTTTTGGTTTGACGGTTTGCAATTTTGATTAATTGAGAATCTTAATTAGAAGTTATCCTAAGTTATTGTTATTTCACTATGGTTGAAAATTTGTTAGGGATTTCAAATTGATGGTGTTCTTGTATTCAGTGTTTGAGAATCTGAAGTTTCTGAGTGATACTTTGTTCTGAGATTTGCTTATTGGAAATCTATAAGAAGTAGGGATTGATCAAAATTAATTTAGAACTGAACCCCATTGTTTTCAGGTGTTTATAAACCTATAATCTATGTCAATTAATGAATTTGGTTGAGAGTTGATTACCAAATTTCAATGCGAAAAAGCGTTCTAGTGGAATTTGGGGCATTCAATTGTGTTATTTCTATTGGGATTTGCGACATTTAATTGTGTTGTTTACATTTAATACGTATATATGTATATGCATGTCTTCTATGGTTAACTGGAATTGCTGAATCATATTGTGATGTGTAATGTGCAGCCAGGGCCACGGGAAGCTCCCCTTCAGTGTCTTATAAAACGTGACAAGAAGAGTTCGACATTTTACCTATATCTTGCGCTAACGTCGTGTAAGCGCACTTTCCGTTATTGCCTGGATCATATGCACTGTTCAATTAGGAATTTGATGATGATACTTGTTTTCTTGATGTTTGATGGCTGTGATTGTGTCCAAGTATGACATTATGGGCAATGGGTAGAGGGGAAAGTTCGCTACTGGTTGTAATTAATCTCAGCAATAAGTCAAGGAGGGACCATTTTTTACTATTTCAATTTTGGTTGATCTGGGATTGTCACTAGTTCTTTATTGAGTGCCTGTTTTGTTGGTCAATCTTCCATTTGCTTTGACTGCATGTGAAAGAAATTGAACACTGGATGGTTGTTTGTAGCTTTGCATCTATGCTGTGGTTTATTAAGACTTTTGACTCTGAATGCCACTTGTTAAGATACTACATTACCCTCTTTCCCCACCACATCCCTCAATCAATTTTTTATTTTTTTTACCCTCTTGTTTTCTTTTTTGAATTTGTGATGATCTTTGTAAATAGGAGTAGTTTATTTTGTTTTTGCTGGAACTATGCAATTATAGTATAATTTATAATATCATACTGTATATGATTTCGCTCGTTTACTACTAAGCTAATTTATATATGATCCTATGCAGTGTATATTACATCTGATTGTTTTTTTCTATCCTGTGGATTAACTCTGCATTTGGCTGTATTGTGCCTTAAGATTTTGTTATTTTAACACCTTGACAATTTATGGGCGTGTACCGTGTACGTGCAATGTTCGATTTCAACATGATTCTTCTTTTCATTTCACAATGCAAGAAAGGAAAATCTTGAGTTACCAGATTTGAAAGAATGCATCTCCACTCTCCGCACGTGTTTTGGATAGAACATGAATTTTATCTTGAAATAAAAAAATGAAAATAATCCTGTTATATCCACCAGAGGGAAACGTTTTGTGATTCTTTGTAGTTTCAGAAATCATGCAATTGGAATCCTATCCCTCATTTTGTCTAGCTCTCTCTTTCTCCTTCGATGCTGTGTCCAGCACTTAAAAGTTGACCTTTTCTTGCTTCCTGTAACAGCTTTCACAGATAAAGGGAAGTTTCTCCTTGCTGCCCGAAGATACAGGATTGGTGCACGAACTGAATACATAATAACTCTGGATGCTGATGATTTATCTCAAGGAAGTAAAGCTTATGTTGGAAAATTGAGGTAAGACTTTCTACGTTGGCAACTGTGGACTCGGGACAACATGGATTGCCACGATTGCTCAGCACCCTCAAATGTGATGTAGTATGACTAGAGTTCTTTGAAACTTTTCCCAGGTCAGATTTCTTGGGCACAAATTTTACCATATATGATAGCCAACCACCACACACCGGAGCGAAGCCATCCGGCAGTAAATCAGGTCGCCGCATTGCCACCAAGCAAATAAGTCCCCAAGTCCCAGCAGGCAACTTTGAAATCGGGCAAGTGTCTTATAAATTCAATCTCCTTAAATCGAGAGGCCCCAGAAGGATGGTCTGCTCACTACGGGGCTCATCCTCCTGTAACGAAACATTACTTGACAAAAATCAAGATGATCAGAAGATGAAGCAGCCCGAATTATTGGCGCCTGGATACACTGTTCTGAAAAACAAAGCCCCACGGTGGCATGAGCACTTGGAGTGTTGGTGCTTGAATTTCCACGGAAGAGTAACCGTCGCATCAGTCAAGAACTTCCAGCTGGTCGCAACGGTGGATCAGAGCCAGCCGGGCGGGAAGGGAGATGAAGAAACGGTTCTTCTCCAGTTTGGAAAAGTGGGAGACGACACGTTCACGATGGACTACCGACAGCCTCTTTCAGCATTTCAGGCATTCGCAATTTGTCTGACGAGCTTTGGGACGAAACTGGCGTGTGAGTAATGAATAATTTTTCTTTTGTATGTATGAAAATGAGAATGAGAATGCACTAATCTGTTGTGGATTATTTGTGATTTGGAGTTCACCATGTTTTTCTCTTTGATAGTATATCTATTAGTCTAGCTATGTATACACATACACTACTAATGCTGGAATCTGGATGGTTTGTTGGAGAACAATGTACAGTGTATGGAATTTGTGTTTTGCATTTAATGTAATCGTGTCTGTGTTTGGGATTTTTAATTTGATTATTAATTATTTTGCTTTTTCTTGATCTCAAATACTGAGTCATGTACTTCATAAAATTATTTTATATACTAGGAGTATAATATATTATACTATATTATATGATACTATATATATATATATATACAACACAGATTTGTATGTATGTGATATATAAATTGTTCATATTTAATTAGCATTTAACAATCACGTTTATAAAGGGTTATCGACATTCTTATCATTTAGTAAGCGTTTAAACTATGAACCATGATAGTGATCAATATGCGAGGAAGAATATGTAAATACTCCCTCCGTCCCACGAAGATTGAAGCCTTTCTTTTGGACACGGTAATTTAGGTAGTGGAGTTTAGTAATTAAAGTGGTGTGGGTATTTGTGTTTAAGATTATAATGAATTTTGATACTGTTTATTGTTTAACTTTGACTTAATATTATCGTAGTGATGTAATTTGAGAAAAATATTCAAGTGTGGTCTTGTTAGAATCGTCTAATCGTGTAGTTTTAGAATATATATTTTATACAATTTTTATTTGTATCAATTTTGTAATATTAAGAGTTAAAGAAATATAAGGGACTTTGTATAGGAAAGTAATAATGCATTGGAATTTGTGCAGAATAGTAAAAGTAAGTATTTTTAATGAGATTTGACAATAATTAAGATTCTAATCAAACTTATATTAATTTAATTTTCTAAAAACGGAAAGGGTTCAAACTTCGTGGGACACCCCAAAAAGGAATAGGGTTCAAACTTCGTGGGACGGAGGGAGTACTAAATTAGTTTCTAACCTATATATATAGTACATCCATCTATATGGAATGGCTAGGATGCTACCGCACAAATGATGTTCTATGGCGGAAAAATGATGGATATCCACAAAGTAATGTCTACGACCTTATAAGTTATTCAGGCCTAATGATGTTCTATGGCGAAAAAATGATGGATCCGTTTGGTTGGAGGAATCTTACATTATCAGTGGGAATATCATTACCAAGAATCTCAGACTAGTGGGAATATGAGATGACTGGAAAACTTATTTTTTGTCATTTTAACATTTCTGCGTTTAGTTAAATTGCAATTTTAGATTTCTAATTCAAACTAGTTTAACCAATGTCCTTACTTCTAAATTAAAAAATAGTATCAATATGATGTTTTACTAAACAATCAAAGAATATTTAAACATAACTTTTTTTAGTTAAAAAAAATATTTATACATAATTTACTACTCCCTATATGATAATTATTATTTCTTTAGCTGAATAATTATTAATTTAATTTATTTAAGTTATTAAGTGCTGTTTAATTTAAATAAATATATTTAAAAATAAAATTTTAAATAAATATCAAAATTTTTGAGTGATCCCTTTTATCATTTCAAATGAAAATACTTATAAACTTTGAGGTAAGCTTTTTTTTTAGTTTTTACATATAATTTAAAAGAGTATAAAAGGTAATTTAATACTACAACCAAACATCTCACCAACCAAACATGAGAATGCTAGATGCCTTACCCAATATTCTCACTGGGAATTTCATATTTCCCGAACCAAACGACCCCTATAAGTCATTCAGGCCTAAAAAATGATGTTTCATGGCAAAAAAAAATGATGGATATCCATGAAGTGATGTCTACGAACTTATAAGTGATTCAAACCTAAGAAATAATTTTCCCCATCAAGTAATGTATACGACCTTATAAGCTATTTACGACCCGATGTAGTTTGTATCCTGAATCCGTATATCCGGAAATGCTATGATTCAATAGTGTTATGATTGGTCAAATTGTGTGTATGATTTTATTATGCTAATTGAATTTACAAATTAATGCTATTATTTTACAATGCTATTATTAATGCTATGATTCAATGCTATTGAATTTTACAAATTAATTTGAAAATTTTTACTATAATGCTATGCTAAAAGTAAAATAAAAAATGTTGGCCTAAAAATAAAAATAATTACAAAAAAGTGCTAATATGATATTTATAAAATGTTGTGCTATCATTACAAAAAAACATAAAAATGTTGTGCTATCATTACGAAGAATATATGTTGTTCTATCTCTAAAAATAAAATATATTGTGCTATTTATAAAAAATGTGTTGTGCTATCTAAAAAAATACAATTACGTTGAGATATCATTACAAAAAAAATATATGATTTTACATATGAAATTTAAATATGTTTGTGCTACCTATCAAAATTATGCTTCAATATATATATATATATATATATATATATATGCCAAGCCGATCTGTTTGCCCTGCTATGCTAAAATATTAAAATGATATGATACACTCAGTATGTTTTTTCCTTAAATCTGGCATAATTATAACGCATACAGGAAAGGAAAAAAAATAAATCTGCCATAATTATATCATTGTAATAAATGTATGATTGATTGTCTTTCCTTAAACCAATATTGCTATTAATAAAGAGTTAATCCAATCAAAAAATAGTCCAGCACACTTCCCACCTTTATTAGCAATTCTGGATATCCATAAAATAAAAAAAAAATAAAATAAAATAAAAAAGAAAATCAGGATAGGAACTCAATTGATTATAAATGATGTCTCACCACGGATTGACAACCGTCTGTCTATCTACAAGTAATATTCTACGCGGTTTAAATTCAATAATTGAGTGAAGTATAATGCACGTATCTATATTTAAAGAAGAGCTTATTGAGTGAGGGTAATTAGAACAAGAACGTGTAATCAACCGTATTAAATATCTTCAAGACATAAAATTCAATGGTAGCATTAAATTTGAGAGAACATAGTGGACTAGTGATTTGTGATTAAAATAATAAGGTGAATAATGGTTGGAGGATTGAAATTGATGATAAATCAATGTCCGCATATCCCATACAAAATAAATAGAGTTGAAATTTTTTTTGGACCATCAAAGGTAGCACTTCCGGCCATTAGCGCAATTCGATTACATCGCAATTTTTCTCTCTCTGAAAATTTTCTCTCTGGGTTTAGGGGTTCCTCTACTTCATCAGAATGTCCACTCCACTATCCCCGTCGGCCCGGACACCCACCAGGCTCCTTTCTACTTCTCAAGAGGACAGAAACCCTCCTTCCGTGACATGGTTCTCGAAGGGAAGAGCAAGCCGGCTGCAGCTATTTTGGAGAAGGCTGAGGTAGACAAACATGTCAAGCTCGACTGGATCAATGGAGACCGCCTCAATCCGCGTATCACCCTCGACCAAGAAATTAAAGAAAGGTTGTATAAGCCATGGGAGGATGCTATTATCATTTCAGTGCTAGGTAAAATGGTTGGATATATTGCTCTCAAAGAGAGGATCACTAGGAGCTGGAAGCTACAGGGAGCATTTGAAATGATTGATATTGGTCGAGGCTTCTTTGTAGTGAAATTTGAGATGAAGGTTGACCGTGACCGTATGCTCAATGAGGGGCCATGGCTAGTCTTTGATAGCTATTTAACTATCACTCCTTGGAAGCCGAATTTCTCCCATCAGAGATCACTCCTTGCGACACTATCGTGTGGGCTCGCCTGCCAGATTTATGTTTGGAAATATATGAGGAGAATCTGGTAACTAAACTGTCTAGAGCTCTTGGTGTGCCGGTGAAGGTGGATGACATGACAAAGAAGGTAAATAGAGGAAAGTTCGCTAGGGTCTGTGTTGAGATAGACCTTCGGGAACCGGTGGTTACTAGCATCCTTATTGGTGATGTGTGGCAAAAGGTCCAGTACGAAGGATTGCACTTGTTGTGCTCTTCTTGCCAAAGATATGGACATGGTTCAACACATGCCCGGAAAAGAGTAAGCTTGTGGAATGGGAAGCTGGTAACAAAACACCTCCGGTACCGGATGGGAACCATGCAGCTAATTCTTGGAAGTATGAGGGTAGCAATGGAAATGACTGTTCCCAGCCTGAAACTTCTGTCAACAAGGGAAAAGAGACGTTGGAGCCTGTTGTATTGACTTGCACAAGTAGGGAGGAGGTTGACAGGCCGTCAGCTAGCCCTGCCAAAGTTATACCGAATGAGGAAAGTGACAAAGTTGAAAATGAGAACTTGAGGAGTGCTGCAGACTCTAACACCAAAATGGAATGTAGTGAGAGCCATGTGAGTCCCGTGGCTATGGTTGACATTCCCCAACAACCTTCTAGTGGAGATTGGATTAAGGTCATTCGAAGGAAAGCCACTGCCCAACAAAAATTTAAAAACCTGAGTGCTCAACCTATCTCGCCTGTTAGGGGGCCCAAAGCTATGGGCCTTAAGGCCAAGACTAAACCTGTTGGTACTACCCCACTCAAACAGATCACCAACAACTTGGTGGTCAGAGGTAAGTATCTAATGGGAAGGCCAAAAATCAGTCTCAGACTCCTAGTACAGAAGTTGGATCCTCTAAATCTAAGAGAGCTCGTCCTAATGGGGGCAATGAGGTGGATCCCCCTGTGAAACCAGAGAGCAAAGCAGATACTACTGTATGTGAAAACCAAGAAAATGTGTCAAGTGCCAAGTCAGGAGCTGACCATGTTATGGGGGAAGCATCGAGTGGAAGTGGGATTTAAAACACACCCCCCACCGTTTCACCATGTTAGAGTTCCGAGACATGACAATCCTTGCATGGAATATACGCGGTGCCATGCATAGGAAAACTCAAAGCCACATTGCGGATATATTACGACAAATGCATCCATCCTTGCTTATCATTATGGAGCCTCGTGGATCATTTGTTAAACTTTAGGTTTTCTTCTATAATCTTAACTATGAGAAAGTCCACATTATTGAGAGTATTGGACAGGCATGTGGTATTTGGCTTCTACAAAAAATTGGTCAGAATTTCACTGTGAATATTAGAGATATCCGGCCTCGTATCATCACCTGTTCCGTTGAAAGCGGCGTGGCTGACTGGACCATGTCTGCGGTGTATGCTTGTCCAAATTCCAGGGATCGTCTTAGTGACTGGGCGCATATGATTGAAATTGTTGCGCTTGTTAAGGGGCTATGGCTTGCCATAGGAGATTGGAATGATATTGCGTTTGTGTCTGAGTCGGTGGGCATGGTTCCCAATATCAGACATTGTGAGTTGTTCAGGGAGATGCTCTTGAAGTGTGGCCTCGACACTGTCCATTCGGTTGGAGATAGTTTTACCTGGCAAAGAAACAATAATGGTGGCCCTCTAGCTCGAAAAAAGCTTGATAAAGTTGCCGCTAACGCTGCTTGGTCAGTGGCATTCCCTGAGGGTTTTGTTAAAATCCTTCCATGTCGTGCCTCTGACCATAACGGCCTCTTACTTCGCTACTTCCTCGCTCCGCATCCCCCGGACAAACACCCCTTCCGATGGGAAGCTATGCGGGCTGGCCATAACATGTATGAGCACTATGTTGATTCAGCTTGGCACTGGGGTGATGGCAACATATCTCAGAGGCTAGATAGGGTAATGGATTCATCTATTCAATTTAACAGATCCATCTTTTGTGATATCCGTAAAAGAAAGGCTAGAATTTTGAAGAGGTTGGCTGGTGTTCGTCATTTTTTGGAACGTTTTGATTCGGTTAGACATCACATCCTGGAAAAAAAGCTGATGATTGATCTGGATAATATCCTTGAGCAAGAAGAACTATTTTGGTTCCAAAAATCAAGGGATAGGTGGATAACTTGTGGTGATCGTAACACCAACTACTTCCACAAGAAAACGCTTATCAAAAGGCAAAGATCTAAAATTGTTGGCTTGGACATTGAAGGCACGTGGGTTACTGACAATAAGATCCTCCAACAGCATGCAAGGGAGCATTTCATCTCCCTTTTTGGCCTATCTATCCCCCCTCCAAGAAATAATATGAATTTGGCTTCCCTGCCTCCTATTAACCATCCTCCGGATCTGGCTAATGAGGTCTCTTATGAGGAAGTTGATAATATTGTTAAGGAGTTGAAACCATTGTCTGCCCCCGGACCGGATGGATTCCCGCCCTTTTTACAAGAAATACTGGAAATCGGTTGGCCATGATGTTTGGCAATTCATACACAATGTTGTGAAAGAGGGGTCTTTCCCTGGTAACATGGCTGAAACTTTCTTATGCCTCATCCCCAAGGTTCCCGACCCTAGAGTTATTAGCCATTTTCGGCCCTAGCCTTTGCAATGTGATATACAAGATTTTGACGAAAGTCATTGTTAAGCACTTAAGGCCCCCGCTGAGAGAGTACATAGGCCCCTGCCAATCTGCCTTTCTCCCTAATAGAGGCACAACAGGGAATTCCCTCATCCTCCAGGAAGTCATCTCTTCCTTCAGGAACCGGCATCGTCGCAGTCAAGAGTTCCTCCTCAAAATCGACCTTGAAAAAGTGTACGATAATGTCAAGTGGGATTTTCTCCACGCTGTTTGCATGAACTCGGGCCCCCTGACATGATAACTAAAATCATCAAGTACTGCGTTGAATCGCCTCAGTATTCAATACTATGGAATGGAACGGCTCTCCCTATGATCACTCCGGCCACAGGGATTAGACAAGGGGACCCCTTATCCCCTTATTTGTTTATCATTGTCATGGAGAAGTTATCGAGAACTATCAATCATCATGTTCAGGAAGGTAATTGGGAACCTGTCAACCTGTGTCGAGGAGCTCCTCCCATTTCTCACTTGATGTTTGCGGATGACTTACTTCTCTTCTCCAAGGCTACTATTGATAGTGCCCGTTGCATTGAGTCTGTGCTGGCAGGTTTTGCTTATCACTCGGGGCTTAAATTCAATCCTTCTAAATCTCTTGGATTGGCAGCGGCCTCCACTCCCATGAATATGGAGCTCCAAATCTCCAACATCCTTGGTATCAATTTTTCTAATGATCTAGGGCTTTATCTTGGCTTCCCTCTCTTTCATGGGCGGATAACCAAAGAGCACTTTGATTTTCTCCAAGAAAGAATACATGGCACGCTGTCCTCATGGAAAAGGGCCCTTTTAAGCAAAGCGGAGAGAGTCACCTTGGCCAAAGCAGTCCTCTCGGCTATCCCATCCTATGTGATGCAAACTTGTTGGTTGCCTTCGTCTGTCTGTCAAAGTGTCGACCGACTCTTGAGAGAGTTCATTTGGAAGGATGCTAGTGGAAAGGGCCTCAACCTTGTCAAATGGTCCAAGTTGGCTGCCCCTAAAACTATGGGGGGGAGTGGGATTGAGAACGTGTCGTGACATGAATAATGCCCTTTTGGGTAAGTTATACTCGGACGTGATCCTTGCTAAGCCTAAGCTGTGGGCGGATATTCTAGTATGCAAATATAATATCAAGCCTGGGAACTTAAAGCATAAACCCGGGGCCTCCCCTATTTACCGTGCCTTGGTTAGATTGGATCCACTCTTGTATGCTGGCTTTCGGCTAAATATAGGGAAGGGAAGCTTTTGGTACTGCCCCTGGCTCCCTGGTGGAGCTATTGCCCATCGAATTCCATTCGTTCACATTGCTGACACTGATTTAAATATTGATAAGGTTTTCTTGAATGGCAACTGGGAGTTGGAGGCGCTGCACACCCCTATCCCAGACTTTATTAAGAAGGAAATCATGGATTTTGGACCTCTCACTCTGCACCAATCTGCTTGTGACTCTTGGTGTTGGGTTGGCACTGCCTCTGGGAACTACACTGTCAAATCATGTTATGGATGGATCCTACAGTAACGTGAAGGTATTCGTGATAGAACTCGAGGATGGATATGGCACATCCAGGCTCCGGAGAAAGTTAAAATGCTTGTTTGGTTGGCTTCCCATAATTCCATTCCCACTAATGATATGAGGCAGAATAGGGGGCTTACAGCTGAAGCTTCTTGTGTCACCTGTAATAATGATAGAGAATCCATTGCCCACTTATTCTTCAACTGTCCTTGGGCCAAGGAGACATGGACTAAGGCTGGGGTCCCCATCCCATGGCAGCAGCCTTCTCCCGACCAAACCATTGCATCTTGGCTGTACCATCTATATCACCAGTAGACCGGCGTAAATTGGGCCATTTTCTGGTGCATATGGAAGGCTAGGAATGAGGTTTGCCTAAGAGGTGATACTATATGCATTAAGAAGGTCTTCCGGCAGATTCAATTCCTTGGTATGAGTTTTGAGCGCACCCTGGGACACCCTCCGAAGGTGAAAGATACTCTTATGGTCTCATGGAACCCGCAGACTCTCGGTGGCTTCATTTTACATGTAGATGGTAGCTCCAAAGGTAATCCGAGGCAGTCCGGGTTTGGAGGTGTGATTAGAAATGGTGAGGGCCGATGGTTGGATGGTTTTTTGGGCTTCGTAGGAAATACTACCATCCTTGTTTCCGAACTACATGGGATACTAAATGGTATGAAACGCATGCATGAGATTGGGATTCAACATGCATACTGCTTCACTGATTCCTTGGAAGCACTCAATACCGTTCGCACGAAGCCACAACCTGGTCATAGGTTGTTCTACTTGCTTTGCTCCATTGAAGACCTCATCAAGAATCACCCCGGCCACCTCTGGTCCCATTCCATGCGGGAAGGAAATTTTGTAGCTGACTCATTGGCGAAGATTGGTGCCTCGTCGGAGCTCCTCTTCACTATTTGGGCTTACCCTCCGGACGAGTGTCGCCCTCATCTCGCAGCGGACTCGTTGGGAACTTGGTTCCCCAGGCATTGATGTAGCTGTTTTTTTCCCCCTATTTCTTGTCGCTTCCCCTGTTTTCGTTCTTGTTTTTTCTTCTTTATTTGTAACTTTTGCCGACGCTCCATGCGTCTTAGTCACCCAAAAAAAATATAGCACTTCCGGTTTTAGGCCATAATTAAGACCTATTCTAGAAATAAGTCATGAGAGGGCATTTGGGCTGAAATCGGAGCCATTTTGACCAATTCCAGTAGGAGAAAGGCCGCGCGGCTTACACATTCGATGGTGCTGCCGGACTTGAAAAAAACGCTTCCCATTAAAGAATTGCAGTTCCTGCCCCTTGGGAGGTTCTCCCCAGGACGAGAACTTCTTGTTTCAGAGTTTTTAACCCTTGCAGCGTTGAGAATACAAACCCTAAATTGGTGGAGAAATACGCCCAAATCGAAACGAACCCTAGAACAAGAACACACACCCTTCAACCGATTCTCACACATCTGTTCAATCGAATTACACACACCCGTTCAATCGCCTCAACCGTTACATTCCAAAGCTCCATTGAATGATAGACTGAAATGGTAGCAGTTTCCTCGTCGAGCTGAGCGGCCGTGTTTGCGTAGGCATTAATAGCGATGGGGATTCGGCGAGAAGAGGGAATGAGGGATTGGCCGCCTCCATCATTTTGTAAGTGTGAGAGTGAAATGTTTATGCTATTGTGTACAAACCCTTAAATATCAGACCAATAATGAAGAATATTGAGTGGTCCCGCAGTGTAATGTCATTTTCTTTCACACATGTTTTTCGAATCTTTGACTAGGGTTTAGGGTAGAACTTTAAATGTGCAAGTGTTTCATTTCTGGGACGCATTATTGTAGGGAGTGGTGTTTAAAGTGTTCTGTTTGCACCGACAGTGGTGCCCAAACCGTGTTGGATGGTTTGTGGTCAATTGAATTTGCAAACAAGAATATTCTATTCGTACTTTATGTGTTGGTTGGGCAGCATTTATGGTGGTATTTTGTAGCATTTCTGTGGGTTTTTTTTGAGTATTTGAAACTGATATTTGGCCACTTGTTTGCTACAGATCCGGGACGCAAATCCATCACATTGATAGTGCATTATGGGGGAGAGTGCGTGTTCGAGCCGATAGAAGAATACATCGGGGAAAAGTGGTCATATATGACCAATCAACATCAAACTGTTGGTCTTTTTGTATACGTCTTGACTGTTGGGAAAAGAAGGTATAGATGGAGATAGTGTTATATACTACCTGGAAGAGGACAACATATACAAGGAAGTTGTGGAAGAAAAATAATTGAAGGAGGCAGCCGCCAAGTGTATTGCATCAAGAATACTGCATATTTTTGTTGTAGATGATGACGGAATTGAGACTGAAAGTAGCCATCAGACTGAAGATGATGGAAGTGCTGATGATGGTGATGGAGATGAGGTTGATCTTGAAGATGTGGAGGGGGCTCCACATGATGATTATATTGAGGGGGCTGAAATGGATGATTTGCATGTTGAGGGGGCTGAAATAGAGCATTTGCAGGGTGAGTATGACAATGAGTGTGGTGGGGTTGTTTAAGAGTTGGATGTGGCTGTTGAGGAGGATGAAGCTGACGGTGGTGTAGCTGGTCTAGAGGACGATGTGGCTGTTGAAGAGGGTGAGAGTGAGGGTGGTGTGGCTGGTCTAGAGGACGATGTGGCTGTTGAGGAGGATGACAATGTGAGTGGTGGAGCTGGTGAAGAGGATGAAGCTGCATTTTTTGAGAGTGATTACGAATTCGATGAAGAAAATGAAGTGGAAGAAGAGCGTGATGAAGTCCAACACCAAGCTGCTGTTGGTGGACAGAACAGAGAAGACCTAAGTGATGGCGACAAATCGGAAGATGACCTGGTGACACATAGGGGAGACTTCACTGAGCTCATTCCATTCGATGGTGAGGGTAGTTCATCAAAAAGAGCACCTGCATTCAACACCGACCTGATCTACAAGCCAACTATAACTCTAGAAATGATCTTTGGCACCAAAGAGGAATTTATGACGGCTGTCAAGTCATTGGCTGTGAACGATAAGAGGAATATCAAGTTTCATGATCTACGCCAACTAGGGTTTATGCCGCATGCATGGGAAAGGACTGCAAGTGGAGAATCTGTGCACACAATGTGAGGAATGAATCAACTCTTCAAGTTACAAGGCTTTCCTCATAACATACATGCACTGAAACATATGAAGTTCATGCACTTACAAGTCGGTGGCTAAGTGAGAAGTACCTTAAATAATTCATTTCCGATCCAAAAAGGTCAGCGGATGTTATAAATGAGTTGAAGGTAAATGTTATTAGATACCAAGCCATAAAAGCGAAGAAGAGGAAAACAAACCTTGAAGGGGTCTTCGGAGTATCCGTTTTCGAGGTTGTAGGACTACGCGGATGAGCTTAAAAATAGGAATCCTGTGAGCACTGTGCTACTTGGTACTGTTGATATTGATGGACAAACACATTTAGATCGATTCAATGTCTGTTTGGCTGCGTTGAAGAAGGGTTGGAGGCGTGAGTGTAGGCCATTGATTGGAGTAGATGGATGTCATTTGAGTGGGCCACATAAAGGGGTGTTGCTCACGGTTGTTGGCATGGACCCAAACAATGCCTTGTATCCAATTGCATATGCAATTATCCCCGTTGAAAATAGGGATAATTGGCAATGGTTCCTGGCCGTTTTGAAAGAGGATTTGACGCTAGGAGAGGTCAGGTATTTGACTTTCATTTCGGATAGACAAAAGGGGCTGGTACATGCGATGCAAGACATGTTCCCAGGAGTGGACCATCGTTTATGTGTTAGACATATGCACAACAATTTTGTGACAACTGGATACAGAGGTTTAGCACTTACAAATCTGCTTTGGGGGGCTGCCAGGGCTGCTGCGGTGCCAGAATTTGTGGAGAGGATGAAAAATATTAAGGAGTACTCCGAGGGGCTTGGAAATGATTGAATGATAGGCCCCCGACACAATGGAGTAAGTCTCATTTCTCTGAGGGGCCTATTTGCGATATGTTGTTGAACAATCTATGTGAATCATTTAATTGCATTAAGGAGGCCAAGACGAAGACTATCTTTACATCTCTAGAGAGGATCCGAGAATACATTATGAAGAGGCACGCCAAAAACTATGAACGGACAGCAACAAAGTGGAGTGCTAAGGTTATTTGTCCGCGTATTTCCAAAATCCTGTTGAAGCAGCAGCCAATTTGGGACAGTGTATTCCAGTGTATTCCAGTGAAATAATCAGACAGACATTACCAAATCACCATGATGGATGGGAATGGACAACATATACTTGACTTGGTAAAAAGAAGTTGTAGTTGTAGGATGTGGCAACTCAATGGTTAACATTGTCTACACGCGATGGCTGCCATTTATCTCAAGGTAATGACCCGGAGGATTATGTGGAGAATTGTTTTCAGGTTAGCTGTTACATCAAGGCGTATGAGCAACCAATAATTGGTGTATCTAGTGACCTCTATTGGCAAAAGAAGGGATACATACCTCCTGTTCCACCGAGCTATGGGAGGGGTGTGGGAAGACCAGAAAAATCGAGGACATTGAGTGCTGAGGAAGAGCCAAAAAAAAAAGAAAAAACGGCCACGGAGAAGATATACCAAGGATCCGAGTAAGATGACAAGTAGGCAAGATAGTTGTTACTTCTGAAATTGTGGTGAGCCTGGCCATAACATCTCTACATGCGCCGATTTCCGGATGAACTTCGGGAGAAGCGAAGACCAGCTAAGGTAGTTAATATAGTGTTCAATGCTACTGTTGTATTTTCAAGCCTTTGCTTCTTTAGACTGACATGGGATGTGTTTTGTAATAGGCGAGGAAGAAAAATACAAACAATGATGGCGTTGGATGTTCATCCAATGTTGTTGCAAATACGAGGTAATGTTTCATCTTATGTCTTTAGAAATTAAATAATAGATGTCGATGACTCAGGGCTGTGCGAAATGATTTTTATTTACAATATCTTCATCCAACATCTTTATAAATTGAACCACAGGGTGATGACCAAAGCAACTTGGCTGTTGTTGCAAATTTGAAGGATACTATAGTAGACACCACTAGTTCTAGGGTATGATTTGGAAAGTTCTAATTTGTATATCATTTCAGATTTCACCAACACTACAATAATATGCATGCCTCTCATTTGTACAGGCGGGGATTACAAAAGCAAAAGGGAATAAGCCACATAAAAGAGGGGCGAAGACAAAAGCTGGCACTGATGCTGGTGGTCATGCCACAAAGGTGAACCTTCTTTACAGCCACTCATGTATTTATACTGTCTTAACCTTCTTACAGCCACTCATGTATTTATATTGTTCGAACTTTGTTTGCAGCCTACAATTTTACAACCAATCATTTCAATCGGAACAACTCAAGAGGACATTGAGGATAATCCAGTCATAACACAGGAATCTGCACCCGATCCTCCACCTTTGGTTCCCGAACCATCCCTCCAACAACAAATGGAAGGTTTGGGACCTATGCAATCAAATAAACGTCCACTATATCGAGGCGGATCCTAGAGAGCATCGAAATTCTCAATTGGCAAGAATGGACCTCCAACTCATGATATTGGCACCAGATGAAGGGAACCACCAGCAAGTTGATGTTTATGATTTCATGGGATGTCGTTGGGCTGCTATTTGTAACTGAATTAATGTGTTTTTGTGAACTCAGTGTTTGTTTGGTTGCTGTTGTTTTTTGTGATAGACATGGCAGGGTCATTTTGGTTTTATGATGGTGTAACGGCATGGAACTATATGCTGCAGTTTTTGTGATGAACATGTGCCTGGAACTATGTATTTTGGTCTCTTTTGTGTGAATGCAATGGCATAGTCCATGTCTTTGTCAATTACCTTTCCTTACAAAGTGTACTACGTATGTAATTCTCATGCATATGGCTACTGTTTCATTTCCCATGTGCCTGATCAACTTTTCGGGAACAAACAAAACATTCAATACAACTTGCATATATTAGAGACCAAGTCAGCATTCCATTAACAACAAAATAGGGTGCCAGAGTACATTACAATTTTGTTCCCTTACCAACCAACACAGACTTCTTAAATACATACTTCCATTCTAGACGCTTTACCCTTGCTGACCATATTAGTAGTCCAATATATCAAGAAAAAAACAATCAAAGCACCACAAAATGACTATATAATCATCTTTGTACATACTAGATAACATTCCCACCGTTCATGCTTCAAAGAAACTGCTGCAAAGTACCCTTCCCACATCCACATCCACCAAACACAGCACCAAACACAGCAAAGTCACTCCACCTAGAACCACGATGGAAAAGATCACCATATTCAGTTTTTTTCTTCTCAATCTTAAAAGAGCCCATCTTTGTCTCAATCTGCTATTTCCCCTTCTCAAGCCAATACTTCTCTTTTTCAGCAAATTGATCTCCCTGTCATCCCAAATCTTTCCTTCTACCAGAGCCACGCTTCTTTCTTCCACACCATCCAACTTTTTCAGTAGCCCGGGGATTAAAGATTGAGCTCGAGTACACAATGCATCATCCGCCCACTTATGGAGGTCGCAGCCACCATCCTAGTCACAACAAACACAACCACAATCATTCTCTACATATCACCTATAATATATTAATTTGATAATTAAAATTAAATTGGTAAAACACAAATTGACCAAATTTTGGCACAAACTGATCATTAAACACTTACTTATAAACAAGAACAAGAACATAATCTAATACCCCCAACAACAACAAGAAGACCAATTTACAAACTAATACCCTAATTCCTAAACACGCCATTCGCTGTAACAAGAAAAACAACATAATCTAACACCCCCTGCAAGAACAAGAACATAATCTAACACGCCATTAATACCAACAGATTCGACAACCTACAACACAATTATCGCCGTCCCATTTGCTATAACATTTGACATTCAACACAAATGTAATGCGCTCACAAAATGTATTTCCAACAAGTATATACCGGCCATCAGGGACAACTATAGAAACGCCGCCCAACATTCGACCCTCTCCAACAGTTCTTCACCTGAGCATCTTCACCACAGTGACACGCCATTCTTGGGAGCTCAAATGTGTCACCACCCGTATACGATTCGGCACGCGGCATTGTGATTGATAGGGGTGAAAACGGGACGGATACGGGCGGATAGTACTCATCCCGTATCCTATCCCATATTTTTTTGTCGAATATGGAATCAGATACGAATAGGCCGGATACAAATACGAATTCGAATATTTCGGGAAACGGATACGAGATGGATTCGGATTTTAACTCGGATAATCTTATCTTATAATTACTAAAATTAATTTTTTTATAATTTTTTAAGTGAAATCAGAATATACTACTAGTAAGCTAAACTAAATTTTTAAATTTTCCAAGATCATTAGTTATTTCGTTCAAAACATCTAAATAACATCACTACAAGATGTTACATACTACAGTTTTTATGCAAAGAACCTAATGATGTAGTCGAGTTGATTGATATGATTTGATTTAATAAATTACATATGGCTTTCAAGCTTTTGATTATATTTATACATACAGTATACTTATTTATTTTATAGTTAATATAATATATTATATTATACATATAAAAATATATATAAATTTTTGAATATTCGGATAAAAAATACGAATAATATCCGCATTATATTCGGATTTTTCGGATACGGACGGATATTTACAATCCCATATTTTGTCCCGTATCCGCCGGATATAAAAATTCGAATTCGAATTCGAATATAATCGAATACGGCGTCGGATCGGACGGATATTATCCGCCCCACTTTCACCCCTAGTGATTGAGGCCTCCAACGGTGGTAAATCTCCAATGCGAGCGATACGAATGAGGGGAAAGATTACTTTCTATGGTAGGGTTTCAGAAAGAGAGGCGCCTAAATTGGAAAGAGAAAGACGATCATAACGAAGAAAACACGATTCTGTGTTATAACCAAAAAAAAAAAAAAAAAACCGGTCCGAAACCGGTCCAGCCACTCTCCCTCTGTTGAAACGGCCGATACGTGAACCCTCCAAGCACGTAGAACACACGCGGCCCAAACTCGGTTTGACTTGGTCAAAATGGCACCGATTTCAGTCCAAATGCCCTCTCATGGTCCATAATAGTTATTATGTATGGCCTAAAACCGGAAGTGCTACCTTTTGATGGCAAAAAAAGAAATTTAGCTCAAGTAAATATTCCACTAATGGCTATAGCCTTGGGGAGTAGGCGATTGAAAACAAAAATTCAACTAAATTAATAAAGATGGGCAAAGCACAAAAATTAAGAATAAAAAATTGTTAGTTAGCACTAATGGCTATAGCCTTGGGGAGTAGAGAAATCCCAAGCACCTTTGAGAGATTTTGCTTGTTCACCACCATGAATCATTTTTGAGCCATGTTTCCGTTTTGATAACCTTCTACCATAATGCTACCTTTTAATTTGACTCCATGATCTATCTCTAGATAATCATCTTTGCTCTCAAATACTACAAAATACTATCACACAATAAAATTTGATTTCCCTTAATCTAGCTAAAAATGATAGTTCACGAGTCACTACCGACCCCTTTTGCTTTCCCTCAGTTACATTCCTCCCACATTAATTTACAAACGAGGCGATTTGGCCCTAAACGTAAACGCAAGTAGTTAAAGCTAATCAGACATTAAGCACCACAACTTAATTGGCAAATCTACCCTAATCCTTCGAAATAAAATTGTAGATTATGAAGTCCCCGTTCTAAACTTCTAATCATTAAAGACATGATACTGAAACAAATAAAGGTAACGATTGATTTATCATGATAATTGATACTGACATGCGATTGGATTTTCGACATTTTTGATACAATTGATAATGATATATTAGCATTACAGTGCTATTTTACTTCTTTGTAGGTCCAGATCCACGAAGCTTGACACTAGGGTTGCAAATGAATCAAATATTTTTGGTTCGATTCGTGATTCGATTCGAAATTATTCGAAATTTTGATATTCGAATAATATTTGATTCGATTCGATATTCGATTAAATATTTTATTTTATATAAAATAATATATAAATATATAAAATAACTTTGTTAGATGATTTAAAATTTATTTTTAATGACTATATTTACTAATTAATATGAATATATTTATATATGAAATTAAAGTACTAAATTTGATATATAAATTGAAATAAATATTTAATTTCAATAATTAAAAATTAATTTTTTCAATATTAAATTACCTTATAGAATAATTCGATTCGATTCGATAGTATTCGTGAAGCTTAACAAATCAAATCGAATACTGCAGTATTCGATTCGATTCGGTTCGTTTGCAACCCTACTTGACACCGAGTGCCCTCTCCAGTTTAGCCAGGATCTGCTGATTTGGTATGGCCTTTCCAGATTCATATTCTTGAACCACTTGTGGCTTCTCATTTATCAACTTACCCAGTTCAGATTGTGTCAGCTTCTTGTTCATTCGAGCTTGCATTATCGCCTTCTTTAATTCAAATGGAACCTTTTCATCTGGTAGCATTCACATTCATATCACATAATCATTCCGTCAACACTTCAAAGTTCAATTAAATCCACAAATATAGTACTGCATAGCCCAAATCGCATTTTATTAAGGAAATTTTCCTACTGTTTGTTGTTTTGGGACTTTATCAAATCAAATTCTAAAAACAGTGCCTCGGGCTTAGAATAAAATTAGTCGATCAATCAAAAGAGTGGAGGAGATAAACTTACGGGCTAGATTTTCTGTGTCTTCATCAAGCTTTCTGGTGTTTAGTGATGGCGTTTTTGAGGCAGCCTTGTTTGTTCCTGCATTGGCTGCACCACCATTACAACAAAATTATTAAGCTATAAATAGATGGATGGCTAGAGGAACACAATCGCCACAAAATATGCCAAATTTGCTATTGTAATTTCCGCAATCAAGCCTATTTCCAGACAGAACACCGTGTTGGCAAAGGTATACACAACAATGGCCGAGAATTAGACCATTCAACCTTCCACAAAAAATAGAACTACATGATTCAACCGTAATCTAACACCAGAAGGATAATATCACAATCAATTGCCTAATAAACTCATCAAACAATCCAGAACGCATGAAGATTGAAAATCAAACCGCAAAAGCTTAACACAGAAGGCGAAGAATGAGAAAAACGAAAGGCGCGTAGATTAGCGAAGGGAAATGAATTTGATTTTAAAATACATCGAAAATAGACGAGAATATGGAATTAAACGAAAAAGCATGTGAATTGCTGCAAGCACGTACATTTTCTTATTGTCTCGATCTCGGCTCCGAGGCGGCGAGCAGCGTTGACAGCCTTCTCGTCTTTCCTAGCGGCCGCGGTAGGCGGTCTCTTGCGGAGAACGACAGGTTCCCAATCCTGAGCGATGATTCCGGCCATTATGTTGAAAGGCGTAGCCGAGATTGATCTTCCGCGCTGCAGATAATGTCTACGAGACGGAGAGAATAGAAACGGCAACGGAATCGTAATTGTGTAGAACGTTCCAGGCAGTGGTGCTTTGAATAAGGTGGTAACTGGTCAGGGGTATATATACACACTGGAGTATATACGTGAGGGGCAAGGAGCGGCAGGGAAATGAAAATTGAAGGCTAATCCAGAAGCTTCTACATGGTTCCGGTCCCTCAAATGAGTCAAATCCCAAATTGCACATATACAATGGGATTGGCATATTGAGCAATAATTGCATATATACTCCTTAAGGTTACCAATATTTTCATATATAGTCCAAAGGATTTAACTAATTGCACATATAACTCATTTGAAATTTTTTTGGTGAAAACTATTTTTGATTCAAATATTTTATTATAGTTATGTAAAAAAATATATATATATAGTCAGGTAAAATTTTATTAGATTAGGGATCGGATAGAGAATCCAACTCCCAACAATAAAATTAAAAGATATAGACTTAATGCCAAGTACTAGTTTTTTTTTGGATAAACGGTGACGTGAAAACGTCGGCCAAGAAGAAAGCTAAAAAATCTACAGCAAAGGGGGCAAAGGGAGAGGGATAATCAAAACAAGAGACAATCACCAAGAAGCACTATCCACGGGGAAACCATACCCCCGTATAGTCAGCAGCAAGATGTGGTCGAGTATCATCTGGCAGGAACGCCCAAGTCGTGAAGAATTCAACCGATTTGGCTCCACGTTTAGCCATGCAATCGGCCACCATGTTGCCCTCGCGAAGGATGTGATCCCAAACATAATTTGGACGTAATCGCAGCAAGTCTCGGATATGATTTACCAACGGAGCCAATAGGTGAGTCTGCAATACTCCTTGGTGAACAAGCCTAAGTGCCTCTTTGGAGTCAAAGAAACACAAGGCTGCTTCAATGTTCCGTTGATGCAACACTTCCATTCCCTTCCACATGCCATAAAGCTCGGCCACCAGGTTGGAGTTAATACCAATGTAACCTGTGAAACCCACAATCCACTGACCATCCCCAAGACGAACAACACCACCAAACCCGGCCGGCCCCGGATTGCCCAGAGAACTTCCATCCACATGGAGCAGAACCCCAGCATGAGATGTCGGGTTCCAGGTAACAAGCTTCGGTTGCCGCCTGTTCATGCCGCGTCCATAACTCCGATCCAGCGCCGCACCTAAACCACGAATCTGGTGACGAAGAGACTGAATAGAAGTGAGCTCGCCACGCATACACTGCGCACTCTGAGCCTTCCAAATAGACCAGAAGGCCGCCCAGCAGTGACCCCCCCAGTCTTGCACATGCGACGCACAGATTCAGAGTTCACCAAGGTTGTATCCATACTGAAGAGCGGAGCACCAGCCCCTACACCCAGCCAGATAGGCAGCACCCAAGGACATTGGAAGAAAACATGGAATGCGGTTTCCTCCATCGTACCACAGATTGGACAGACAGGCGAGGATGCCATGCCACGTCGATATCGAAGAGCACTCGTGGGCAATGCATTTTTGATAAAGAGCCAAAGCAGTAATCTGATTTTTTCAGATGCAGGAACCCTCCAAACCCAAGAGCTCCTATCCACATCATGCACACCACGAGACCTTAACAACCATTCATAGCCACTAGCCACTGTGTACACGCCCGAACCATTCCCTAACCAGCAGAAGGTATCTTCAACATCATGGTGAAGAGGAGGCGGACCAAAAGCCTTAATCTCATTGATTATCGCTAGAGTGAGGGGCGACCACAGCCTATCCAAACCCCAATTGGTCCCATCAAACACTTCCTTAACCTTGAGATTAGTCTCCGAGATATAAATGTAGGAGACACGTCCAGCGAGCGGTCCCCCCGGCAACCAATTCCCATCCCAGAAATTAGTGTTGCCAGATCCAAGACGAGTTCTGAAACCAGGCGCCAACAACGGCCCAACACGCTGAAGAGCTTTATAAGTGGCCGAGGTGGCAGGTCGCTGAGGAAGGTAGCCACCTTGGCACCGATATTTGGCTAGGAAAATAGATGTCCAAGCATGCGATTCCCTACATAGAATAGCTCGATATAGCTTGCCAAGAAGCGCTATATTCATATCCCTACTCTTTCGGAGGCCAAGACCGCCCAGTGTACGTGGTTTAGCCACCACGTCCTAATTGACAAGGTGTATACCACGCCCATGCACATCCTTCCAAATAAATCTTCTAATAATTCGGTCAAGAGAATCACAGATTGACGCCGGGATCCACATAATCTGCATAGTGTATGAGGAAATAGAGTTGAGTACAGCTTTGGCCAAGGTGACCCGACCTACCTGCTTTATTGAGTAGCGTTCATTTCCAAACGCCCATCTTAGCATGCAGTCGATCGACTAAGAACTCCAACTGGCTGGCTCGGGGCATTCCCGCCATGAGAGGAAATCCAAGATACTTCCCAATGTCAGTAGTAAATCGAATGTTCAAAAGCCCCTCAAGCCGATTAATAGTGGTCAAAGAAACCCCAGTTGAGGCCATAGCGCAGGACTTGCGAACATTAATCTTTAACCCCGATTGTCCAGCAAAGGCCGACAAGACTCGGTCCATACACTCCACACTTGAGTCCGAAGCCCCTGAGAATAATAGGAGATCATCCGCAAACATGAGGTGGGAGATAGCTGGAACCCCCCGACCCAATGAAATAGGCTCCCATTGCCCCTCAGAGACCTGCTGCAAGATAGAACGAGATAGTTTCTCCATTACAATAATGAAAAGATACGGGGAGAGGGGGTCACCTTGGCGAAGCCCTTTAGCCGGCGTAAAGGGGGGCAGTGTCGTCCCGTTCCACAAGAGAGTATAAGATGGTGACCGCACACAATACATAATAATACGTGCCAAAGATCCCGGCATCCCCATCTCCTGCAGACATTCATCTAGGAAATCCCATTGGACATTGTCGTATGCTTTCTCCAAGTCCACCTTTAATAAAATAGATTGAGCTCTTCGGCTAGTGTTTTTGAAGACTGAAAGCACTTCTTGCAAGATGATAGCGTTACTAGATGTACCTCGCCCGGGCAAAAAAGCCGACTGATAGGGTCCAATGTAGGATTGTAGAACTAGAACTGGATGCAACCGATTCACCAGAATCTTGGTTAACACTTTATAACAAACGTTACAAAGACTGATCGGGCGGAATTGGCGGATTTCCCTAGGGACTTCAACCTTTGGAATCAAGCAAATCAGGGTGGCAGCCACCGTTGAGTCAAAAGAGCCTGATGCAAAGGCTTCTTTCGCAAATCTCCACATCGAGTCGCCAACAGACATCCAGTATAATTTATAGAAAATAGTTGGCAACCCATCCGGACCCGGGGCCGAGTAACTCTTCATATCTTTAATAGCCAAAGTAACTTCATCGAAGCACACTTCATGATCAAGTCCTGGGGCTGCCGGCATGGCAGGTAGCGAGGTCAGGATGCCCGGTGGGCAGGGTGGCCGGTTGGAAGCTGCAAACAAGGAATGAAAATGAGATCGAGCATGATCGCGCATGGCAGCATCATTGGTAATCCATTCCCCATCAATCTCAAGGCCAAGAATATTACTCTTCTTTCTCCGAATAAGGGTTTGGGTATGGAAATACCGAGTATTCCCATCTCCATGGCGGATCCACTTATCCCGGGATTTCTGGTACCACATCATTTCCTCCTGCCGAAGCACCTCGTTTAATTCCTTGGTAAGTTTCCCTTCCAGCAAGTGAAGTACAGCCGAGTCAACTCTCCCAAGCATCCTATGGATACCTGCTAGTCGTCTCAATAACCGATTTTTCCTCCCCTTGATATGGCCGAAGGTGTGCTTATTAAAGAACTTGGAAGCCTCTTGCACCTGTTGAATACGATCACAGATATCCGGATTCCCCCCATGCCAAGCCGCGTCCACAATATGACTATAATGTGGATGAGTAGACCATGCAAGTTCCCATCGAAAGGGTCTGTCGCCCACAGCTCCAAACGTCTGATGACACTTCAGAACAAGTGCATTGTGATCCGACACCCGACGAGGAAGAACCTCCACCATGCCTCCCGGAAAAAGGGCCGACCAAGATGCATTAACAACCGCCCTATCCAGGCGTTTGCGAGCTGCCGGGCCACCCGAATTGTTGCGTTGCCAAGTGAAGAGGTCACCAACTATATGGATTGTACGTAGCCCACAATCGTCCAACATATCCCGATACTCACTACATCGTCTAGGGTCATGAATCACTCCAGTAGATTCTGACGGATATAGAATATCATTCCAATCACCATCGCACACCAAGGACCGTTCACCAGGGAGCCAACAGTCCGCATATCATTCCAATCCGCCAGCCGATCCCCGGAACGAGGATTCGCATATATCGCGGATAAAGACCAAGCCATATCTCCACAAGAAATCCGCACAATAATAATTCGATCCATGAGTAATGTGATTGAGAATGTTGATTGCTGGCCAATTCGTTGGAGAAGCCAAATTCTACCGGCCTGTCCTACACTTTCAATCACATGGATTGCCTCATAATTCCATCGATACAATTGCACTCGAAGTCGATCAAACGGACCCCGGGGTTCCATAATAATCAACACAGACGGCCGTAATGACCGTAGCATATCTCCAAGGTGGCGTTGGGTGTTCCTATGCATGGCGCCACGTATATTCCATGCTAGGATTGAAAAATCGTAGAATTCCGTCATTGGGAAACATTGTCGCGACGACCCTGTGTTCCCTTCCCCTTTCCAGAGGTATCTTCATCCATTTCATTACCCTCCCATGTCAAGGCAAGGAAGGAGTTATTTACGGAGGTTGTAGCTTCCAACTGCGGCGCCAGCCGCCTATCTGTCTGAGAAGGCTCCAGATATCGAGCACGTTTTCCTTTGATCTTCCTAGTGACATCCCTCGTTATACCACTCTCATTGGCCTCCTTGGTCACCCCCTTTGGCCGTTCGGGGGCGTTGGTCCGATCTTGCAAAGGCGCTCTTGACTGCCCTTTAGGTGGTTCGCGCCTTTGCGGCCGAGGCGGTCGGGTGATCATTATCCAATCCCCATGGGTCGCTATGGTCGGATTACTCAAGTTAGGGTTCCTAGTCACAGTAACCCTAGAAACCCTAGTTTCCTTAGCATGAATATTTGTTGCCAAAGTGGGCTGATTCGTTTCCAATTCAGCCTCCGCCATTCGAGCGTCCAAATCTGTGCCACCCACATTATCCGCACCATCCACATTGGTGCCAGCTTGAGCGCACCCGGCCTCCGTATCAACTTGTTCCTCCGACCCCGGAGCAACGGCCGCCTCATCAGCCGGAGGCTTCGTTGGCAGTATATCCTCCCGCCCATGATGAACACATTCGCCCAAATCAAATCGAAACCGGCCACAAGTTGTGCATATGTGATGAAGACCCTCATATGCCACTAGTATCCATTCCGAATTAACCATAACTTTTCCAATGACAGGCTTCTGCAAATCGATCTCTACACACACACGTGCAAACTTCGCGCGGTTAAGATCTTTCGAGTCAATATCCACGCGCAGAGGCTTACCAACCATTCTAGCAATCAACAGAAGCATCTCTTCCTCGTAGAGGATGGGATCGAGTCCGGGAAATCTCACCCAAACAGATGTCTTTGTTATTTTCCCAGTCGTAGCGTGTGTGTCTTTAGACCACGGCGCTATGCAAGGTGATGGCCAAAGATCGACCAAGGACCATCGTACAGAGCATGTCGCCGATCCTCCGCGGATGCAAACTTGGCAATGAAGTATCCCTTATCACTGTCAACCACTTTTAGAAACCCTTTAGGTTTCCATAAGGCCTTAAGCTTGTCTTGCATTAGCGTGAGGCTCAAACGTTTCCCTAAAACCCTTACTACCAGCGCATCTTGGAATGGATAACTCAGACGGTTGATGGCAGTCGGTTCAATGATAATCCGAGGCAGCAGCGGATTATCGTCCACAACATCGTATGACACTAACTCGCATAAGGGAACTTTCATACCAGCAGGGATAGTCGCAGTGGGGGGCTTGGGTATGGTGATGTCTCGGAACGAAGGAAGGCTAGGCGGGGTGGCGGGATCAGGAGGCACCGGCGGCGGATGAAGGTGAGGCGGCACCAGGGTGGGATCAGCGGCGTCGACCATCTTAGGGTTTCACGTAATACTATTGCCAAGTACTAGTTAATTAATAGTTATACCAAAATATAGAAGTAAATACTATTTTCAAAATAGCGTTCTCATATGCTTAAGGCCGTATTAGTTTCACGGATTTGGAATTAAAAAATAAGTACTTATTTTAAGGGACAAAATTTGGCTTCAAGGCCGGATTAGTTTGATGGATTTGAAATTAAAAGATTAATAATTTTTTTAAGGATAAATTTGGCTCCAATTTGATACTAAGTTCATGCTTCAAAATCATTCATCAAATCCAAATCAACTTACCAACTCCTCTAAACACACAATAAGTATTGGTCAAATGTTAGAATAAATATTTCGAATTTTTCCAAGCTCTTCCTTTTCTCTCTGGATGAAAATTAATGAAGCCAGCATCCACAAATCTTCTACTAACATAAAACCATCCTTAAAGCAATTTACTTGCAACAGAAATATATTTCAATTCACCACAATGGGGATGTTTGGAAGTCATCAGATTCAGCAGCAGATAGCAGATTCGGAGAGAGAATTGTGAGAGGATATGCCGATTGAATATGCTATATGCTGCTAAATCCGCTAACAACCAAACACACTCAATATCAAAACATCACCTCATTCATCAAGGAAACAAGTAAATTGAAGAAAGTAACTAATTTTTCTTAAAAGGAAAAGCAATTAGTATTAAATAAAAAGTAAACAACGTTAAATATATATATATATATATGTGAACTACTACATTATATACTGCACGCAATCATACATGCAAACAGATCATCCTCAAAGCTACACTTGTGTATAAAAAGAGAAATAAGTATAACGAATTAGCCACTCCAGATATAATATAAGCATAAATGGTCCTATACAAATCAGATCAGCATGTTCAATGCAAAAGCTTCAATGAAGGAATCTATTGAGGATCGAGATTTGACCCGAGTCACCATTCAGAAAGTAAACTTCCAACGGGGCATAAGAAGATGAAGATGCTGTTGCTGAACTGAATCTATATGTCGGTTGTAGAATTTTACTCCCTTTAGGACATGGAATGGTTAGGAGTCGAGGCCCAGTCCTCATCTGCCAGACCTGCAATGAGAAAGGCAGGTAGGTAATTCTCAACACTATATGGACACCAGATAGTATATAGTAGAGCAGATACATGTAGGAAATTATCAGGTGAAAAGAAAAGGATTCATCATGCGTTCACTATAGATTTCTTTAGTTCAAAATTTTAAGTTCTGTATATGAACAAGATTAGTTGAAATAAGAATATTAGACGAGATAAAATTACGATAAATAATGCATTAAACGAAAAGGTAATGCCAACACATAAGAAAAGAAAGAATGATTAATACAAGGAAAATAAAAGAAACACAATTACGAGTTAACAAAAATAGGAAAGAAAACATAAAATGAAATGTGCTACATTTAAGATTAATCTTTTTTATTTGAATATATGATGGCAACTGATGGTCATGACAAATGATGAGAGAACAAAGATATAAGTTCGATAAGATGGTTAATTATTCTCATCCTAGAATGTGGACAGGGCATAAAGGTTTCTTTCTCATAGCTGGTTGTGTTGGTTCGTCCATGAAAGGGTGTCGAATATAGGGAGAGGGAGAAAGGAGGGTGGCTGGGTTGTATCAGCATGCAGAAATACCTCGACTATTCCTTTACGCGGTGCATGAATAGCTAAACAGAGACAATAATCGCTTTTGGAGTATTGGTTAGAAGAGGAACTTGGGGCTGCCTTATTTTGAGTTGCAAGAATCTCAACAAACAAGCAGCTTGCTTCACGGTATCCCTGCAAAGAAAGTAAGAATGGTAATCAGAAAATATCATTGGTGGCACTTGCTAGTGTTTTACATATAATGTTCTGAGAACATACATGGCATGTAAATATGTAATTCTTCTTGGAAACACGAAACATACCTTCCACAATCGAACAACAACAAGTGCCTGAGTGTCTAAGAGCAAAATACGACCGAGGGAATCTGTTATTGCGGCCAGAGTTCCACTAGGGGATAATGTGAGCTTCTCACCTTTTCTTGGATGATCCTTCAAACATGTCAAAGGAGAGGCTGCCAAAAATCAGATGTTTTAGTGGGAACTCTAGAACATGTCTGATATATATGCACTTGTAGTCACGGGCACATCAGCGCATTTAATTGAATACAATTCAATTTACTTTGAGAAACTTGGAGAAGGCATGTGATTCAGACATAACAGGTAATTTTCTCACCTCGAGCAAATGGCTGGGTTTTAGCTTCTGGCTTCTTTGCTTGTTGTGGTTCACTCCGCCAAATTAATTTCGAAAATGAAGCAATTGTTGAAAATGTTGCAGGGACAACTTTTGACAGGATGGCACCGACCAGTGATCTGCTCTTGTCCACCGAAAGCCTTCAAGACAAAAAACAATTATTCTAAAGTAATATAAAGCATGGCACTCACATTAAAGAGAACAAAACATAACTGCATTGAATAGCACCACAATCCAACTAACCTAAAAGCTGATATGACGGCATCATCTCCAACAGTTACAGCACAATAGTAGCGTTGACTTGACTGCCCAACAATAAAATCAGCTGAATTCAAATACCAGAATAATTCAGAGTGTTTCCAAAGTCAATCTTAAAAGAACAGCTTATATTCACCAGGGGAGGAAAGTAAAACATTTAAGGCAGAATGCAACCATGATATACATGAAAGGGTATCAAATCTATGCAGTATTCAGTTACATCATGAAATTTCCAGAAATCATAGGATGATCTAAAACATTATTGAGAATTAGGATGAAAACTACCTGGATTTCCATCAAAGGAGGAGGCATGACGCCAGTAATAGCAGCATCAGCACATAATCCATACTTGCTTACATTCCAAATATGATAAGGAATTCCTGAGACAGAATTTCCTGAATCCTCGGAAATGGTATCATAGGACTCTTGTTTCCAAAACTGAGATTGAGTTTCTTGAAACCATCGTTGCAAAATATTCTGCATTGATAAGGATATATGCAAATAACAAATTTAAAAATTACCTATCCAAGTAACCAAGAACTTCGACAAAAAATGTAAAAAAAAAATTAAAAAAATAATCATGGGGCTTAACAAAAGATTAAGCACATGCATAAAGGCATCGGGATTTGACACAATGAAAGTATTCTTTTCCAGTGCACACATCAACAATATTTACTAACCTTAATATCAGATCCTTCAAAGCGCGCAATCACACCAGGCATCACAACACAAACCTCCTCTGTAGTTGCATCTCGCGTTAGATCTTGCTTCGTCCCTCGCACCCTTAACTTAAGAATCTTCCCAGGATTTACAATCTACAAACCAAAGGCCCACTTTTTTCACAACCAAACAATGGAACCAGCAATCAATAACAGTTCTCCTTTCATGCAGTCAAACAGATAAGAAATACATGTCAAACACAATATATATTAACTAAATCCACTGCATTCAATATAAATACGATAAAGTATAATTTACAAAATAAAATTCTAGGACAAGTAGTTCATTAATCCAGTTCCAATACCTAATGATAAAGTAAGGGTGTATTCATACTAATTGGGGCACTGAGGTCTTACTGAATAGCATTCATTCCCATTTCCCACGGAGAACCAGTTGGCTTATTAGAATGCTTATCTAAGTTCGATTGTTAAGCTCTCCATTATTCCAACAGAAATTGAAAACCTAAACCATCAATGTATTCACAGTGATGATACAAATGTTCGTCATTGACTTCCACAAAATGGGAATTCTATCCAATCAACCATTTAATTTGTTGGCGTAGAATCATACATATAATTGAAAAAATCGACAGTAATTACGGCACGAAAACAAGGAATTAAAAGCAGAGAGTATGCCAGCCACCTGTCGGTGAATGAGATGGCCGTGGATAGAGAAAATCATAAGATACCCACAGGAGGTACCAACGGCGAGGACTCTGATGTCAGCATCGAACACAAGCCACTCCACGGCGGAGATGTACTCGTTCTCAATCGGCGAGAGCTCGGGCAGGATCTTGACGGATCGATGGGATTCCGGTGCAGGACGGCCGTTGATCGATTGTGACCAGTGAAGGAGCAGGATCAAGGAGCGATTGGCAAGCGCGAGGGAGTGCGTGTCGAGAGAGACGAGGAGATTAGGGGTGTCGACTAGCCAGCCTTCCCTCCCGGCGCCGAGATCGGAGAAATCCACTCCGGCGATGCATCCGAGCTCCGTCGTGTGGTTGCGGCGAGACATAGGCGGAGAGGTTTTGGTTTTCAGGGCATAGTCGTCGATCCGTTGCGTATCAAGTCGCCGTTGGGGGAAAGAGAGAAATTATCCTTTTATGATTTAGCAAACTGACGAGGGATCACTCATAATTGCTTTATTTATTTATTTGGTTATGCTCCTCTATATAGCTTAATTTAACTCAGTCTCTCTCCTTCAATCCGATTAGTCTTAGGCTCTTAGCACAGTGACCTAGAATACTCGGTACACTTAAAAAACAAAATTAACTCATACTCCCTCCTCTTTTTTCCCACTTGCTACTGCAGTCCAACACATATTTTAAGAATATTTTTGAATATGCAATATGAAATATATTATCTAATTACGTGTATGATAGGGAGCGGATGGAATGGTGGTGCGAACATGGAGATAAGATTTCTACTGTTGATCAATTTTCATCATCTAACGGTTGAAATCGTTTCGTAATTTTACTTGTTAGGTATTTTAATATACCATGTCGCTGAGAAGTATTATATCAAGTCGTTGAATTGTGTTGGTCTTGTCGCTGAATTGCATATGGGCATGTCGCTGAAATGTATATGTTCCGTCGCTGAGATGCGCTAACATGCAAAGAACCATGTCGCTGAAATGTATAAAATTGTGTCGCTGAAATGAATACAATAATATCGCTGAATTGCATATCACATGTCGCTGAATTGCATTGGCCATGTCGTTGAATTGTGAGAAGACTCGTCGCTGAGATGCGTTTATAATCGCAATGAACTTCAAACGACTCCAACTTCAAATGTCTCTGAGATGAACACAATAATGCCGCTGAATTGCATATGTCGTGTCGCTCTGAATTGAATTGTCTCCGATGCTGAGTTGTGTATGTAATGTCGCTGAATTCAACTGATGAAATACCTAACAAATAAAATTACGAAACTAACCCTAAAAATGATCTCAACCGTTGGATGATGAAAATTGATCAACGGTAGAAAATCGCATCCGCATGTCCGCACCACCATTCCATCCGCACCATAACTCTTCTCATCTGATTATTACATTTTTTAAACGCAAATAATCAAGTTTGCAGCATCATTTTTAGCGATTAAACTGATTATTCACGTTTTGAAAACGCAATAATAAGATAATCTATTAAGTTCGCTATGAATAAAAATTCTAAAAGTTTTATATACTACAAGACAAAAGGAATCTAACAAGGTCTCACTTAGATATATTTTAATTTGTATAACTATAATAAAACTTTAAGTTTTTTTTCTGGTAAACAATGCCTCATCGGCGGCTAGAAAAAAAAAACGAAAAAAAAAACAAGAAAAAAGCAAAAGAACAAAAGAAACAAAAGAAAGAAACATGACAGGACCAAAACCGCAACAGAACTCAAGCTCTTTTCCTACACCTTCACTCGACGCACGCCTGCACCAGTCTGGTCGGCATGAAGCAGGTCAAGCACTCCATCCGGCGGATAAGCCTACGTCGTAAAAAATGCCTCTTCATCACATGCCATCTTTGCCAGTGCATCCGCCACCCGATTACCTTCTCTATAAATATGGCGAAACACACATCTCTCCATCCCCTCACTACAACGACGGATTTGCTGAATGAGCGGCCAAAGACGATGACCCGGCTTGTGCAGGCTACCAATAAGTCGGTGAGCCTCCAAGGAATCAACATAACACATCACCTTTGTCTCATGCAGCGCCACCGCCAGCTTTAATCCTTGCCACACCCCGTAGAGTTCAACCTCCAGGATGTTCCTTTCTCCCAACTGTCCACCAACTCCACCCTTCCAAACCCCATCGATAGACCTGCACACCGCTGCAAACCCACTACGAGAGCCATCCTCTTTCACACACCCATCCGAGTGCAGTACCACACCTTCTTCAACCTCCCCCCTCCATTGCACCAGATTGCAGCTAGCAGGCCTGCAGCCACCATCCTCCGACACCCTCTCCAGCGCTTCCTGTAGCCGCTGCACGTCCCACAGGAGCTGCCGGACAGTCTTCTCCCTTCCCCAGAACACACGGCTGTTACGCTCCAGCCATGCCACCCATACACCCGCAACAAATAAAAGTTTTCCTCCTCCGCTCCATGAACTGAAGCCAATGGCGCACTTCTTCCTGTGCTAAGGCCGGAATCGCCCCCACTTCCTGAACTCCAAGCTGCACCCACATAGAACGCACCTAATGGCACTCAAATAGTGCGTGGTGCCAACTCTCCACTTCACTACCGCAGATGGAACACAGGGGCGAGGCCGCTGAATGGCGATGATGTCTCACCTCATTAGTTGCCAAAGACCCGTGAGCTAAGAGCCAAAAGAAAATACCAACCTTCTCAGGAATTCCCTTCCGCCACATCCAGCTCCACCCCACCTCGGCTACCCTCTCCCCACGTATCCACTGGTATCCGGATCGAACACTATACTCCCCCGAAATATCCATTCTCCAGTGGAAGACATCTGCCACTCCCTCAACAAGAAGCGGACATAGAGACGTCTTAATCTCATCCTTAATCTCCTGTGGAGCCCAAGTATACAGCTGTCTCAACTCCCATTGACCTTGGTTGATAATACCTCGCACTTGTAGTTCCATATCATTCAAATGCACAAAGGGCATCAAAGGAGCCAAACATGAACCCTTCCACCAAGGGGAGTACCATAAAGAGCTATGCCCATTTCCCAGTCGCACACCAAATGCCTCTCGAAAATCCTCCCCCAGCTTGATCAAATTGCGCCACACCCTAGTTCCCTTGTAATGGGGTTGCGGAAAAGCTCCCTCCCCACACCTGTACCGCCCCCGTAACCACCTAATCCAAAGCTTGTCCTTATTTGCCATGAATTCCCCCAGTTGCTTACCCATCATAGCCATATTCATATGTCTCGCCGTCCTCAATCCCAACCCCCCTTCCTTCCTTGGTCGACAAACTTTTTCCCATGCAACCAAGTGAAGCCCCGTGCCCTTCGTCCCTTTCCATATCCAACTACGAATTTTTTGATCAAGCTTCTTACACGTGGTGAGGGGCATCAGATGAAGCTGCATGCAGTACGACGGCACCGCTGCCAGAACTGCTCTCGCCAAAGTCACCCGAGCAGCACGATTGAGGAAGGCCGCCGCCCATCCTGCCAACCTCTTATCAACCCCTTTCAAAATCTCATCAAAATGCGACACTTTCAACCTCCCATGAACCATAGGAAACCCCAAGTACTTGCCAAGCGACGAAGAGACTTGAATGCCTAGGTGTTGAGAAACCCACTCCCTTTCTTCAATAGACGCTGTTGGTGAAACTATAGCAGCCGACTTCCTGCTATTCATGCACAGCCCAGACCGATCCCCAAACCTGTTTAAGACATGTCCCATAGTGCGTATGCTCCCCTCCTCCAATTCAGTGCAAAACACAAGGTCATCAGCAAACATGACGTGCGAAATAGCCACCCCACCCGGCCTGCTAGCAATCGGACGCCACCTCCCTTGCCCCACCTCTTCCAGCACCAGACGAGATAATTTTTCCGTGACAATTACAAACAAATAAGGGGACAAGGGATCCCCCTGCCGGATGCCTCTCCCTGACCGCACCCTCTCCAGCGGCGACCCGTTCCATAAAATCGAAAAAGAAGTCGTCCGGACACAGGCCATAATGAGCTCCAAGAGGTCCCTTGGCAATTCCATCTCAGTGAGGCATTCCTGTAAAAAACCCCAGTCGACCGAATCATAAGCCTTCGCCAAATCGATCTTAAGAATAGCTCCCTTCTTGCCCTTGCGATCACGCTCCAAAGCATACACCAATTCTTGCACCAACAGCCCATTATCCCGAGTGCCGCGCCCAGGGAGAAAGGCCGATTGATAAGGGCCAATATATTCACATAACAAAGGTCGCAACCGATTGGTGATCACTTTAGTCACAAACTTCAAAAGAAACATTACATAGCATAAGAGGGCGAAATTGAGATATAGACTGTGGTACCTCAACCTTCGAAAGGAGCACCATAAACGCATGAGCTACGTCCGGAGGTAATTGTTTTGATGCGAAAATATCCTTTACCATATGAAAAATTTTAATCCCGAGATGCTCCCAACACAGTCTATAGAACTCTGCCGGGAATCCATCCTGCCCGGGCGTTGCCAAAGGCCTCATCTGCTTCTTGACGATATCCACTTCCTCCCTAGTCACCTCCTTCGAAAGTTGCTCCCTCCAAGCATCAAACACAGCGGCCAGCAGCGGCAGTGGCTGCAACACTTCGGGCCTCGGCCTAACTGCAAATATCGAATCAAAATAGGACCTTGCATGCAACTGTAGTACATCCTGATCCATACTCCAAGTGCCATCCTCCAACAGAAGTCCATAAATACGATTTTTCTTGCGATGCACCTTTGTCTTAGCATGAAAATATTTCGTATTCCGATCCCCCAAGGGTATCCACTTATCCCGGGCTTTTTGGTACCAAAACTTTTCCTCCTGGATCAAAACGTTTTCTAGTTCAAGCTTCAGCTCCCTCTCCAATCTATGAAGCCAAGCCGAATCCCACCTCTCAAGACTCCTTTCAATGCCGCGAATACGTCTTTCCAATCTCTTCTTTCGATCAACAATATTTCCAAAGATTTCCACATTAAACTTGGCCGAGGATTTACCTAATACATCTAGTAAGGTCGTTGCTTCAACCCCCGAATTCTCTTCACAGCATTTAGCCACTACCTTCCCATACTCACTATGCTGTGCCCACGCAACTTCCCACCGAAACGGGCGAGGACTCATTCGATCCAGACGATCACTACACGTTAACAGTAGTGGACAATGATCCGATCCAAGGCGCACCAAGTGTTGAATACGACCCTCACTAAACATCTCGTGCCAGGCTATATTAGCAACACCCCTATCCAACCTTTTCTGAATCATTCTGTCCGGCCCCGTCCGTCGCGCCCATGTGAACCGTGTGCCCATTGAATGCACCTCCAACAGACTACACGTATTAAGCAACTCCCGAAATTCCTCCGCCCTGTCCGGCAAAAAGACCCCACCACTAACCTTGTCTGCAGAAGTGATCTCATTCCAATCACCGATGACCAGCCAAGCGCCAATAATACCTGCAGCAAGTGCTTGTAAGTTCTGCCAATCTGCTCGTCGCCTTTGATAATTAGGGTTTCCGTAGAGAAAAGAGATAGTCCAGACATCCGCTCCCCCCTCTCAACTCCAAGCTAACCATCCTGCTGCGGACATCAACAATATCATACTGACACACACAGCGCCTTGCCTTCAAAACCCACAGACCCCCAGCACGCCCTATGGTCTCATGAATATACAGAGGTTCGTACCCCAATCTCCAAAATAACATCCTCGCCCTATCAAATTTCCCTTGAGATTCCATGATGCACATGATATCCGGATTATTAGTGCGGACACCATTCGTTAACCACCTCTGGGACTCCTCCCCCATCAGCCCTTGCAAGTTCCAAGACATAACTTTAAAGTCCTTAAAAGCCATAAATCCAAACGTATATAGCATGCCTAACACCTCGGCTTACTCCTCCTCCTCCAATGCATCCGCCCATGTTTCCGGCCTAGACTCGGAACCACTCCTTGACCCGCCTCCGGAGGCCGAGTCACCCCATCCTAACGCCAGCAACTTGACCTCCCCGGCTCCCTCAGGCCTGACTTCATGGCCATGCTCTTCCTCAACCCTCGTCCGCTTTGTACCCTTGGCCGGAGGAAGGATGCTCAGAAACCCTGGTTCAGTCACTTCCCTCGTGGGGTGTTTCACCACCTCAGGTCCCTTAGTAGGTTTAGTATCCCTCTTAACAGGAGACCGCCGTATCCCATCCATGGCTGCTCCTTCATGTTCCTTTGGCACAAACTGCCTAGTCTGCTCCACCTTCACCTCTTTGGCCTTATTCGTTGGCTGGCGTCGCCTTCGTTCAACCGTAATCCAATCCCCATAACACTCTCCCAGCAACTCATCTTCTTTAGCCACCGCCGACGTACCAGACAGGTCCCCCCGGACGCTCCTCCCCAACAGGCGATGCCGAAGCCTCCTGATGAACCTTCCCCTTTCCTTTCCGTGCCCGTTCACGCTCATCCCAGCTCGCACCATGCTCGTCCTTTTATGCTTATCCTCCTCCCGACACTTACAATCCCTAGTAAAGTGCCCATACCGCCCACACGCTCCACAGATTAGATGGAGCCCTTCATAAGCAACATGTATCCACCGTCCATTAACCAAGTATTTTCCTAGAGGGTTCATTCAGGTCCAATTCCACGCACACCCGAGCGTACCTTGTCCGCTCCTGGGCCAATGTACATTTATCAAACCGAACAACCTCCCCTATATCCGAAGCGAACGCATGCAGGAACTCCTCCTTGGTATGTTGTACGGATAGCCCCATCATGCGCGCCCACACCATAGTCTTCCGTATCTTCTCCGTCGCTGGATCAAATTCCTTCCTCCGCTGCATAATTGGCAAGTAGTGATCAAATAACATCCACGGACCTCCATTGATAACCCGATCCCTATCGTCTGCCGACTTGAACCGAACAACATAGTATCCATAGCCCACGTCGATTAAGTCGCAACCCGCATCACACTTCCATAGCCTGGTCAGGCGCTCCTTCAGAACTCGGTAGTTAACATGCAAGCCCATTGTTTTAACAATCAAAGCTTCCTGCCATTCTGATAATGGCCAGAAATGACCATTATTATCCATTTCCGTGTCTTAAACGGGCATTTGATCGCATTCCGGTCTTACAATAAGTAAGAAAGCAGTCGAATTGGACTGATTTATGCATAATTGTAAAAATATTGAGCTGGTGTGAAAAAGGCATAAATATGTAATTTTATTACATAATTATGTTAGAAAAATCCAAAAACATGAGAAAAAGAAAAGAAAAGAAAAAGGAATGAAAAGATGGGAAAAAGATAGAAAAGCCCACAAAAAGAACATCTTCGGCCCATCTGGCCCAATCCAGCAGGCCAGGAACACCTTTGTCGCGGAAGCCCCTTTGTCGCGATGCATGGTTCCGCGACAAAGGAGGGTTCCGCGACCAAGCAGCTCAGATGAAGAGGAGACCAGCCAAGCCCTTTGTCGCGATGACCTTTGTCGCGATGGCATGCTCCGAGACAAAGGCATGACTCCGCGACCAAGACACCCAATTAGAGACACAAGACCCAGTCGAGAAGCCTTGCCACATACAGTGTGTTCCGCGACCAAACTTGATGCTCCGAGACAAAGCTGTGATGTGTGTGATGTCTTAAGACACAATGGGCTAGAATCAAGGCCCATGGGCTTAGGGTTACACCTCTATAAATATGAGGTGTTTCCTTTGAGCTAAGAAGGTTGGAATTTTTGTAAGAACTCTCTTGAAGACAAGCTTGGGTTTCAGCTTTAGGTAGTGTAGTTTAGTTTTTATTTTTTGTATTATTTAATTCTTGTTCATAGTTTAGCTTAGTTAAGGATTTATTTCCTGTTTTATGCTTTCCAGTAGCCTTAGATAGCCACTTTTATATCATGTTTTGGTTTCTAAACTCTTGTTTTAGGGTTTGTAATACCCAAATCATGGGTATTAACAACACCCCTTCAATAATATGGGAAAACATTCATCATTTGTGTCCCAAATCATGAAATGGGTCTCACACCCCATGGATCTATGCTTTCTTTTTCATTTTGGGGTCACTTGACCCCCATTATGCTATTTTCATATTTACGGTTAGCATTTTATGGATAATGTTGTGTGTATGTGTGATCAAACCCTAGATTAGGACTCTTGCTTTATTTTTAATATTCTGTCCAGTTTTGTTTAAGCATGTTCTTCCTTATTTTGAATGTTTCTTGTTTGTTTTTAGCTTAGAATAGCTTTTTGATCTGAAATAGGGTGAGATCACGCTGTTTGCATGCCACTGTTCATTTCTGCTTTTTCTGACTCTTGTCCTGAACCGCCTTTGTCGCCAACCGCCTTTTTTCGCGGAACCACGTTCCGCGACAAAATGGTCGTTCCGCGACAAAGGTGTTCAAAGACACTTGTCTCCATAATTTAAAACCCTTTTGTCGCGGAACACCTTGTCGCGGAGCCACGTTCCGCGACAAAATCCTTCCATGCATAGCGACAAAGGAGCCAAACTCTTGTATTTTGTCTGCATGGCTTTTTGTCGCGGAATCATCTTGTCGCGGAACCACGTTCCGCGACAAAATCCCATTCTGAGACAGAAAAATTATGCCATGTTCCTTATTCTTTGAACACTTTGTCGCGGAACCACTTTGTCGCGGAACCACGTTCCGCGACAAACTATCCATGCATAGCGACAAAGGTTCAAATGCTTTAAGAATTTTCTGAAAACTCTTTGTCGCGAAACACTCTTGTCGTGGAACCACGTTCCGCGACAAAATCTTGCATAGCGACAAAGAAGCATTATGCTTCCAAAAATTCTAAAAACTTGTCGGGATACCCATGTCGCGGACCTCGGTCCGCGACAAAATTTATGATATCGCGACAAAGATTCCCTTCTCTCTATTTAATTTCAAACAACTTTCATTCTCTTCCTACATTATATTGCAACACTCACATCATAACCCCACGGGTTAAGGTGTAACATTCTGGAATTGCAATATAGGGTGTTATGCTGCCCAAATTTTGATTCTCCATTTGCATCACTTAATTAATTGAACCCTTGAGTCATTAATGATTAAAGAGTGAGATTAGCAATAATTACACATCAATAATCATCATGATTAAAGGACCTTTGTTCAATTGCCATTAAAACACTCCTCTATAAAAAAAATCTTGATGGCTTAAACAGATAATCCGGACTGTAATTAATTATGGTAGGAAGGATTATTTAAGATCATCAATTGTGGACCCAATCCACAACCTTGCATGAGAAACCAATGTCTCTCATACAAGGAACTTTCTTTTATTTCTTGTTGATTTTGTCGTCGCGTGTTGTGTGCAACAATTAGTAAAGAATACATCAGATTAATGTTGGCGGGTACTCCCTCATGGATAACTAGCTCGTATTCTGGGTATTAATTACTAAATGTTATTTTGCATGGTCTGGATGACTGTCAGTGGAAGCCTTGGCGGTTCGCCCATCCGGGGTTATAATAGCTGCTCGGCTGACTCCCATCCAGATACAGTTTTATTTTTCTTATCTTAATTTCCAAACCCAAATTCCAATCTGTAATGGGAGTCAGTTGGCATCAGTCAATGCTAACTGATGATCATTATAGAAGAGAAACATGTAGGTTTTTATTCAAATTCACAGACAGTGGAGACCCAACTGGTATTGACACCACCATTATAGGATCTAAGCTGTCTAAATCCGCTCCATCTAAGTAATTGGGAAATTGGACAGTAGATGTTTACAGTCCACCTGATTACTCTGCCCTTACTTTGGTCTCTTGACCACTTCATATATGTGTTACACCTTCTGTCTAGACCCGCATCTATATTTTGGGTCAATTAATTTTACACTTCCCTATATCTTTATGCATGATAATATTATGTACTATTGTGGTCTGTAGTTATTTTGGGATCCTTCCCTTGGACAATAGAAGTATAGATCTTAAATAGATATTGTGTAACAAATTTCCAACAAAAATCTCCTTATAAAATCCGGATCTGAGTAAGGGATAAATTCCTCAGTTATGACTAATTCATATCCTGTCAAGGGTTGTATTTTGGGAAATTAGAAACAGATTCAGCGATTAGGTCTCGCCTAGACTGAAAGGGTCTGTGTTTTAACTGAGAGTCTAGTACCTGATAGGGAATGATTTTCAAATCCATTATTTTCCAAAATTGCTGGTTGTTGGAAATCTAAGATTGAATACTACACCGAGATGGGGTCCACTTGGACTCAAATACAGTGTAGTAAATAATCTCAGAGGAACATCATCCAGGCCTTGGTTATTTTCTAAGATAGGGTTGAGTTTTCTTTCAACTGCTGTCCTCTTCTGCCAAAGCCTAATTTTTGAGTCCTGAGTGAGTGCATCCGGAACGAACTAAACCATTAGTTAGTTTCATTAGTTTGTATCTCATAATCACCCGGACGGAAGTGAATACTGCGAGCATTTCACCAAGAGCCGGGAATTCTTGATCCATACCCAGTCATCTTGACTGGGTGCTGTCTTTTACTACCAGGGTCAGATTTTCAAAACCTCCGAGTGATAGGTTTTAAATGCTTTCTTTACTGCTTTCTTTTAACCGCTTTCATTAGAGGTCACTCGGTTGAATTGAGAGTTGTGTAACTGCTACTAGGATTGACAGTTAAGGGATAGTTCAGAGCTTGATTAGAATCTTTGGGTGTGACATGGGAGAATGATAGTAGTACTTGGCATTTCAATAAATGATATGTCGGGTGTTGCTTTTCCACCACAGATGAAGTAACACACCCAGGCCAGGGCAGTTACGAATCTGTGGTATCTTAGAATTTGCGGTCTTAAGAACATGTAAACTCATATTGTAAGTACCTGTCTGTTAAAGGGAAAGCATTATTGAGAGCATGAGAATTAGCTATCTGATAGAATTATCCCAAACAAAGATCTGTGTTAAAAATGGAAGTTTATTACTGCTGTATCTAAATCTTGTCCGATTTTCATTCTTTTCTTCCTGTCCCTTCTGTCTACATTGTGATTCAGCTTCACGGTTGGCACAATGTAATTTTTCCCTGCTTTCATAGATAATGTTTACCGCATTCTTAGAATAATTTGTACCCGCTTTCTAGAATAGATTTATTCGCTTTATAGAGTCACTTAAATGCTTTTGTAATCAAGTTTAAATTCATGTCGGTAGTTATTAATCACCTTTCAAACCTATTGAGCAATACGAATGGAAAATCTAGTAAAACGACGTGGGCCCTGCTTCTATCGCACATCCTCCAGTGAACGATCCGGTCTTACTATAAATTACTGCAATTTTTGACACCGTGCGCTTTCGGGCCACAGTTTCTTAAACACGAGCAATAAAAACATGACAACTTATAAATATATCCCTAGTCACAACCCCGCCATCATAAATTGGTTTCATTAAATAAAACCTAAACCAGGATCATGATTTTTCAGAAAATACTCATGTAGTGGGAATCTGTCAAAAGTTTCATGGCATGAAATCTTATGGCAAGAATTGATGAGAAGTATCATGGCATATTTGCCGGGGATCCTCAGTGTGACAGGCTGAAGGTCAACCTATCCCGGCTGTGCCATGAGATTTGTCAACATTTCATGACAGAGAGGACCACAGTGCCATTTGAAACCAAAGCACCACACTTGAGTAATAAAAAGACTAATAATCTTGATATATCCCTAAACCCTTTCCCGTGAATCATAACTCTTTTCATTTAATAAATCTAACCTGGTATAATTTAAGAAAATGCTCGTGTGGGAAATTGTCAAAAGTTTCATGGCGCCGTTGCCGGGGAGGATGCAGCGCCGTTTTATTTAGAGAATTACATTCCTCATTGCTCCTAGATTAGCTTATACATATAATTATAAATATTCGCCTTCAGAACTAATTCTAACCTGGGGATTGTACAGGTACTGTTATCGTTGAAGTTGTTGTTCTATGCAAAGGAGGAAGCAGACGCCAGCCGAGATCCCGTTTAATTCAGAGATAGAAGGGAACGGGAACAACAGGCACTACTTTCGCCAAGCACAAGCAGCGATATTTCCGAGATGGCAAACCCTGACATCCCACCAATCATTCAACCCAATCCCCCACTTCACAACATTGAGGAAGACCCCGAAGATGCTAATCACGATGATTTGGATGATCCCCCTCCCCAGATCATACAAGGCGGTGGGAACCCACCAAACATGGAGCAGCAGCACTTCGAGGCACCCCCTCCCAATCCGAACCATCAAAACCCACCAAACAACTAGAACCAACCAAATCAGCAAAATTTCCAAAACCATCAAAATCAGCAATACCATAACCCCCATCAGAATCCCCCGAATCCGAATGATTTCAATGATCCGATGAACTACTTCATGCCTCAGAACTACTACCCACAGCAGTACCAAGGCGGGCCTGAGAACAATCATCAAGCAGCAGCTGCTGCTGATTACATGCAGCCGATTTTAGAGCCATATCTGAATATTCCTGGACAAGCTCCATTCTTGGCTAGGAACTTCGAATTGAAACCGGCCCTAATCAATCTAGTCCAGAGCAACCAGTTTGCCGGAGCAAGCCATGAAGACCCCCATGATCACCTGCAAACCTTCCTAGAATTGTGTGACACGATCAAAAATCGTGATGTATCTGCAAACACTATTCGACTAAGGCTATTTCCCTTCTCTCTGACAAGCGGAGCACGAACATGGTACAAGTCACTGCCCGTAAATCAGAAGTCTACATGGGAAGATGTGATCAGAAACTTCTTAGCAAAATACTTCCCGGAGTCCAAGGTGGATGAATGCCGCTCCAAAATTGCGGAATTCAAAATGAAACCAGACGAGTCCTTGTATGATGCAAAGGAAAGATTCTTCAACCTGCTCAGAAAGTGTCCTCAACATGGTTTCCATGACTGGGAGAGACTGAGAAAGTTCTACAGTGGTCTGACCCCAGCATGGAAATCCATGCTCGATGCTGCTGGTGGTCAACATTTGCTTTACATACCGATGGACCAAGCCTGGGCAAAGATTGAAGCCATGAGTGTCAACCGTTCTGTTCTAACTGATGATGGTAATCTCACTCCCCCTCGTGGTTTATGTGTTGTAGGTACAGTAGAGAAGTCAGACATTGAAAAGCTTCAAGAGCAAGTGGCAGCGTTGTCTGTAAATCAAGGAGTTGGAAGTTCTGCGCAGGGACAGCAACCTGATGTGATCTGTGGACTGTGTCAAGGTGCTCATGCAACTGACACATGCGAGCAAATCACAGCTGAGAGCTGTAACTATGCAGGAGCTTTTCCAAATAGACACCCGAATTTGTCTTACTCAAACAACAACGCCTTGAATTCACATCTCTTGAACAAGCCACAGCAACAACAGTTCAACCCTCAGCAGAATCAGGGATTCGTTCAGAACAGGGGCCAACATTTTCAGAATCCAGGTTTCCAACCTCAAATCCAGCAGAGGCCGCCTCAGAATTTCCAGAACTTTCAGCCCAATCAGAGTTTCCAGCCTCAGTTTGTCCCAAACCAAGGCCAGTGGAATCAGAATCAGAATCAAAATCAGAATCAGAATCAAAAGCCTCCTTCAAGGCTTGAGAATTTGATGACTGATTTCATCACTAGTCAGAAAGAGATCAACAATCAACTGCAAGCCTCCATCAGAAATGTGGAGACCCAAGTTACACAGATGGCTAATGAGATGCAAAAAAGGGACAAAGGTACATTGCCAAGCACTGCGGAAAAGAACCCGCAATGCAAGGCAATAACCTTGAAATCTGGAAGAGTACTAGCCGGACCGAAGGGAGCAGATACTGGAGCAGAACGTGAGGAAGATGATATTGTTGACAATACTGGTAAGGAAGCGGATAATGAGAATGAAGCGGAAAAAGAGACAACCGAATTGCAGACTGAAGTTGCGCCTGAAACGGCTGAATCAGATAAGGGTACAGGTGAAGGTACAACTTCCTTCCCTTCACCACCAAAAATTGCTAATAACAAGTACATGCCCAGGATTCCTTATCCTGCGCGTCTTAAAAATAAAGAACATGATCTTAAATTCAAGAAATTTCTGCAACGATTAAAGTCTGTAGAGATAACCATTCCTCTCACAGAAATGATTTCCGAAATGCCCATCTATGCTAAGTTCTTGAAAGAATTGATTTCAGGAAAAAGGCAGGTTGAGCAGGAAGAGGTAATTATTCTCAACAGCACATGCAGTGCCATCGTTCAGAGGAGAATGCCTGAAAAGAAGGAGGACCCCGGATGTTGCACACTTCCAGTACAATTCGGAAAGGCCAAAGTGAGTATGGGACTTTGTGATTTAGGATCAAGCATCAATGTGATGCCACTAGCTATGGCAATCCGCCTTAAGCTTGGAGAGATTCAACCAATCAAGATGAGACTGCAGCTTGCAGACAGATCGATCACTCAGCCCGTAGGAATCCTTAAGGATGTTGTGGTCAAAACCGGGCAGGTTCTTTTCCCGGTCGACTTCATCGTCCTCGATATTGAAGAGGATTCTGAGATGCCGCTTATCCTTGGACGCCCATTTCTAGCCACTGGTGGTGCACTGATTGACGCCAAATCCGGAAAGGTCACCTTAAGGGTCGATGGCGAGGAGATCATCTTTGATATGGAGAAATTGCAGAAATTTCCGAATGACAGTTCTTGTTTTTCTTTTGAAAATGTAATAGTTAGGGAAGAGCCAGACTCTGAACTTGATTGTGAAATGATGCTGGATGAACTATCAAAGCAGGTACTGAAGCCTGCTGGCGTGGAGCACAAAGGGTGCAAAGCCGTTCACTTTGCCGATCCCGAAACAGGGGATCTGGAGGAGTTTGACTGCATCGAATTCCATGATGACGCAAACCAAGAGGAAGAAGAGGATCCTGTACTGATGCAGGATCCCGAAGGTAAATCTGTTCTCCCACTACCCATTTCTCGCAAACTACTCCCTTCCGTTGAATGCCCACCAGAGCTTGAACTTAAAACATTACCTGATCATCTCAAGTATGCGTTTCTCGCAGAACATAAAAATTTACCCGTGATTGTTTCGGCTAAGCTCTCCCAAGAGCAAGAAAATGCTCTGGTGGTCATTCTTAAGAAACATGTACATGCAATAGGTTGGACCATTTCTGATATAAAAGGAATAAGCCCGTCTATTTGCATGCACAGGATTCTAATGGAAGAAGAGTTTAAACCCTCCCGTCAACCTCAGAGGCGATTGAATCCCCTTATGCAAGAAGTGGTAAGGAAAGAAGTTATCAAGCTCTTAGATGCTGGTATAATCTATCCTATCTCTGATAGCAAATGGGTTAGCCCAGTGCAGGTCGTACCCAAACGAGGAGGGATGTGCATAACCAAGAATGAGCAAGGAGAAGAGGTTGCAACCAGGCCAGTGACCGGATGGAGAGTTTGTATCGACTACCGGAAGCTGAACGAGGCCACACGCAAGGACCATTTTCCATTGCCATTCATTGATCAGATGCTTGAGAGGTTGGCAGGGAGAGAGTTTTATTGCTTTTTGGATGGTTATTCTGGTTATAATCAGATTGTTATTTCTAGTGAAGACCATGATAAAACCACTTTTACTTGCCCGTACGGCACTTTTGCCTATCGACGGATGCCTTTTGGTTTGTGCAATGCACCTGCTACTTTTCAAAGATGCATGATGTCTATTTTCTCTGAATTTATCGAAAAATGCATTGAGGTCTTCATGGATGACTTCTCTGTATATGGAGATACGTTCGAAGATTGTTTGACCAATCTTGCTAAGATTTTAAAGAGGTGTGAGGACACTAACTTGGTTTTAAATTGGGAAAAGTGCCATTTTATGGTCACTGAGGGCATAGTGTTAGGTCACCGCATTTCTCGTGCAGGCATTGAAGTTGATCCAGCCAAAGTTTCCATCATTTCCAATCTCCCTCTCCCCAACTCGATCAAATCAGTTAGGAGCTTCTTAGGGCATGCCGGTTTTTTACCGGCGATTCATTAAGGATTTCTCTAAAATTGCCAAGCCGCTCACTAATCTGCTTTGTAAAGAAAATCCTTTCTTAATAAATGAAGCGTGTGTCCAAGCCTTTGACACGCTCAAGAAGATGTTGGTTTCTGCACCGATAGTGCAACCACCCGATTGGTCACTACCTTTCGAGGTAATGTGCGATGCTAGTGGTCTCGCCGTAGGCGCAGTTCTTGGACAGCATAAGGATGGGAGACACTGCGTAATTCATTACGCAAGTCATGCCCTGAATGAAGCCCAAATTAACTACACTACAACGAAGAAAGAGATGTATGCTGTAGTCTTCGCGTTTGACAAGTTCAGACAGTATCTTATAGGTACGAAGACTATAGTATACACCGATCACTCTGCATTGAGATACTTGTTTAGCAAACAAGATGCAAAACCTCGATTAATCAGGTGGGTACTTTTGCTGTAAGAATTCGATATCATAATAAAAGATAGGCGAGGTCGAGATAATGGTGCTGCTGACCACTTATCTCGATTAGATAATGATAAAAAGGAAAAAGCCGTTAATGAAGAGTTTCCGGACGAACAGTTGTTCGCGTTGCATCTGCATAACCAAGCTTGTCCATGGTTTTCCGACATCGCTAACTTCTTGGCGTGCGGAATAACCCCACAGTTTTCGAACTATCATCAGAGGAATAAGTTCAAACGAGATGTATTAAGTTACTTCTGGGAAGAACCTTATCTCTTCAAACACTGCGCCGATTCAACAATCAGGCGATGTGTAACCGAGCATGAAGCCTATCAAATTGTCAGAAAATGCCATGAATCAGAATATGGAGGTCACCATGGTCCCGCTCGAACGGCCCACAAGGTCCTCGAATGTGGATTTTATTGCCCTCACATCTATGAAGATTGCAGGACATTTGTGAAGGGCTGTGACAGATGCCAAAGATTAGGAAACATCTCCAAGAGGGATGAGATGCCTCAAAAGGGGATTCTCACACTTGAGATCTTTGATGTATGGGGCATTGACTTCATGGGACCGTTTCCACCATCTGGTGGAAACTACTATATCTTGGTAGCTGTCGATTACGTATCCAAATGGGTCGAGGCTGTCGCATTACCGACCAATGATGGTAGCCAAGTCATCAAGTTCCTCAAGAACAACATTTTCAGTCGATTTGGCGTACCTAGGGTGGTGATATCTGATGGAGGAACACACTTTATTAATAAAGGTTTTGAAACTTTAATGAGTAAAAATGGGATCCTCCATAAGATAGGCACGCCTTATCATCCCCAGACTAGTGGTCAAGTCGAAGTATCCAACCGCGAAATCAAACATATACTCGAAGCCACAGTCGGGATAACCCGCAAGGATTGGGCACGTAAGCTCAATGATGCTCTATGGGCATACCGCACAGCATATAAGACTCCTATCGGGATGTCCCCTTACAGACTTGTCTTCGGAAAAGCCTGTCATTTGCCTGTAGAGCTAGAGCATAAAGCTTACTGGGTCGTTAAAACGCTTAATTTCGATCCGAAAGTTGCTCAGAGCAAACGTAAGTTGGACCTCAATGAAATTGAGGAAATACGAGCGCAAGCTTATGAAAGCTCTCGAATTTACAAGGAGCGGACCCAGAAGTTGCACGATCGCCGGATTAAACCTAAGTATTTCTATGTTGGTCAACATGTGTTATTGTTCAATACTAGGTTGAAGCTGTTCCCCGGAAAGCTCAAATCTAGATGGGAAGGACCACATGAAGTACTAGAGGTGTTCAAAAATGGAGCTGTCAGGATCCGAACTGATAGGGGCGATATAGTGGTGAATGGACAACGATTAAAAGAGTACCTTGGACAGTTCGATCCGGAGAAACAAAGCTAAGCAGTGGCAGACCCGGCTTACATTCAATAAGAAACAGCATTTAAAAACACAAAAATTTCAGTATATATATATATAGATAGTATATATTTATAGTACTTATTTCACGACAAGAAAGTACCCAAAGATCAATTAAACATTTAGAGTACTAAGACTCTAAATGTGAGGATGTTGATATTTGGAGAAAATCTAACGCGTCTTATTTGTCTGTCTTGCAGAAGTTCGGAACCACCAAAAAGAAGGAGCAGATAAGAGTAACATGGAAAAACCAGGTTCTTGGTTGGATTAGTTCCATAAGTCTGAGAAAACGCTTTCGGAAATTGAAGAAATTCAATACCCGAAATAAAATTCACAAATAGATGGAACTGACCCAACCTAATTTTATGCAAGTGGATTGTTTAATTTTCAGCCCAGCATTTTGAATTTACTTGGACTGAATTTATTCAGCCCAAATCAAAGAAAAGGACTCAGGCCCACCATCACACTCGGGCCCAGTCCAAGAAATTTGAAAATTTAAAATTCTTTGTCGCGGAAGGTCCTTTGTCGCGATGTCATGCATCGCGACCAGGCCCTGTTTCGCGACAAACCCTCTTTTGTTCTTAACCCTTCTCTGCTGGTTGTCGCGATGCACTTTGTCGCGGAGCATGACTCCGCGACCAAGCCCTGCTCCGCGACACAACCTGCGTTGACCTTGTCTCTATACTGAACTTTGTCGCGATAGCCTTGTCGCGGAGTATGACTCCGCGACCAACCCTCGACTCCGCGACCTCTCTGATGTCGCCATGCCTTGTCGCGGAACCTTGTTCCGCGACAAAGTCTCGGATTCCGCGACAAAAGTTCTAGTATTTATACCCCCCCACCCCCTCCAGTCTCTTTTCACTTTCACTTGTCATTTCAACTTCCTTCAGCTTCTTCATCTTCCTTTCCCCCATCTTCTTCTTATCCGAACGAACACCACGTGTTCTTCGCAACCTTGTCACTCTTTTTCTAAGGGGATACTATGGACCGATTTCACGGACTCCTCCCAAACCTTGGACCCGTGCCTAGACCCGAGCCAAGGAGGGGAGGGTAAACCCTTTTCTCACCGTGTTCATGGCACCCATTCGGATCTCTTGTTTTATTTTCATTTTTGTTGTGTTCTTGATGTGATGTGGTTAGTGTGCACGTTTAACTTTAGATTTTTGGAGGTTTTGAGTGCTTCCGGTTATGAGCACCATTTTGAAGTTTTTGAGAACTTGTTTTGAAAACTGTTAATGGATAAAGATTTTGAAGTTTAAAACTGGAAAGAACAAACTGATGAACATTTGGGTATTGTTTTGAATATCTTGATGTTATTGGTTTGATTGATCTTGCTGTGACTTGCACAGTGTTGTGTTGGTGTAATAAAAGAGGTAAGATCTTTTTGGGCACATTTGTTCTCATGTTAGAAATCTCATGGGAATAAATGTTTGTTTGTTTATGGAAACATAGTACAAACACCCAATGAGAAGCTTCCACTTTTAATAAAAGCAACCTTTTAGAAAAAGACAAAAAGAGTTATTTTTGTTTAATGTTTGACTTGAGTTTTTGTTCCCAATGGAACACTAGTGTGAGTAAGATAGCAGTATTTTTGTCACCCAACTGCTATCAATTTCAAAAATCAAAAATGGGACCACTCACATCCCACTTTTATTAAATAAAATAAGTCAACCGTTTCAAAGTAAAAACAGTGTTTGCAAATTTTTGGATGCTCTAGCTGTCCAAACAGTTCGAGCTATCCAGAAATAGCAGATCCGTTCCGCCACGTCTTCATTGCACATTCCAATATTCGAGCATTCCATTTCCATCTGTCCATCCCATTCCACCTCCAACAAGTGTCTCGGACTTGTTTAATAAAATCGAAAAACTTTTGGGCCCAATGGGCCATTAAAAAGATTTTAGGCTCAATGGCCAATTTTGTTTTATTTTGGGCTCCTTAGCCCATTTAAAACCAAATATTATTTACATGTGCTTTAAATCAAAATTCAAGTCAGAAATTTAATAATCTCACATCTAGAGCAAAGCTCTAAATGTGAGGATGTTGGTTTCCAAACTTGAATAATTTCTGAAAATTTTTTGAAATTTGGATTCATAACTTCTTATCTATTCAGGGGTAATCCTCCCATTCCAGATCCTGCACCAGAAGGAACCAAGTTGCTGGACTTACCGCTCGAACTCCTTGGTGAAATTCTCTCCCGGATAGGAGAGGATGAAATCAGGGAGGTGTTTGTTGCACAACGGATATGCAAGAAGTTCAGGGATGCTGGGAACCTTGCCACCGTGTACAAACGATGCGAGGTTGACTCCTCCACTGTGAAGAGATGGCAAGAAAGGATCCGTTGGCAGAAGGAGAGATTCCTACGAACATGCACAGCGGCAGGAAACTTCAATCTCCAGATCATTCCAGCACTCATGGCATTTGCAGAAGGGAATGAGGAGCAAGCCTGTGAACTGCTGCGCCCAGGAATTGAGGACAACCATAAGGCATCAATCTTCACCCGGGGACTGATACTTATGAGTAAGACGGATGAAAGGCAAGTTGAACAAGGGATCAGAATGATCGGAAGGATGGTAACAGATCGGTCAATTCTTCAGTACACGTCTACCAATGTCCTCGGATGGATGACGGACAACCCAGACACTCCATACCTATGGGCTAATCAAGGAGACAGAGTCTACTGTCCAAGGAGGCACGAGCCCATGAGGGACCATAATGGCTGGTGTCTGCGGTGTGAATTGACCAGCCACATCCACTGGGCCAGATTTCTGTTCTGAAGAAAGAAGGAAGAATCCTAGTTTACTGTGCCCTGCTTTATTTCATTTCCGTTTTAGTAGTAGTAATCTGCAAGGGATTCCTCCTTTTGTGTGTGCAGGTTTGTACTAACTGCACGAGAATCCCTTGCCTCGGATGTATTTATTTGCTTTCCCCAAATTGGAACTCAGCTTTTGAGACCACTGAACAGATCTTTACTTGCTTTCCTTTTCAAAAAAGATGTCTGTACAGTCCGAGATGAATAAGTGACTGTCAGACCAAAAATATGTTGTTGGCATACTTAGTATGTCAGCAGTGCCTCTTTACTGCTTTAAATTGAATAACCAGCAAAAATATGCATAAACTTGCTCTAAATTCACATGTTGAATTTAGGCTTGTGATTAAATTTTCAAACTTTTAAATTGGGATAATATAATTAAGACGTGCATGAAATGAATTCCTGAGGTTTTGAGCTGTAAAAATTTAATGATGCGATCAGCTTATTGGGTAATAAATCTGCATGTTAGAGATTTCGATTGAATAAATTGTTAGAACTAAGCTCTGATTAAATTTGAGAATATTGTATGACATGAATCAACCCAACTTTGTGAGATTTGAGCCATGAGTCACTTTTACTCATTTATTCTCTTTGATGTGTGAATCATTTTGATTAAAGGAAACTAGAACTTGCAATTGGGGCCGATTCAAGACCACGCCATATTCCCAAAAATCGAGCATATGATCGAGGCACCTAGAAAACCCAAATTTTGGCCTTCTTTTGAAATCCAAACCCAAAAATATTTTCCCTTTAGGATTAACCACTTTGAGCCTTAAGCCTAATTTTTCTTTGAAACCCATTATATTATTCCTAGCCTTATAAAAAGACCAAAGAAATTCGAACCCAAGTGTGCAAGGATAAATTCTATCAAAGGCATTAAATTTCTGATCATCAATCCATATAAATCGGTATCTCATAAACCGATTCAAAAAAAAAAGAGAGAGAGAGAGAGAGTTGAATTTCATTCAACACAAATAAATTGCAAATGACAAAGCAAATTAGACATAGTCTAATGTCATGCAATAGAAAAGAAAAAGAAAGAAAGACAAAATATATTGATGATCATAAATTTTTAAATAAAAATGTGCCAAGTTATGATAGAATTAATTCTTGTCACTTCTTAGCCCAATTATTCCCCTTTCCTACCAAACGTTACAACCGTATGCCCCATTATAACCCTTAAATAAGACCTCATGATCTCGATTTGAAGAAATGAGCCGGTGGCGAGTTGGTCTGATTGCAAGCTTATGGGATAATTTAATTAAATTTGATTTTGAGCGTTCATGATAAACCCAATTGAGAGTGAGTGAATTTTCCGATTCTCTTATATGTGAGGCTCTGTCTTATCGCACATGTTCATGTCATCCCTTGAGTCTCATCCTTAATCTTTGCATCTTTCAAACATGATGTTCATGAAGGATTAATAAGAATGTTTGATTTGTAGGCCCGATATAGTGAGCAAGTATCATTTCATTAAACACTGCAATCAAGGGAGTTTAATACTTGTAGTTTTTGATTGTCTTATCCCAATCCAAAAAGAATGTGATTTATGAAGCCACGAAAATGAATTGAATATGTAGAGTCCGTGTTCTTACGAACATTGACTCTGACTGCTCGGGGACGATCAGTATTAAATGTGAGGATGTTGATAATGGCCAGAAATGACCATTATTTTCAATCCATTTCCGTATCTTAAACGGGCATTTGATCGCATTCCGGTCTTACAATAAGTAAGAAAGCAGTCGAATTGGACTGATTTATGCATAATTGTAAAAATATTGAGCTGGTGTGAAAAAGGCATAAATATGTAATTTTATTACATAATTATGTTAGAAAAATCCAAAAACATGAGAAAAAGAAAAGAAAAGAAAAAGGAATGAAAAGATGGGAAAAAGATAGAAAAGCCCACAAAAAGAACATCTTCGGCCCATCTGGCCCAATCCAGCAGGCCAGGAACACCTTTGTCGCGGAAGCCCCTTTGTCGCGATGCATGATTCCGCGACAAAGGAGGGTTCCGCGACCAAGCAGCTCAGATGAAGAGGAGACCAGCCAAGCCCTTTGTCGCGATGACCTTTGTCGCGATGGCATGCTCCGCGACAAAGGCATGACTCCGCGACCAAGACACCCAATTAGAGACACAAGACCCAGTCGAGAAGCCTTGCCACATGCAGTGTGTTCCGCGACCAAACTTGATGCTCCGAGACAAAGCTGTGATGTGTGTGATGTCTTAAGACACAATGGGCTAGAATCAAGGCCCATGGGCTTAGGGTTACACCTCTATAAATATGAGGTGTTTCCTTTGAGCTAAGAAGGTTGGAATTTTTGTAAGAACTCTCTTGAAGACAAGCTTGGGTTTCAGCTTTAGGTAGTGTAGTTTAGTTTTTATTTTTTGTATTATTTAATTCTTGTTCATAGTTTAGCTTAGTTAAGGATTTATTTCCTGTTTTATGCTTTCCAGTAGCCTTAGATAGCCACTTTTATATCATGTTTTGGTTTCTAAACTCTTGTTTTAGGGTTTGTAATACCCAAATCATGGGTATTAACAACACCCCTTCAATAATATGGGAAAACATTCATCATTTGTGTCCCAAATCATGAAATGGGTCTCACACCCCATGGATCTATGCTTTCTTTTTCATTTTGGGGTCACTTGACCCCCATTATGCTATTTTCATATTTACGGTTAGCATTTTATGGATAATGTTGTGTGTATGTGTGATCAAACCCTAGATTAGGACTCTTGCTTTATTTTTAATATTCTGTCCAGTTTTGTTTAAGCATGTTCTTCCTTATTTTGAATGTTTCTTGTTTGTTTTCAGCTTAGAATAGCTTTTTGATCTGAAATAGGGTGAGATCACGCTGTTTGCATGCCACTGTTCATTTCTGCTTTTTCTGACTCTTGTCCTGAACCGCCTTTGTCGCCAACCGCCTTTTGTCGCGGAACCACGTTCCGCGACAAAATGGTCGTTCCGCGACAAAGGTGTCCAAAGACACTTGTCTCCATAATTTAAAACCCTTTTGTCGCGGAACACCTTGTCGCGGAGCCACGTTCCGCGACAAAATCCTTCCATGCATAGCGACAAAGGAGCCAAACTCTTGTATTTTGTCTGCATGGCTTTTTGTCGCGGAATCATCTTGTCGCGGAACCACGTTCCGCGACAAAATCCCATTCTGAGACAGAAAAATTATGCCATGTTCCTTATTCTTTGAACACTTTGTCGCGGAACCACTTTGTCGCGGAACCACGTTCCGCGACAAACTATCCATGCATAGCGACAAAGGTTCAAATGCTTTAAGAATTTTCTGAAAACTCTTTGTCGCGAAACACTCTTGTCGCGGAACCACGTTCCGCGACAAAATCTTGCATAGCGACAAAGAAGCATTATGCTTCCAAAAATTCTAAAAACTTGTCGGGATACCCATGTCGCGGACCTCGGTCCGCGACAAAATTTATGATATTGCGACAAAGATTCCCTTCTCTCTATTTAATTTCAAACAACTTTCATTCTCTTCCTACATTATATTGCAACACTCACATCATAACCCCACGGGTTAAGGTGTAACATTCTGGAATTGCAATATAGGGTGTTATGCTGCCCAAATTTTGATTCTCCATTTGCATCACTTAATTAATTGAACCCTTGAGTCATTAATGATTAAAGAGTGAGATTAGCAATAATTACACATCAATAATCATCATGATTAAAGGACCTTTGTTCAATTTCCATTAAAACACTCCTCTATAAAAAAAATCTTGATGGCTTAAACAGATAATCCGGACTGTAATTAATTATGGTAGGAATGATTATTTAAGATCATCAATTGTGGACCCAATCCACAACCTTGCATGAGAAACCAATGTCTCTCATACAAGGAACTTTCTTTTATTTCTTGTTGATTTTGTCGTCGCGTGTTGTGTGCAACAATTAGTAAAGAATACATCAGATTAATGTTGGCGGGTACTCCCTCATGGATAACTAGCTCGTATTCTGGGTATTAATTACTAAGTGTTATTTTGCATGGTCTGGATGACTGTCAGTGGAAGCCTTGGCGGTTCGCCCATCCGGGGTTATAATAGCTGCTCGGCTGACTCCCATCCAGATACAGTTTTATTTTTCTTATCTTAATTTCCAAACCCAAATTCCAATCTGTAATGGGAGTCAGTTGGCATCAGTCAATGCTAACTGATGATCATTATAGAAGAGAAACATGTAGGTTTTTATTCAAATTCACAGACAGTGGAGACCCAACTGGTATTGACACCACCATTATAGGATCTAAGCTGTCTAAATCCGCTCCATCTAAGTAATTGGGAAATTGGACAGTAGATGTTTACAGTCCACCTGATTACTCTGCCCTTACTTTGGTCTCTTGACCACTTCATATCTGTGTTACACCTTCTGTCTAGACCCGCATCTATATTTTGGGTCAATTAATTTTACACTTCCCTATATCTTTATGCATGATAATATTATGTACTATTGTGGTCTGTAGTTATTTTGGGATCCTTCCCTTGGACAATAGAAGTCTAGATCTTAAATAGATATTGTGTAACAAATTTCCAACAAAAATCTCCTTATAAAATCCGGATCTGAGTAAGGGATAAATTCCTCAGTTATGACTAATTCATATCCTGTCAAGGGTTGTATTTTGGGAAATTAGAAACAGATTCAGCGATTAGGTCTCGCCTAGACTGAAAGGGTCTGTGTTTTAACTGAGAGTCTAGTACCTGATAGGGAATGATTTTCAAATCCATTATTTTCCAAAATTGCTGGTTGTTGGAAATCTAAGATTGAATACTACACCGAGATGGGGTCCACTTGGACTCAAATACAGTGTAGTAAATAATCTCAGAGGAACATCATCCAGGCCTTGGTTATTTTCTAAGATAGGGTTGAGTTTTCTTTCAACTGCTGTCCTCTTCTGCCAAAGCCTAATTTTTGAGTCCTGAGTGAGTGCATCCGGAACGAACTAAACCATTAGTTAGTTTCATTAGTTTGTATCTCATAATCACCCGGACGGAAGTGAATACTGCGAGCATTTCACCAAGAGCCGGGAATTCTTGATCCATACCCAGTCATCTTGACTGGGTGCTGTCTTTTACTACCAGGGTCAGATTTTCAAAACCTCCGAGTGATAGGTTTTAAATGCTTTCTTTACTGCTTTCTTTTAACCGCTTTCATTAGAGGTCACTCGGTTGAATTGAGAGTTGTGTAACTGCTACTAGGATTGACAGTTAAGGGATAGTTCAGAGCTTGATTAGAATCTTTGGGTGTGACATGGGAGAATGATAGTAGTACTTGGCATTTCAATAAATGATATGTCGGGTGTTGCTTTTCCACCACAGATGAAGTAACACACCCAGGCCAGGGCAGTTACGAATCTGTGGTATCTTAGAATTTGCGGTCTTAAGAACATGTAAACTCATATTGTAAGTACCTGTCTGTTAAAGGGAAAGCATTATTGAGAGCATGAGAATTAGCTATCTGATAGAATTATCCCAAACAAAGATCTGTGTTAAAAATGGAAGTTTATTACTGCTGTATCTAAATCTTGTCCGATTTTCATTCTTTTCTTCCTGTCCCTTCTGTCTACATTGTGATTCAGCTTCACGGTTGGCACAATGTAATTTTTCCCTGCTTTCATAGATAATGTTTACCGCATTCTTAGAATAATTTGTACCCGCTTTCTAGAATAGATTTATTCGCTTTATAGAGTCACTTAAATGCTTTTGTAATCAAGTTTAAATTCATGTCGGTAGTTATTAATCACCTTTCAAACCTATTGAGCAATACGAATGGAAAATCTAGTAAAACGGCGTGGGCCTTGCTTCTATCGCACATCCTCCAGTGAACGATCCGGTCTTACTATAAATTACTGCAATTTTTGACACCGTGCGCTTTCGAGCCACAGTTTCTTAAACACGAGCAATAAAAACATGACAACTTATAAATATATCCCTAGTCACAACCCCGCCATCATAAATTGGTTTCATTAAATAAAACCTAAACCAGGATCATGATTTTTCGGAAAATACTCATGTAGTGGGAATCTGTCAAAAGTTTCATGGCAGGAAATCTTATGGCAAGAATTGATGAGAAGTATCATGGCATATTTGCCGGGGATCCTCAGTGTGACAGGCTGAAGGTCAACCTATCCCGGCTGTGCCATGAGATTTGTCAACATTTCATGACAGAGAGGACCACAGCGCCATTTGAAACCAAAGCACCACACTTGAGTAATAAAAAGACTAATAATCTTGATATATCCCTAAACCCTTTCCCGTGAATCATAACTCTTTTCATTTAATAAATCTAACCTGGTATAATTTAAGAAAATGCTCGTGTGGGAAATTGTCAAAAGTTTCACATTCCGTCCCAACTTCTTCCTCCAAGACATCAGACACTACAAAACTAGGTATCTGTTTGTTGCCGCCAACATACTCCTTTGTGATTAACCCTTCCGCAAGTAAGTCCCTCTTCATCTGTACATCCTCCGAGGCCGATGCGTTCCCGTTGAGTGCCTCTTTGAAAGAGGAAAAATTTGATCTTGTCGGAGAACCATGACCAGCCGCCGCTGTATGCTTATCCCTCTCGGAAGAATTCGCCGCAGACGAAACCCTAGCCATCCTTTAATAAAACTTTAAGTTAAAGTGTGTGAACAGTAACAAAAAGATTTATAATAAATATTTAAAGATAATATTTAAAAAATATAATATAAATATTTAAAACAAAATTTAATTGTGAAATAATTTTTTTCTTAAAAAACTATCGGCATTTATGTGAGTTAAAAAATACTATTAGAAAAATATAGTATAAAAAATACTATCAATTAGTGTCGTATTCCTTTCTTAAACAGGGGGAATGTGCGGACACTTAACATTTTGGATTGTGCACCAGAAAGACCATTGATTGTGTCGTATCCCACAAAAGTACCAGTGTCAGTGTGTGTCCGCGGGACACGGGTACTCCACCCTTTTAGAAGAGTTCAAGAAACACAGGATCAAAGTCTCTTGATTGCTGATGGATATAAAAGATTTGTATATTCTCAAAATATGTTATTATTGAATCCATATTACTTTTCATTCATTGCGCAAATTCTTCCTCTCAACCTTTATATTTTTCTCTCTTGATTGATCGACAATTTGGTTTACACTAGTTTGTTTAAAATGAGCCAGGCCGAGCTTAGCTCTTTATTAAACAAGTATTAAAGTAAAATTGGTTCCTCACTTAACGAACAAATCGAGTTCGAGTTTTAACAAGTCAAATCAATATCAAGTTTGAACCAATCGAGTTCAAGTTCTTAACGAGTCAAATTAATACTCCACAACTGTTACATTTATTGGAAAACGGAGGAGTATCAAGTTCGAAACTAGCGCACTATAATAATCAAACTAAAATGACTTGAGTGTCAAACTAAAATATTGATTATAATGAGTTAGTTTCAAACTCCACAAAATTTTAATCTTTATCTGATTATTCCAGGGAATGGATTGTGTGCAGCCACCTGTTTTGTAATGTGAGAGTTGTATTGTGTGATGGATGAAATTGTATGTTTTGTGTGATGCAAAAAATGTAATAGAAGAGATATTTTTGTGATGCCACGTTAATGTTTTGTAATGTCTGCACCGTTTTGTTTTGTGAGGTGCAGCACTTTTGTGATGGTTGCACGGGATTGATTATTCCACTCAATAGTTGGAAACATAGTTATCAAAATCGCGATCCTGATCGTAGGATCCTACTAATGAAAAACGATCCGGATCGCCATAGGATCGAAAATATGGTAGGATCGCGGTGGGATCGGTAGGATCGGAGTAGGATCGTAGGATCGCTGAGCGATCCGATCCTACTCCTTTTTTTTTCGGGTGCAAAATTACTTATTATCTTTGGTCATGATGTTATTTTTGTCAATTTTATTTAATGTATCTTTGCATATATTGAACTCAAAATTGTTGGGTTCTATGTCAGTGTTTAACTTCTATTGGATCATTAATAAGCATACAATTAACTATAAAATTATTATTAAAAATTAATCTAAAATATATATTTTCAATTATATATGTCACCAGTTTAGTGAGATAATTACCAAATATTATTTTTAAAAATATAAATAATAATTTCATAGGATCTTAGGATCCCGATTTGATCATACGATCCCGATCTTGCAAAGACAAAAATGATCCTACTTAGGATCCCGATCTTGATAACCTTGGTTGGAAAGGCAGAATGCTAATTTAAGCAATTTCAATATGGTTGAATTATTGTTTGAAAAAAAAAGGAAAGAAAAAAAAACAAACAAACATGTGAGATCTGTTTGAAGGGCACTACAACCGTCGGATCTTTTGACCGTTGAGTAAATAAGTCCAGATTTGGTTTTGCCGAAATCCATCGAGGCCAACGCGATAAGGCGGGGCCTATGCTGAGCCATTGAGGAGCGGCGAAAACCACAATCAATCACCTGACAAAACCACAACGGGATCCCATCCATCCATCGCTCGATCGTGATTTCTTGATGGGCTTCTCCGCCATGAGCAGGCAAGGCAACTCGATAACCCCTGGAGTTCTGACTCTTGTTCGGTTTTTTCTTTTCTTCTTTTTCCATTTATCGATTCAATTAGCCAATTCGTTATCCGTGATTCAGTGGCTGCTGCAGTTCGTGCACCCTGGGGGTTCTGGGGTGGAAGTCATCCAGCTTGTTCGCGCCTCTGGATTTTACCCCCGCCAGAGGGTCAATTAGGGTTGTGTTCCCTCCCAAGCAACTGAAGCGGTTCATTGGCCCTCGCGCATCTGCTTCTTCGTCTGGTACCTTTTCTAGGCCTATTGTGACGCGTATGGTTTTGCTTTGTAATCATATTCGTTGGGAAAATTCTGCTGGAACGAATGACTCTGGTTTAGGGTTTTAGACATTTTGGTGGCTCATTCTAAGACAAGAATAATGTGGAATGGAAAAATGATTCTGTTTTCATGATGAAGCGAATTCAAGTTGAATTTTTTTATAAGACTTTTTTGTGAGAAATTTTATTGAAAATTTGCAATGGTGGAGTTGGAAGAGATTAAGGACTCAAAAATTCTTTGTTTGTAATAATTCAAGGATGTAGTAATGTATTTAAATATTAGTTGTTGATTGTTATTAAGTTTTGAAAAACCAGAATATTTGATGTGAAAGGTTCTGGGGTTGGAAATTTTTGTGAATTGCAGTTAAGCATAGGCAACGAATGTGTCTATGTGAAAGGTTCACAAACTAGAGAGAATGGGGGTTTCCTTTAGTTATGCATCAGTTTTGAGTTTATGGATGCTCATTTTGCGACTCGTTCTAACTTGTATCTCATTTTCTTAGGTGTTGTTAAGTTAGTAGCTTTTCTTTCCATATTACCATGATTATCTGAGTTGTTTTTACTCATGATTATCCAACTGGAATTCAGATCCCCTTTTGGTGAAGGCTGCCAGAGGAGAGCCAGTTAGTCGACCTCCAGCATGGATGATGCGCCAAGCAGGAAGGTACATGGCAATCTACAGAAAGCTTGCAGAGAAATATCCATCCTTCAGAGAGAGATCAGAGACAACTGATCTCATTGTGGAAATTTCTTTGCAGCCTTGGGAAGCTTTCCGGCCTGATGGCGTTATTATTTTCTCTGATATACTTACCCCACTTCCTGCATTTGGTGTTCCTTTTGACATAGAAGAGGTGAGGGGTCCTATAATACATTCTCCCATTCGTTCTGAAGAGGGATTGAAAGCATTGCACCCGATTGATTTGGGGAGGTTGGAGTTTGTCGGGGAGTCTCTTAGTATATTGCGGAAACAGGTTTGTCGTGCTTCCCAAATAATGACCCTTGCCCCTGGATTGATTATGGAATTGATGAAGTTGCTGTTTATTTTCTGATATTTTAGGTAGGGGGACAAGCTGCCATATTGGGTTTTGTGGGAGCTCCCTGGACCATTGCTACCTACATTGTTGAAGGTGGGACAACTCGCACATATACAACAATAAAGAGTATGTGCCATACGGCACCCCATTTGCTGAGGAGTCTTTTGTCTCATCTGACAAAGGCAATATCTGAATATGTCATCTATCAAGTGCAGTCCGGAGCTGATTGCATACAAATATTTGATTCATGGGGCGGTCAACTACCACCTCATATGTGGGAGCAATGGGGGAAGCCTTACATAAGTGAGGTACTTCAAGCTTTACTATCTGTCCTTGCCTTTTCTTTGTAATGAAATGATCAAAGCTGTATGTATACACTTATGAAATGCAGATAGTAAGAGTCGTGAAGGAGAGGTGCCCTCAAACTCCACTTGTGCTCTATATTAATGGAAATGGCGGGCTTTTGGAGCGGATGAAAGGGACTGGAGTTGATGTGATTGGGCTTGACTGGACGGTGGATATGGCAGATGGAAGGAAGCGCCTCGGAAATGATATTGGTATTCAAGGAAATGTAGATCCTGCCTGCCTATTTTCCACGCTTCCTGCATTGACCGACGAAATTAACAGGTTTGAGCAATCAACTTAAGATTTATGATCTAATGTTAGAGCAATTGAATTTTATGGCAAAAAAGTTTCATTCATTGATCCCATGTCTGTCCATTTGTGTGCTTTTGCATGCCACAAATTCTAGCTCGAACTAAAAAATCGGATTCCAATCAGTTTCAGACTTCTAATCTATCTTAGTAAAATGGTGCTTTTTCCACAGTGGCTGGTCACCGCATCTTGTTGATTTCATTGGGCCCCAATGCCAGGTTTTGTTTCCACTTGGGTTCAATGGGTGAAAATTTGTCGTGAAATGAGGTGGTGCATATATTAGATGAATAGGTGGATATGATACCACATATTGATCAAACATCTCCGATGACTTTGTTTTGGGTGTTATTTTCGTGATAAAAGTAATGTTATTGTGATAAGTTGATAATGCGGAAACTATCTGATTAATCAAATGTTTATACAGACTTCTATTTAATGATTGGACTACGTGATATGGCATACCACATGTTTATTTTCAAAGCAAAATCTATAGAGTTCAATGTGACTAAATTCAAATTCGAAATGGTTATTACCTACCGATGCTTAAATGAAAAAATTTATTTAGATGCCATCACACTAGGTAGAGCTTGTTTCTTTGTAGGTTGCATCCTTAATATTTTTGTGAACATGTATGTTTATATTCTTTGTTCATTTGCTTGTATTATTACTATGAACTATGCCTTTCAACACATATTAGACATTCCAAGACAAATCTTTATCTTGAATCCTAGAAGTGGGAGTCAGTAGCATGTTTTCCCTAACAACTTAGCTCATTGTTTCAAGCTTCTAACGTTCATATGGCTTGCTTGCTTGCCAGAGTCGTAGAATGTGCAGGACAAAAGGGCCATATCCTCAACCTGGGCCATGGAGTTCTTGTTGGCACCCCCGAAGAAGCTGTGGCTCATTTCTTTGACGTTGCTAGGAACATCAATTTTGATCTTCAAAATGAAAAGCATGCAGTTGGAACACCCAACATGGTAGCTTGAGGCTTGAGTGGTAAAAATCCATTGAGGGGACACAAAAAAATGTATTCTGGTTGTTATTTTAGAAGTAAACTAATTAAAAAATTCCAAGTTTTGCAGTGTAGTCAATGTATGAGATACTTTCCGTGTTCCTATTATCTGTGTAATTCAGAAGCCTCAAAGATGATGGAAAACTTGATTCATTCAATGTAGAGCCATCTCAATCAAGCTGACGCCAACTGATTTCTTTATCCAAATTTGATTTTATTTATGTAGTTTTTATATATATCTAATTATTGGTATTAATGATTCCTGAAGAGAAATTTGATGATATGGTGAGCACTGGCAGGCATTCAAAGATGTCAAAGATGTTCTTCCAACAACTTTGATTGATGAAATTGCAACAATTTTTGTGGCAAGTATTGGACATGTATTTGACAAGAGTGATGTTGATTGCGAGGAGGTTTGGGCGAGGATTAACTTAAAAGAAGTTTCACGGCCCATGGTACAAGTGAAATACGTTGCGATTTTATAGCAGGCTCCTGTATAAATGTTTACATAGGGGTTGCACATTGGGAACTGCAGGCCTTGTTCATGCTTGTCATGATGTACGAGAAGGAATTCGATCATTGCACAATATCTTACATTAATCATGAAGTGAAATAGTGTGATTGATTGTTGGTTAAATATGGGACATTGAATGTTTTTCTTCCAATGTTCATTGCCGCTTCAAATGTTTCAATTATCATTGCTGCTTCAATTGTTTGGTTGTGAAAAGTGGGCCTTTTTTTTGTAGATTTTAAAAATCCTGGGAAGTTTCTTAAGTTAAGGGTGCGAGGGATGAAGCAAGATCCAACGCAAGATGCAACCACGTAGGAGGTTTGTGATATGATGACCGGTGTGATTTTGCGCTTTGAAGGATCTAATATTAAGGTTTGCAAATATTGTTGTTGTGAGCACTGGAAAGGAATACTTTCATTGTCCCAAATCCAGATGCCTTGTGCATGTGCTTAATCCTTTGTTAAGCACCATGATTTTTATTCTTTAATTTTTTATTTTAGAAATTCTTGGTTAGTTGCGTAAGTAATTTTTAAAATTTTTTTATTTGCATATATCCTTGATTAAGGCGGAATATGATGCAACGATGGTTTCAGGAAGCTCAATCTCAGTTTTGGAAGCAAGAGTCCTGATACTATTCCGAGGATTCAGGAAATTCTGTCTCAGGCATTCCTTATCATATTTGGAATGTAAGCAAGTATGGATTATATGTTATTGCTGCAATTACTTGTGTCATGCCCCCTCCTTTGATTAAAATCCAGGTAGTTTTCATCCTAATTCACAAAACATCTTAAGATGATCGTATGATATCTGGAGATTTAGTAATGTAACTGCGAACTATATAAGTTCAGAGCCCTTTCATGTCTATCATGGTTGCATTCTGCCTTAAATGTTTTACTTTCCTGAGTTCCTCCCCTGGTGAATCTTTTAGCTGTTCCTTTAATGATTGACTTTGGAAACTCTCTGAATTTTTCTGGTATTTGAATTCAACTGAATTTATTGTTTGGTAGTCAAGTCAACACTACTATTGCACTGTCAATGTTGGAGATAATGCTGTCGCATCAGCTTTTAAGGTTAGTTGGATTGTGGTGGTATTCAATGCAGATATATTTTGATCTCTTTAATTTAAGTGTCATGCTGCATTCATCTAGAATAATTGTTTTCTGCCTTGAAGGCTTTTGGTGGACAAGAGCACACCACTGGTTGGCGCCATCCTGTCAAAAGTTGTCCCTGCAACATAACAATTGCTTCATTTTTGTTAATTTGGCGGAGTGAACCACAAGAAGCAAAGAAGCCAAAAGCTAAACCCAGCCATTTGCTAGAGATTAGAAAATTATCTGCCATGTCTGAATGACATGGCTTCTCCAAGTTCTCAAAGAGATAAGGTGAGTTCTATTCTATTAAGTGCCGGATGTGCCTGTGACTACAAGGGCAAGTGCATAAATATCTCTGACGGGAGTTCCCGCTAAAACATCTGATTTTGACTTGTTTGAAGGATCATCCAAGAGAAGGTGAGAAGCTCTCATTGTCCCCTAATTGGAACTCTGGCTGCAATAATGGATTCCCTTGGTTGTATTTTGCTCTTAAGACACTCTGGCACTTGTTGTGCTATTGTAGAAGGTATGTTGTGTGTTGCCAAGATGAATTACAGGCTACATGTTCTCGGAACATTATTTGTAAAATCACTAGCAAGTGCCCACCCATGATCTTTTTTTATTGCCATTGTTACTTTTTTTTGCAGGGATACTGTGGAGCAAGCTGCCTATTTGTGGAGATTATTGCAAATCAAAAGTGATTACTCTGTTTAGCTATTCATGCACTGCAAAACGGAATAGTCGAGGTATTTCTGAATGCTGATCTAATTTGTATAGGACCATTTATGCTTATATTATGTATGGGGCGGCTAATTCATTATACTTGTTTCTCTTTTTATACACAATTTTAGCTTTGATAAGAATCTTTTTGCAACTTTGCATGTAATAATGTATGCTGTATATAATGCAGTTTACTGATTTTTGCAAAATGTAGTATATATATATTATATAGTATTTATATTTAAGAAATTCTTTTATATTTATTTCAATTCATTTTCTTTTCTAGATGAAGGTGGTGATGTTTTGATGTTGTGTTGAATTGAAATATATTTCTATGACAAATATATTGCTTTTATGATGTTCTGACGTTAGTAGAGGATTATTAGATGCCAGGGCTCCAACTGATGGAATCTATAGGGGGTTCAGGGGTTGTATGATATTTTTGCGTATTTTTCTGGAAAAGAATACCCTTGCGAAGGGGCAGAATGGGGGAACCTGTGTGGAGTCTTTGTTTTTTGACAAAGTTAGCTTGGGCTTTGCTGGTGTGTGGACTTGTGGGTGTTGGGGGATGCCGACTGGTTTGGGGATTTTCCCGTCCTAATTTCCATGGGCTCGTGGATTTCTTGTCATTCTTGTAGCTGTGCGTGAGTGCTGATATTTGGTGCCATTGGTCCACCAATTTACGGCACATCTAAATCCTCTCTGGGAAGTGAATTCTGCCTGCTGACAAACTGGTGGCAAGGGGAGACTTGGTGGAGTGGTTGTTACTTTTCGTGTTGGGGACTTCATGTTCAGTTTGATTTTTTGTTTTTTCACTCACGTAAGTCGCCTGGTTTTAGTCCTTCTGTTTGGCTTCTTGTGCTGATCGCTGCTATTTCTTGTTCTGTTAAATTTTGGAGTGGAGGGGGGACTGAATCAAGGAGATGAGGGCATCTTTCTTATCTTGGTTCGTGGAGTGATAGATCAGGTGAATTATTGTGGCAACAGAATGATCGAGAGGAGCCCTGTCTTGGTGTTTTTGTTTTATGTTTTGCAGTGAGGATTGTGTTTGTCGCCTGTTTAGACTCGTTCAAGTTTGTCATGATGCTATTGATGATCATTGCAAGATGTCCTACTTTAATCATGAAGCAAATAGTGGCCCTATTTGGCAAAACAGCTAAATCCAATCAGCTAATTTGTTTCACAATATAAGATAAAATAGCTTATTTAAAAAGATAAAATAACTTAACAGTGTTCAATAAGCTCTTTTTAAAACTGCTGCAAATAGCAGCATTTTGGATTTTAGCTTATTCTAGGCAAAAAATTAGTCTCGAAATTGTCAAACAGCTAATTTTAAGTTATTATTACTCACAAAATAAGTTAACAGCTAACAGCTAATTTCCAAACATGGCCAGTGTGTTTGATTGCTAAGTATGTTTGAAGCATTACTTCCTGAGTTTAGAAAATTATTCTCAATTCAAATATAATTGTCATTTCAAAAGAGAAAAGCAAACTTATTCACCTTTTGTCACTTTATTACTACTAATTATAGGTGTCAGTTTATTTTTAACAGATCTCTCCTGGAACTAACAAAAATACTAGTAAGTAGAAGTATATTGTTGAACACTTTTTTTTTTTTTTTTTTTGCTGAATAGCCGCTAGGAAATGGTGGTGGGAGTTCATGCCACACAAATTATAAAAGGAAATAAAAGGGAGGGATAGGCGGCGGTGGGGAATCGAACCTCTTCAACATTCCGTTGGAAGTTAAGGGACTTAACCACTTGGACTAAGGCCCTGTTCTCTAAGCCTTAAAAAGTTGTCCTAATCTAAACTTTATAAGATCTTGTCTGATCTGATCTGAATTTGTCTGGTCTGATCTGAATTGTTCTGGTCTGATCTGATCTTATCGTAGTTATATATTAATGTAATAATTTGATATGATCTGGTCTGATTTGATCTTATTTAATCTGGTCTGATCTTAATTTTTCTTATCTGATCTGGTTTGATATAATTTTAATAAAAGTAAATAACAAGTTATGAAAATAAATCATAGATAACGGGACCTAAGTCCTCATCCCCTATATTGTTGAAACTTGAAACACTTGAACCAACGGAATAGTACCATGAAACCATCCCCTATATTGTTGAACACTTGAACCAACGGAATACCAACCTTGGATATTGGTTCTTGGGCTGATAAGGCCCAACCCATCTACACCCGGGTTATGCGGCCCATTTACCCATTTCCAACTGTTTAAACCCGACCCGATAGCTCGAGTAGTCCTCTCCTTCCCACTGTGAAGTGTGAACTGTGACATTCTCGGCAAAAAGCGCAGAAGCTCCAAGTTGAGTCGGAAATTTTTCAAAGAGAGGAAACGTACCACTGAAGTATCTGAAATAAAGGTTTGATGGCTACGACGGCAAGGCAGCGGCGCTCCTCGGCGGCCGATCTCGACGCGTCTTCGTCTTCTTCCACGTACTCCAAGCTGGACAAGCCGGGAAATCGGTCCGGCGATGGCAACCGAGGAGTCGGGTGGTTCCTGCCGCTGCTGGCACTGGGAATGCTTCGGTACATGAGTGCCTCCACCAATATAATCCACGATTGTGATGAGGTCTTCAATTATTGGGAGCCTCTCCATTTTCTACTCTATAAGTCTGGATTCCAGACCTGGGAATACAGGTTGACACAGAACCCTATTTCATTGTTCCTGTGTTTGCTGGTTTCCTCTAATTTAGCTACGTGTGGATTATATCTTTGTGGCAATAGCTAAAGATGGACAGATGATTCCTGTTTTTTTTTACTTGTGTAAGACGACTGTTTTTAAAATTGAGTGAGGACGAGCAGGGAATTGATGCGTGGATGGGACCTTGTTCATTGTTGTTATTAATGTACTAGTTATAAAGAACTCTGCCAAATTGTGATTATCTTTCATTGTTATTTTCGGCTTATTTCCAAATGTTTGTGCAATAAGTAGATATTTGATTGTGTTGGTACCGAACGGAATGTTAACATCAGAGTTTTGTTATCTGTGCACAAATATGTTGCCACAGAGTGGTAGTTGTTTTTTTCCTAGTTAATATCACCTTTCTTAATTACATTTTAATTGGATAAATTTTCCAGAAATCGTTCAATGGGTGTTTATGTCATGGAGTTTTCCCCCAAGTCAGAATATCGCCAATATGGTTTCTGTAGTTGCGTGTTGCACGTGTTAAATTTTATCTTAACTTTATACAAATGTGATTTTTCTGCCTGCTGAAGCTCCCAGTTTGCGTTGCGGTCATATCTCTATATTATTTTCCACAACCTAGTTGGCATACCTGCTTCCTGGTGGTTTGGCGAAGATAAAGTAAGTTGTCTATCCATGTTTCTATGCTTTTATTATTTTGAACTGGTGCTCGTTCATTGTTGATTTTTAGATACTTTATGTTGATATAATTTTCAGGTGAGAGTCTTCTATGCTGTGAGAATATTTCTGGGTATTATCTCTGTCGTTGCGGACGCAGCTTTGGTTGTTGCCCTATCAAGGAAGTATGGAAATCGTCTTGCTTCATATGCACTCGCCATGCTATGCTTAGCCAGTGGTTGTTTCTTTGCTAGCACAAGTAAGTAAACATGTTTGCATTGCTTTCCTTTAATATTTCTCTTCATTTTCTCATAATCTGCTGAATCGAATTCTTATTATAGCTTTTCGGAATTTTGGAAATGCAACTTAAGGTTGAGTAATATCTAAGTAGTTTCGAGTGATAGAAATTGGTTGGATTTTCGGCGAAAATTTTGTCCTCTGATTTTTTTGACATGGCTTCAAATGCAGGTTTCTTGCCAAGTTCGTTCTCCATGTATGCAATGTCACTATCATCAGCACTTTTTCTTTTTGAGAAACCAGCTGCTGCTGTTGCAGTTGCAGCCACTGGGGTCATTCTTGGTTGGCCATTCTCAGTTTTAGCATTTCTTCCAGTTACAATTTTCTCCTTGCGTAAAAGATTTAAGCATGCATTTCTATCCGGTGTTGTAACTTCCCTCATTTTGTTGGTAAGTTAATTTTCCTGCAACTTCAAAATTTATAGTTTTGAGTTAAAATATTGTTTGAACTTTGAACTCTGGGTTGTTGCCATGATTATATCTCTCACATTTATAATTTTCTCGAGCATTCCATGGTGTACTGCACTATAAGTGTTTCCTCAATTCTCCAGGCAATATCAGTTCTTGTCGACTACTACTACTACAACAAGTGGACATCTTCTGTTCTCAATTTGTTAATATACAATGTGTTGGGTGGTGGAGAGAGTCATCTGTATGGTACCGAGGGGCCCTTGTTTTACCTGAAGAATGGCTTCAATAACTTCAACTTTTGCTTTGTCCTCGCTCTGCTTTTCATTGCACTGCTTCCAGTTGCAAAGAAAAAGTATGCTCCAGACTTCTTGGTCATCATCTCTCCGGTCTATATCTGGATAGCTTTTATGTCTTTGCAGCCACACAAGGAAGAGAGGTAAGTTAATCTTTCTTCTCCCTTTGACCCTGACACGAGAAATTTTCTTTCGGTGTCCCTTCTATTTTGCTGTTGGGTTTTACCTTTTCTCTAATATGAGTATACATGATCTTTTTGGTCAGACAAATGTTTTGTTTAGTTGTTTTCATTCGAGGCCTTTTGAAACGAAAAAATTGCTTTGTTTTAATATTGTTACAAAGCTTTAATTTTCTTTATTGGAAACCCTATGAATTAGTTAATAATGTCTTTTCCAGTGGCTTTTGCCCTGCTGCCTTCTTGAAATGCAGTTAAGTATAAATGCTTGAATAGTTATCCTAGATCCATTAAATGTGAAGTGGTTAGTAGATCAATGAGTTTTTGGTTACTTTGTTATCGACTATGGAAATGTGATTCGAGAATTGATCATTTGGTCAAACATGCTCGGTGTGTTTTCATTGACTAATGCAGGAGAGAAGTTGCATCTTCTGATTCTGAAATAAATTGCAGTTGAAATTGTCTCCTAATACCACCCCTTGTCTTTTGCAGATTCCTTTATCCAATATATCCACTTATCTGTGTCGCTGCTTCAGCTTTCATGGAGAGCTTCCCTGATTTATTCGATGATAAATACAATCCCAATGCTCAGTCTATAATTGTTGTGGTAAAACATCCATTTCCCGTATAGCAATCTCATGTTGGCTCAATAATGCTGCTTTGAACTTAATATTTACTTCCTCCATTTCTATAGGTTTGCAACATTGATGTTTACTTTGTCTCAAATTTTTATCATAGTTATTGAAGAAAAAACATAGTCGATCTTGGTAGATTCGTCTAAACTTATTGTTTTAGAATATCAACTTTTTATAATTTTTAATTGTATACAATTTAAGTTATTAATCATTGAAAATGTGCATCGGCATACGTGCATGTTCCCAATGGTGCAAACCCAAAAAAATAGGAGTATTTTTATTTTATTTTTGGGCTATGCAGATAGCAAAAGGTGTGCGACCTCTTGTTCTTGGACTTATCTTATGTGCCTCCCATGCCCGGACATTTTCCTTGATCCATGGTTATTCGGCTCCTTTGGAGATATACAAGCATTTGGAGCATCATGATGATGCAGGGGAAGGTAAGGGAGGTTTTGTGCCTAGATCCAATTACGTTGATCTAAATGACATGTATAAGTCATCATAATTCATACAATCCATCTTACATTCATCATTTTGTTGTGCATGAAACAAATATCTGATTTTAAAAGAAAACGGATTTACAGAAGATGCAACTGATTACTGAAAAAGAAATTGTCATTTTATATTTCTGTTTCTTATAGTATCATAAAAGACAATTATGACTTGATGGAATTGGTTAGGAAGTTTTTCTTTCCATAAACGTGATGTACCTTATAGATGCTGCTTAATTTGGGATTTTGCCTCACTTTTGTTCCACTTTGTTCGTCAAACACACTCTACGTCTCTATCAATCAGATTATTTGGGAATAAAGAAGATATTCTACAAACAAGATTAATCAATGTTGTGGCTGGTTAAGAAAGTCTTCAGTGCTACAGCTTGCTCTTGCTTCTGTCCCCCGTATGATCCATCTGATTTATTCCCTGCTAAAAATTTAAGTGGTATCCATGTACTTCTGTGTCATATTAGGAGCATGCGTCTCTGAAAATATGCAAATTCATCATGGTGTGTGTGGTTGCATACATTCTTCACTTTTGTAAATTTCACACATGATACAGGTTCTACCTTGTGTGTTGGGAGTGAATGGCACCGTTTCCCGTCATCCTTTTTTGTTCCCGACTATGTGAAAGAGGTCAGATGGATAGATGATGGGTTTAATGGTCTTCTTCCATTTCCGTTCAACTCGACATTGGGTGGAACATCTGCAGCACCATCTTATTTCAACAAGAAGAACCAGGCATCAGATCAACAATATGTAATTTATCCATCTTCGTTGCTTTTATGTTTTCTTTTTTATGCTGCCTGTAAGATTTGGTATTGTTAATCTGCCCTCATAAATCTGCTGACAATGTTGCAGCTTCATGATATCGAGAAATGCACATTCCTTGTAGAATTGCATCTTCAAAGACCATATGTTCCTCGAGGAAGTGACTTGAATACATGGGAGGTAAATCAATTTCTCTCTCTCTCTCTCTCTCTCTCTCTCTCTCTCTCTGAAATCATCTTGTGGAATCTTGACAAAATGTGATTCACGCAGGTAGCTGCAGCTTTGCATTACCTGGATAGGGAAATGTCGCCTCCCAAGTACCGTTCATTTTTCATCCCTTACCTTTGGCAACAGAAGAATGTATTTGGCCTATACAAACTACTAAAAAGAATACCAAAATCATAGCAGCAGCCATTTGTGATCAAGAGTTCAAGACTCTCCAACTTGTCTCTTCTATGAGAACTTGGTTTGAATGATAGACACTAATTACTGTCGGAAAACACTGTAACTTATTGTTTTACTTCTGTGAGAATGTCGAGAAGAGGTTCAGTCAATTTTTGTAATGTGCAGATTTGTACACTGGAGTTTTATAGCTTGGCACTGGGTGTAGTTGATAACGATTCTATCTCCCGACTTTTGGGTTTCTTCGAGATTAGGGATCAGAAATTACGGATTACCGTGCGGAGTGATGGAAATTGTGATGGGTTCTGTAAGTGCCATTACAAAACCCTCCCCACATCATCACACACTTACTCATCACAAAACCAATCAATACCATTACACACTCTCCATCCATCATGCACCTTGGCAAAGTTAAATACCCAAAAACCGGGTATTTAACCATTGAGAGAAGGATGGGGTGGGGAATGAGATAGCAAATTTGCTACCCGGTATTTCACATCAAAAGTTTGGCGCAGCAGACTTCTTTTTTAAAAAAAGAATTTATTGGCCTAATTGCCATCCAAGATGGTGATCACTACTCATTTATTTTATTTTTTTTGTTGGCATATATAATCGCCATCCAAGATGGCGACTTACTTTTTTTAAAAAAAAATTATTCAAAATATTTTATAATTTTATATTCAAATAATTAAGAAATATTTATTATTTATTATTTATTGAAAAATTAAATTATTTTTATAGTTGAGAAATTAAAATATAGATGATATAATAAATATAATAATAAGTGGATCCCCAAAATATTGACTTTTTAGGTATAGAGCTATTTAAGTTTTGATATGGCGCTGATGTGGCTACTAAATACCTGGAATTGAGGTATTATCATTCGAGAAGACCTTAAGAAACATGTCTTTTTCCCGATATTACCAAAAACCACTTGACTCGGACCAAATCAATTGAAAAGACCGACCCACGAGTTAACATAGTTAAAATTAATTAGGATGAGTTGGTTTGGCTAATAAAATGCGACCGACCCTAGTGTTTTTGGCCGAGTTAAGACATTTATTGCCCACAGTTATCACTGTGTCATTTTTTTTCTTTTTCTTTTTATTTTTTAAAAAAAACTAATGCTAAGAAGGAGCCGGCACAACAGCTACTCATATATTGATTACTCAGAGTATGATTATATTGTTTTTACACGTTCTTTCACACATCTACTACATCGACATTAAAGAAAAAAATATATAGTAGATGGGTGAAAGGACACGTAAAAACAAAGTAGCCATGCTCTGATTAATCAATATATGAGTGTAGTTGTTGTACTTAACCCTTCTTAGCATTAATAAAAAATGATGCAGGACAATTGTGGGCAATAATAAATGCCTTGGCTCGGCAAAAAACACTTGGGTCGGTTACATTTTATTAGTCGAATCAAGTCATTGTCGGTCACTGTTAGGGATATTTTATTGTGAAGATGTTCGTGATATTTACCGTTGTTGCAACATCTTGCCAACAACGCTTTATTCTCTTCTCTGGAAAAAGCACAGAATAGTACAGTGACGTGACATTTCCCCTAGCAGGCCTTAGAAGGGTTTAAATGGGCCTTAAAACCCATATAAATACCTACCTTCGTCCTTGAGGGATTGTGTGAGAGTATAGCCGCAATCACAGCTCATTTTACAGAGCATTAACAGATTCCTAAGCTGTGATTATGGCGGATTGAGAGCTGTGGAAGAAACCCCTGGTCTTCGTTGTTTGCAGAAGGCACCAACAACTGTCCTGCTACTGGTATATCTTTTAGTTGCTGTGTCTTCCATTATTCATGGGGTAATTGGGATCGTGTTTATGCATTTCTGGGTTTATTGTTTGTAAACACAATCTAGGTGTATTGTAGGTGTTTTTTAGCACCATTGAGCTTAATTTGTTGATTAGCTAGATTCCACAAACACCACCTTAATACCTGCCGGTGAATTTTGTGCATTTGGGTAGATAGTTGATGCTCCCTTGTGTTCTTCTAGTCTATTTGGGTAGATAGGAGAGTTCATTGGAATGTAAGGGTATGTAAGGTGTGGTTGACTCTTGTTCGATCAGTTTGGTGGAGATTTAGTGAATCCTGGCTTGGAGCCCCCAGATGTAGATCGATGGATCGAACTGGGTGATCAAACTCTTGTGTTCTTGTTTATGTTTTCTGCACTCTGTTTCTGTGTTTTGCCTTTGGTTGTGGTTTGCAGGTTGTTGAGACATCACTGAAACAACCCATGCAGGGTTTTATATATTAGTTTGGGCCTGTCAATTGGTATCAGAGCAGGGCTCTAAGGTTTAGCTGAGTCCGGTCCAAGATGAATAGAGAAGGTGGTTCTGTTTCGAGACCTCCCCTGTTTGATGGTTCGAATTATCCATTCTGGAAGAATCGAATGAGGATATTTCTCAAACACTCTGGTGTAGATGTCTGGAACGCTGTTCTAACACCCTGGGAACAACCTATGAAAGAGGTCCGCACGCCTGCTACTGAAACGTCTGCTGCCATTACTACTTTTGTTCCTGCTACTCAAGAAGAAATGTCAGCTGCTCAGAAGAACAAGGAACAAGGGAATAATACTGCTTTGAATTGCTTGTTTAATGCTGTTGAGGAGTCACAATATCACATTATCTCAAATTGTGAGACAGCTTATGAAGCCTGGACTGCTTTGGAAGCAGCTTATGAAGGATCTTCTGATGTTCAAGCCTTGAAGCTTCAGAGAATTGAGTCTGCCTTTGATAGCATTCGGATGCACGAAGATGAGAATATTGCTGCTTATCATGCTCGGTTTAAGAAGTTAGTCAATGGGGCTCAGTCCTTTGGCTTGAAGTATGATAATGCAAAGTTGGTTCGAAAAATGCTGAGGACAGTCACTCGAAGATATCAATCAAAAGTCTCTACTCTTGAGGAACTTGAGAAGACCAAGACCTTCACTCTTGAAGCCTTGGTTGGCTCGCTTCAGACTTTTGAGATGAACTACTTGGAGGAAGAGCCTACTCGTAATCTAGCTTTCAAAGTTGAGGATGAAATTCAGTGTGCTGACCAAGAAGAGAAAGCTTATCTAACCAAAAAATTGGCAAGGATTCTACAGGACAAGAGAGCCAAGAAGCTGAATTACAAGAAAGATGATAAAGGACGTTATCAGCGAGGTGTTTCATCATCCCGTGAACAACCTTCCAAGCACAAGTCAGACAAATCCTATGATAAGAGGAAAGGTTACAAGAAGATGGAGTTACCTGATACCTTTAAGAATTTGAAGTGCTATGATTGTGAAGGTGTTGGCCATAAAGCTTCTGAATGTCCTACTGCTAAGAGAAGGGTTGGAAAAGCTCTTCAAGCTACCTTGAGTGATGATGAGGCCAGCACTACTTCCAAGGAGGAGGAAGATGACAGTGAAGATGGAGAGATGATAGCTTTCACTGTGAAGGACGTTATTCTAACAACCGATGATACTCTGTCCAAACATCTGTCTGATACAGAGTCTCATGAATCTGATAGTGAAGCTAGTCGGTATGATTACGATGAACTTCTTGCAGGATATGAATTGGTGAAAGAGGATCATGCAGTTGTTGTTGTTGAGAATAAGAAGTTGCTCGATCAGAAGGGAGATCTATTGGTACTTATTGATGAAAAGGATACTGAAATTACTAGTCTCAAACAATCTTTGGCTACTGTGTCTACTGAGAGGGATACTCTGCTGGAGGAAAATGCTGCCTTGCTTGCCAAGACCCAAAAGATAGACAACATGGTTAAAGGGAAAAACAAGCTGGATGAGATTATCAGTCAAGGGAAATCACCATCTAATAGAGAAGGTATTGGTTACAAGCATAATTCTAAGCCTAACAAGAAATCTGCACCTACTTTTGTGCGTGCAGGTACCACTGAAACCAGTGCATCCAAAGCCCCTGTGATATCTCATAATCCAGAGTCTCCCAAGAAGAACAAAGATTGCCCTTACTGTAAATTCCAAGGTCACCCTATTCACCTTTGTCAAAGACTTACCCAAGATCTTCTTGGTGGTCGACCGGTTGTCTGGCCATCCCAAGAACTACAGAAAAAGGTCAAACTCACTATGATGTGGATGCCTAAGTCCAAGATTATTCCCAAGATGTGCTTAATGGTTCTTTCTGCTCAGAAAGGCCCCAATGATGGTAGGTGGTACTTCGACAGTGGTTGCTCTCGTCACATGACTGGTAAGAAAGATTTTCTCATTGATTATGTGGAATCTGATTGTGGAGAAGTACTCTATGGAAATGGAGCTCGTAGTAAGATTTGTGGTTATGGAAAAGCTAAAGGTGCAAACATGGGTTTCTTAACCACTGTCTACTATGTTGCTGATCTGTCTACTAACCTTATTTCCATAAGTCAACTTTGTGATGAGAAATTCTTTGTTGGTTTCACTGATGAAGATTGTATGGTCATTGATCCTGCCTATAATTGTGTTATTAAAGGGGTTCGATCTTCTAACAATTGCTATGTCTTGAAGCCTTCCATGGAAACAGTTTTTCTGTCTCAGGTTGAAACTGCAAAGTTGTGGCATCAAAGATGTGGTCACATGAACTACAAATCGCTTATTCAACTTAGCAAGTCTGGCGTTGTTCGAGGGTTGCCCAAACTACGGAGCAAAGATAAGACAGTCTGTGGTGCTTGTGCTAAGGGTAAACAAGTTCACTCCTCTCACAAGGTTGTGGATACCATTCAGACTTCAAGGTGTCTTGAGTTATTGCACATGGACTTGATGGGACCCACTGAAGTTCCTAGTCTTGGTGGTAAGAGGTACATCTTTGTATGCGTTGATGATTTTTCTCGTTACACTTGGGTTGATTTCTTAAAATCCAAAGATGAGGCTATCTCAGTGTTTTCTAAGCTATCCTTAAAGATCATGGCTGAAAAGGATCTCAAGATAGGACGTATCCGATCTGATCATGGAAAAGAGTTTGAGAATCAGTTGTTCGCACAACTCTGCAACAACCTTGGTATTGCTCACGAATATTCAGCCCCACATACTCCACAACAGAATGGTGTGGTAGAGAGAAAGAATTGTACTCTTCAGGAGATGGCTCGTTCTCTTCTTCATGCCAGCAAACTTGGGAAACGTTTTTGGGCTGAAGCTGTGAATATCTCATGCTATATTATTAACCGTGTGTACATGCGACCTCAGACAACCACTACTCCGTATGAAATTTGGAGAGGAAAGACTCCAAATATTTCTCACCTTCATGTCTTTGGAAGCGTGTGCTATGCTTTAAAGGATCGTACTCCTATTAGAAAATTTGATTCCAAATCCGATGAAGCTATTTTCTTGGGATATTCAGTGGATTCAAGGGCATATCGTGTTTACTTGAAGAGAACTTCAAAGGTTATTGAGACTGTTAATGTTGTTTTTGATGATGCTAATATCTCTGCAGGTTCTGTCTCTTCTCGTGATGAAGATGATGATCCTATTAGGATTATTCCTCATGTTTCCTCTAGCACACCTCCTGACGCTGATCCTACCTCAACTCCTATTGAAGTTTCTGATACTGAAGAAGTTGATCCAGTTGTTGATACAACTGATGAACAACCATCAGCTCCAGATTCTCCCAAAAGGAGAGGTCCAAAACGCGGTCCACGGGCACCTAAGTATCACTCTAAGGATGATATTATTGGTGATCCTTCTGGTCCTAGGCAAACTCGAGGTCATCAACTCAACATCTCTGAATTAGCTAATATGTGCTTTCATGTTATGAATTGCTTTGTTTCATCTATTGAACCTAAGAATGCTAATGAAGCTTTACAAGATGAGTTTTGGATAGCAGCAATGCAGGATGAGTTGCTACAATTCAAGCGCAATGATGTTTGGGAGTTGATGGAACAACCAACTGGTGTGAATGTCATTGGCACTAAATGGGTTTTCCGGAACAAAACTGATGAGCATGGGAAGATCATTCGCAATAAGGCTCGCTTGGTCGCACAAGGCTTTACTCAGATCGAAGGTTTGGATTATGATGAGACCTTCGCCCCTGTTGCTCGCATTGAGGCTGTAAGGTTATTACTTGCTATCTCTTGCTCTCTTGGTTTCAAACTTTATCAAATGGACATCAAAACTGCGTTCTTGAATGGCTATATCAAGGAAGATATCTATGTATCTCAACCTATCAGTTTTGAGTGTCCTGATCATCCTGGCTATGTCTATAAGGTCAAGCGTGCACTTTATGGTCTAAAACAGGCTCCTCGTGCCTGGTATGAACGCTTGTCTACATATCTCTTGGATAAAGGCTATGTGCGTGGTAATGTTGATAAGACGTTGTTCGTACAACGTACAAACAACCATCTTTTGGTAGCACAGATTTATGTGGACGACATTGTTTTTGGCTCAACCTCAGATGCTCTTCGAGATGCATTTGTACACTCTATGCAGACTGAATTCGAGATGAGCATGATGGGTGAACTCACTTTTTTCTTAGGGCTTCAAATCAAGCAAACCTCCGATGGGATTTTCCTTCATCAAGAGAAGTATGTTGGCACCATGCTTCAGAAATTCAAAATGGAGGATTGCAAGATTGCTAAATCACCCCTTGGTCAGCATGACAAGATTACCAAAGATGAATCTGGAATTTCGGTTAATCAGAAGATGTATCGAAGTATTATTGGTAGTCTCCTATATCTCACTGCTAGTCGTCCGGATATCTCTTTCAGTGTTGGTGTATGCGCTCGATATCAGTCAGATCCCAAAGAATCTCACCTTCGTGCTGTGAAAAGGATTCTTCGCTATCTTAAAGGTACTCCTGGCCTTGGTCTCTGGTATTCTAAACGCTCTTCCCTTGAGCTTATTGGTTATACAGACTCTGACTGGGCTGGTTGTTCCGACGACCGCAAATCAACCACTGGTGGCTGTTTTTATCTTGGGCACAACTTAGTCAGCTGGTATTCTCGTAAGCAAAATGTTGTTGCTTTATCTACTGCGGAGGCTGAGTATATTGCTGCTGCTCATTGTTGTACCCAATTGATTTGGATGCGTCAAATGCTTTTGGATTATGGAGTTTCCTTGGATGATTTCCTTATACACTGTGATAACACCAGTGCCATTAACATCTCCAGGAATCCCGTACAACACAATCGGAGTAAACACATTGACATTCGATTTCATTTTATTCGAAATTTGGTGGAAGATGGTTTATGTAAGATTCAGCATATCTCGTCGTTGGAACAACTCGCAGACATCCTTACGAAGAACTTGGAGACTTCTCGGTTTGAATCTTTGAGGCGCAGTTTGGGCCTCTGTTTTTCTCACTAATGGGCTATGTCTCGGATGGGCCCTTGTCTTTCTTGAATAAATATTCTTTGGCCCAAGCCCAAGCTCAGGGGGAGATGCTCTTAACCGCGTGCGACGGTTGCCGGTTTTCGCCACTCACGCACGTCTTCCTTCTCTCTCCCCAGTGAGACTCTGCAGTTCTTCTCCAGCTTTCCCAGTTTTTTCGTCTCTTCTCCGAAATTTGAAAATCTCTCTTGCCATGGCGTCTCCTTCAAGCTCCACTGTCAATCCTGATGACGTTGTGGATGCTCAGCCGCTTGCGGTCGATGATTCTCTCTATCGCGCTCGTCTTGCCGCCGAACAATCTCCTGTCGATGAGCATTTTGAGGATGCGCAGGAAGATGTCGACGATGTTATCGACAACTACTTCGTTGCTGAGCCATCTGACGCCAATATGGAGGTCGATCCTACTCCTGAGAAGGGCTCTGTCCCTCAACCTGCTTCGGACAATGTTGAGACACCTTCGGTTGGTGCAGATCCAAAAGCGGATGTTCCGACACCAGTAAACCCTAGCGCAGGTGCTGAAAGTCCGACTTCCCCTTCGGTCCCTGCCCCCGATGTGGCTCCGTCCGCTCCTGTCCCTCCTGGTTCTAGTTCTCCTCTATCGCCGTCGGCTATTGCTTTTGGGGATGGTTTACTTATGCTTGATCCTGAGTCGAATGCTCCACCCCATTCTGGGGCTGCTCAACAAGTTCCTTTTGGAGGGTCCCCGTCTGAGGATGTTCCGACCACTGAAGGACAACCATCCCAGGTTGATCCTGATGACACCCATCTGGATGAGATCAGGAGGCAAGTCCGTGAGAAAGGAAAGCGCAAGGCTGTTCCAACACCGCCCAAACAACCTTCGAAGAAGAAATCTCGGAAGGCTACTCCTAAACGGAAGTCTATCCCTGTTCTTAAGGAATCGGATGCCCATTCTCCTCTGTATTTCTCTGCTGCTGGAGAAAGGTATGCCTTGGAAACCCTTCACTCTAGAGGTTTCATTTCTGAAGAGTGTTATGTGCATCCATACTATGATCAAATTGGTTTTTCTGAGTATTTAGAGAAGAAGCATTTGTCTGTTTGGGCTACTACTCTGAAACGCTATTCCCCTACTGTTGTTAGAGAATTTTATGCAAATTTGCACCCCGATATCCTTGATCCTGTGTCCCCTTGGTACTGCAAAATTTATCTTCGTGGAGAACTGCTTGATTTTACCCCCTCTGTTTTGAATGAGTTGTTGGAACTACCCTCCAACACTGACATGAACAATCCCTTCGATCTGCTTAATGCTGAGCTAGCTACCATTGCTTCTACTATTTCTGCTTCTAAGAAATTTGCTTTTGGTAGAAAGGCTATGAGTCCATCAGATCTTTCTATGAAGTTTAACTGCCTTTTTAGAATTGGTGCTTCGAATTTCTTGCCCACTTCTAATGCTAGCCAGCTTAGTTCTCACATGGGTAAATTTCTGTATTCCATTGATGAATGTCCTGAGATTCTCAACTATGGTTACCTGATCATTAAGCATATGTTGAAATTCTCTCATGACACAATTGAAAAGAATACCCAACTGCCCTACCCTGCTCTCATCACTTTGTTTGCCCAGTCTTGCCATCTACTTGCCCCTAATGAAACCTTCATTAAGGTCAAGAAACACCTTCCTTCTGATAAGCTTAAAGGGTTCCATAATGACTTCAAGCTTGGACCCCAAAAGCTTGGCTCTGCTCTCGTTGATCATATCAGGAGTGAGCTGCAACAAGTGGAGAAGGAATTGGGCATTCTGAATGATAAGCAGATGGGATTGAAGAGGAAAGTTCGAAAGCTGGTGGCCCTACTTCCTCATTCTTTTGATGCTCCAGCTGAGGGGGAGAATGACTCTGAGGATACTCCCTGATCTGCCAAGTAAGGGGGAGATATAGTGGAAAGAATTGCAAGGGTGCTGATTATTTTTGCTGGTTATTCTGTAATTATGTTGATGTTGGAACAACAATCTGGTTTTTGGATTTTCTGACTTTTGATGATGGATTCTGGTTTTCTGGTCTGTAATTGATTTCTGGCTTATTGATGGATATTATCTTGGATATTCTCTGGATATTGAGATTATCTTTTATGGATGGATACTTTTGATTATGCCTACTCTACATCTGCTTCTATACTTATTGGCATGTATATGTTGAGTGTTTGATGCTCTCTGATATGATATTGCCTTTCTGTGCTTCCTCCACTGTTTTGACTACTTGGCCCGATCATCTCCACAAAGGGGGAGATTGTTAGGGATATTTTATTGTGAAGATGTTCGTGATATTTACCGTTGTTGCAACATCTTGCCAACAACGCTTTATTCTCTTCTCTGGAAAAAGCACAGAATAGTACAGTGACGTGGCATTTCCCCTAGCAGGCCTTATAAGAGTTTAAATGGGCCTTAAAACCCATATAAATACCTACCTTCGTCCTTGAGGGATTGTGTGAGAGTATAGCCGCAATCACAGCTCATTTTACAGAGCATTAACAGATTCCTAAGATGTGATTATGGCGGATTGAGAGCTGTGGAAGAAACCCCTGGTCTTCGTTGTTTGCAGAAGGCACCAACAACTGTCCTGCTACTGGTATATCTTTTAGTTGCTGTGTCTTCCATTATTCATGGGGTAATTGGGATTGTGTTTATGCATTTCTGGGTTTATTGTTTGTAAACACAATCTAGGTGTATTGTAGGTGTTTTTTAGCACCATTGAGCTTAATTTGTTGATTAGCTAGATTCCACAAACACCACCTTAATACCTGCCGGTGAATTTTGTGCATTTGGGTAGATAGTTGATGCTCCCTTGTGTTCTTCTAGTCTATTTGGGTAGATAGGAGAGTTCATTGGAATGTAAGGGTATGTAAGGTGTGGTTGACTCTTGTTCGATCAGTTTGGTGGAGATTTAGTGAATCCTGGCTTGGAGCCCCCAGATGTAGATCGATGTATCGAACTGGGTGATCAAACTCTTGTGTTCTTGTTTATGTTTTCCGCACTCTGTTTCTGTGTTTTGCCTTTGGTTGTGGTTTGCAGGTTGTTGAGACATCACTGAAACAACCCTTGCAGGGTTTTATATATTAGTTTGGGCCTGTCAGTCACATTTTATTAGCGAACCAAGTCATCCTAATTAGTCTTGACCATGTAAATACATCCCATTGTCGCTGTGACATTCTACATGTATATAAAAAGAAAAGTAGTCATAATGCAATAAGTAATATTCTAAAAATTTAATATATACTGTATTTATTATAAAATTTATATTTTTATTAAAGTTTAATAAATGCAACTAATAGTATTAATTGAGCATCATTTTAGAATTTCAAAATCTGTTTACAAAAAAAAATAAAAAAATCAAAATCAAAATCTCACGTTCAAAGTTAAACCTTCGAATTATTCCATTTTAGGCCAAAGCATTAATCTCAAATTTTCAATTTAAAATTTCTAATCCATATAATAATTAAGTCCGCGTTTTGCATTGGGTTATAAATACTATCATGAATCATAATAATGCAACAACCAACATGTATATATAAATACATAATACTATTATCTTCTTCTTTTTGTATTACTTTTACATTTATATTTTCTAAAAATATTTCTTTCCTTAAACTCATCCCAAATAATCAAATCGATAATTCCGCCCATTACTCGGGCAATATCCTACTACGAGTCAAATGGTTTGTTTTCTTACATGATGGTGACTGGTCCCTCAATCATTGTCGCAATCATTGCAATGTTCTTCCTAGCAATCATGTCGGTTGTGCACTCTATAGGAGTGAACTACGGGACCTTATTTGGCGACAATCTGCCTCCACCCTCTCAAGTCGCAAAATTCATTACATAAAAGACCAACATTGATGCCATAAAAAATATTCGACCCCGACCCCAACCCCAACATTCTTACCGCCTTTTGCCGAGACAAAATCCCAATTCTCGTCACCAAACCCAACGACGAAATCCCCAAACTCATAAGCGTCGAATACGCTATTCAATGGGTAAACTCCCACATCAAGCCTTATCCACAAACCACCATCGATTACCTCATCGTCGGGACCGAGATATTGATGCCCGACGCCCGCCCTGAGTTCCAAAACAATCTTGTTCCGGCCATACGGTCCGTGAGGAAAGCGCTCGGCCTAACAGACTTGTCCAGTATCAAAGTGTCGACGGGACATAGCATGTACATCTTGGACGAGCACAACAACCCCAGCCAGACGAAGTTCCGTCCTCAATTTGAGGAATCAATAATCGAAACGTTGTTGAGATTCCAGCGGGAGACACAAAGTGACATCCTTGTAAACCCGTACCCTTTCTCCTCCTACAACGACAACGATGCGAATTTCGCACTGTTTCGCGAAAACAATGGACATTATGACAACGAGTGGGAAGACCTACTACAATATGTTGGGATTGATGGGCTGTGGACCGCAATGGCAAGAATTGACTTCGGTGACACCAACATTACAATTGGCGAAACCGGATGGCCATCGGGGGGTAGTAAGGCGTATGTTAACCCGAACAATGTTGTTGCGTACAATCAAGGTGTCATAAAGAAATACAATGATATAACTGGAACACCGCTTTTGCCAAATAAGCGCTTTAGAACATTTTTATTCGAGCTTTTCGACGAGAATCAAAGGTCCAGTCCAGCCAATGAGAAGCTTTACGGGCTTCTCAAACCGGATTTTACACCTTCTTATCATATAGATATCATTAAGCCTTCTCCATCAGTCCTTCAATTACTTCTTACAAGGAAAAATGAAAATGAAAGTGAGATTGAATCCAAGTCAAAGATTGAAGTGGGAGCTTACTCCCCAAACATTAATCCATCCAATCTACTTTGTAATAATTAAAGCTATTCCGCTTGTAATAATTTTGCTTGAAATATAATCACAATGAGTGAGGCAATAAAGCACTTTATTTTTATATATTGAGTATATACTTTATTCGTTTTGAAATAATTGCTCAAATTCTGTATTTTGTATTTCGTGCAGTTCAAGATACATTTTTAACTTTTAATACCTCAAATTGTATATAAGTAAAAATTATAAAAATTTGATATTCTAAAACTTTATTATTAGACGAATTCAACAAAATATCATTTGATTATGTTTTATCTTATAATTACACTAAAAATTAAATTAAAGTTATTCAATAAACAATAAAGACTAAATACTATTAAAATGGTCCGATAAATAAAAATCAGCGGAAGTATACGTCTTTTAAAAAATAAAAGATAATTATAAAATAGTATACTATCACTGTCTCAATGTAAACAATTAATAATTTGAATTGTGTACAAATAAAAATTACTTCTATAAAAAGTTGATGTTCTAAAACTACACAATTAGATGAATATAACAATATCTCACTTGCTGAATTTGAGGCAAAGTTAAACAGATAGCAAATAACAAAAAGTCCAATTACAATGAGACGAATGAAGTATATACGAGGGCACATTAGCAATAAAATACAACACAACCCCACAACAGTTTAATACTAACGGGGCGTTTGGTTCGGGATATCTGAGATTCCCACTGGGAATCTTGGGTAGGGAATTAAACATGCCCATGTTTGGTTTGGGGCATGTTTCATTGGGAATGTCACATTCCCACCGAGGTGGGAATGTTGGGTGTTTTAGGTGGGAATCACATTCCCACCTGGAGGGCAGGTAATATTAGATTACCACCTCCACTTTACCTACTTTTATATTAATTTGACTTTTATACCATAACTTTTTATACTTATTTTATTTTATAAATTTAGATATTTGTATTCTAAAATGATAAATATATGAAATTTAATTTTAAAAAATAAATTGAAAAATTTTGAAAATTATTTAAACATATTTTTTTAAATACATATATATATATATTATATTCTCATATTTTAATATATATATTTTTATATTTTCTTAAAATTTACTTTTCTTCTATATATAAAATAAAAATATTAAGGATTTAGAGACATTAAATAAGTAATTATCATACAATTAATTACATATAAAGAATTTTCAATTTTTAAAAAAATAAACCGGCTTAAAAGAAGGGGGATAGACCTTTGTGGATTTGTCTTGTATACAGTCTTGGAGGATGTCTAAAATGCTTCTGGTTCTTCCTCTGCGGTTTCTCTGCTTTCTATTTCTAGCCGTTTTTCCTGTTTCCCTCTCTTCCTTCTTAGCCTTGATTCTATCACTCGAGCTTTGTTGCCTTTCATTCTGCATTGATACGCTGGACTTGAGCATCATTTGTAGGGGAGATGGGGTGTGGTAGTTTGTTTATTGGATGGTCATGATTGTGTACCGGACTCAACACTATTGTTACTATGAAATTGGCCAAACATTCATAAAGATGCAGCGGGAAGGCAGTGTTGAAGATTGGGGTTGTAGCCATAAAGATGCAGATGCAAACTCTTCTAGATTTGATGACATTTGGTGGTATTGTACTGTTTGTTTTATTTGTTGGTTTACGGAATGAAGTGTCTGTTTTCTCTGCTATTCTGCCGGGGCTATGACGGAGTTGTTCTCCTGAGTCCATGATTGTTGGTGTACTGTGAGTCTTGTGTTGGGACTTCGCAGTGTAGGGGTCGGTTGTATGAGCTGTGTTCATCGGTGAAAGTGTACCATTGACTTTGGAAATAAAACTTTATTCTCAAAAAAAAATATATATTTCTATTGTGTAGCAAAATTACATAATTATAACATTCGTTCAATTGAAATTCAGGGACATTATGGTAAATTATTTAGAACTAGAAATCTGAGATTCCCAATCTAACCAAACGCACGCACCCAATCTAACCAAACGCACGCACCGTAAAAGTAATGTATAAAGAGACCATTCTGCTTGTGAATTTGTGATCTTCAATACGGCAATACCAGAATTTAATAGAGGATTGAATATAAAATTTTAAAAAACTAAAGGGATGGGAAATGCATTTAATCCAACTTTATTACTTTGCCACTCTTTTATTTATTTATTTTTTTAATATTCTTTTAAATAAGTAATAGACTACTATAAAGAGTGAACGCCAAATGAACTTATTCTTTCGTTGTACAAGGCATTCCCCATTTTCTACAGAAAAACCCTCTCGGCGGCAGCGTATTCTTTCCGACCAGCGTACGGGTGGTTGAAGAGCTCCAACAATTTCATCCCATGGCTAACAGCAATTTGCCGCGTAGAATCATCAAGGTACTATTCCGGTATTCGCATTGATCCACCGAGACTTTAGCTATTAAACCCAGATTTGGGAATTTTGGGATTGAATTTAACGATTTATGGTTTCCTGGTTCTATTTTTGTTGGTTGACTGATTTATGCATTTCTTTGATTTATTAGGAGACGCAGCGTCTTCTGAGTGAACCAGGTAAGCGCTTCAGTTTCACGAATTCACGGGTTAAAGAGAACTACAGATTTCCGATCTAAATTGGATGTTAAATTGTTTAATCACGTCTGTGGTGATTGAAAAAATGCGGTTTAGAAGTTTTGATCCTGAAGTCTTGTCAATGTTTTAAAAGTTAGTTGTCTTTCACGATCTTTCGTATGTGTGCACCAGTTAATCTATTTCAATCTTCTGGAACTGAATGAAGCTTTTATTTTGCAACAGCGTATTCACTTTAGTATTTCTCAATTTTGATTATTTTCCCGGAAATTTTATTTATTTCTAGTCTTGAACATAATTAAGTTTGTTGAGCATTTCTTTGGCAGTTTGGCTATACCTCTTATGATTAGATTAGGAATGAATCTTTGTAGCAATTTGTATTATTTTTTCTAAATTCATTTTGTTAGAGTTCAATGTGACTGAGGGTGTTTTATGTGTGAATTCAGCACCTGGAATAAGTGCATCTCCATCCGAAGAAAACATGCGATACTTCAATGTTATGATTCTTGGTCCAACACAGTCCCCTTATGAAGGTAAATTGTCCCTCTGTAAACAATAAGGTGTTCATTTGGGTGTAGCACACCTATCATGGACTTTTTTTTCCCTGTTCTTATTGACATTTGATTTATCTTTCTTGGACTTGGTTTTACTCTATAGGGGGTGTGTTTAAGTTGGAGTTATTTTTACCCGAGGAGTACCCAATGGCGGCCCCGAAGGTATAAGTTTTAATTGGCTGCAATTTCTATTTGCTACACAAAGTGCAGAAATGAACAATAGAAATATTCTCTTTCTTTAGAGTAGAATTCTTTCTTTGTTGAAGGGAGTAAAGGACATCATCTGTGAGGCTGCCTTTGTTGTTGTAGTCATCTGAATGCTTTGCAATTTCTGTGTTATAATTAATATAGTCGCAGTCTCAGCAAGTTTTGAATGGATATCTTATTGAGAAATCACATTGGAACTAAAGAAACCAGAAATGCTTATTGCTTTGTCTTATTCTTGTGATTCTTAAGGCTACGTGTGGTTGGCATTTGAGGTTGGAAATATTGTTTCTATTCAATTGAGCCAGATGATTGTGTTTAAGAAGATGAAATGGGTTAATTCATGGATGAGTGTATTTTGTGAGATGCCGTATTGTGAAATTTGAAAGGAAAAAAAAACATAACCGAGAACTTATTATTTGGTTGTAATATATATCTAATATGGATTTTAGATATTTCTATTGACACAACAAAATAAAACGACGCAATATGTTCAACCATAGCTTGTTCAAGTTAATTGGAGGCATTAACTAAAAAATTATATGGAAAGTTATTGTGGATGGGGAAAATTATGTTTGTGGAAACTGGGCTTTGTCTCATGAATTACGAATATGTTTGGGGGATTTCTATCCAATAAAAATGTCTAAGGAATAACATACTACATCCGTTCTTTAATATCTGCACTATTTTTACTTTTCACGCAATCCAAGATACGTTTTTAATGATTAAGAACTCAAATGGTGTACAAGTAAAAATTATAAAAATTTGATATTCTAAAACACCGGTGGTGGTGTAAATGTATATGTTGTATGCATCTTTCCACATGTTCATTCTGAAAGATATTTGTTAGTAGTAATATTGAAAGTCCTATTTCATGAACTCGTAAGCACCTGGACTCCTTTTATTTCTCATTATGAAGATATTTGTTATGCAGTAATAGTGAAGGCATATTAAATACACTCATTAAACACCTAAGTTAAATGTGCCATGCTTCAAATCCTAATATAGCCTGTCTGGGACAAGTGCTCCGACCAACTTAAATGATTTAAGTGGATATGTATTTTGTGAATAATATGGAACCTAATTTGGATTGATTTATTGTCTGACCAAAATAGCTCTCAAACATTTTTCAATATATTTTTTTTCTTTTCTAGATTCATAATCTAATTATTAAGATTTATACCACATTCAGTTTTATTTAATGCCCCCTTAGTTAAAACAAAATATGTTGCATGAAGCACTGCACTTTCCTGTCAGCCAATATTTACGCCTTGTGTTTGTTACCTCATTGTAGCAAGGGCCAAGGAACATTATATGAACCTCAATTCTGTTGTTATTGCATATTTCTAAATTCTCATGAATTATTCTTGAGTTAAAATGCTAAATGTTTTAGAACAGTAGACTGCAAAATAACAGAATCCGCTGTGCTTTCATTGTCTATGTTTTGCTTATTTGGTTGAGAAAACCAACAGCCAGACATTAGGAAACTATTTTCTCTCCATGCTTGGGCCCTGTAAAGATCTCATAAGGAGTTAGAAACCTGTTTCAAAGAATCTCATTTTGGCAAGAAGAGATGTTCAAAAGCTTGCGTTATCTCACAGTGATTTATTTATTTTTATCATCTTTCCCTATAAAATCTGTCTCTAATGTACCCCACATCATATGATCGTAGTTGATAAGCTAATGAAAAATAACTTGGTGATCGGAACATAATGAGTCTTGATGAAACAATTAAAAGGAAGGGCTGCATTTTAGGAATGAAGATGAGGATGGTGGCGAACAGGTTAAAGCTTTTGATGACTTTGTTTAATCATAGTTTGAACTTTTAAGCTACACAATATTCATTTACTCATCTTGTGCCTCAGCATTTTTTATTCAACCACAACTTCAAGTCTTGAAGCACCCATGGAACCTTTTTTTTTTTTGTCCAGAATCGTATCTGATGTGCCGAAGACATTATGCATAAGCCCTTGCCATCCACAATATTTTGTTAAATTTGGATCTGAATATACGTGTCTCTCTATTTTCCTAGCATTTTGAACAGGTTCGCTTCCTAACCAAAATTTACCACCCGAACATTGATAAGGTTTGTTGCTTTTTGTACTTCCGATGTTTGGATCTTCTATCTTTGCTTGTCTACTGATGTGATTTTACTGCAGCTTGGGAGGATATGCCTAGATATTCTAAAGGACAAATGGAGCCCTGCACTTCAGATTAGAACTGTACTTTTGAGGTAACATGCCTACAATCATCCGTGTTCAGAATTTGATCTGTGAAGAAATAAAGTAATCAGAAAAATTCTTGAATTGGTATTCTAAATATTCTGTTTGGGAGAATGTATATAAAGTTTATCATCATCCGTGTTCAGAATCTGATCTGTGAAGAAATAAAATAATCAGAAAAGTTCTTGAATTGGTATTCTATATTGGTGGAATTTATCTCAGAACACTACTTTCTATTTGTGTACTTTCATCCAACACTTTCTATATCTACGTAACACTAGACTCTTCACACTGATTATACCTTCCTGTTTTCACCATCAATATATCTTGCAAGTTTTTTTTTCACTAAAATATTATCTGCCATTCTGCTGCTATTTTTCAGCATTCAAGCGCTCTTAAGTGCTCCAAATCCTGATGACCCCCTCTCTGAAAACATTGCCAAACATTGGAAATCAAACGAGGCCGAAGCTGTTGAAACAGGTACAGTTTAAATTACGTATTAATCCATGTTGCAGGACATTTCTTACGCCATAATTGCATCTTGAATTTTTAGAGAGGAGAAATCTTTGATATTCTTTCGCTTCGTGCCTTGGACATACTTCTGTTTGATCTGTCTCCTCTTAACTAAACAATTGAGGTTTGAACATGCCCAATCACTTATTTATTTTGTTGTTTTATTACTAAAATCCTGCAGCAAAAGAGTGGACACGTTTGTATGCAAGTGGCGCCTAAAGGTTGTGGAGTTGGTAATTCCTTTGATATCTGAAACTGTATTCTACCTGATGCTAAAATCAATATCGGAAAAAAAAAAAGAAAAAGAAATTGGGGACACAGATATGATGTTCTAAACAATTGAAACTCAGCTTTGTTTCATGTTTTGCATTTGTCTTTGAAATAGTGCAATGACTTTGACCATCCCTTTAACCTTTGAAGTTTTGTGAAATGGGTGAAGATTCCATGCCAGGTTTAGGTATTATCCTCGAACACATATCCTTGCTTGTTATGAGCATCTTAGTGTGTGCATCAGGTGCTCGAAAAATGAAATTTAGGATAGCATTGTTTTTATTCTGAGGGGATCAGCCCGGTTGAGGTACCCAGTAACAACTTTTCTGGGTTTGGTACTTACTACTTAGTGATATACTATATAGCATTAATGGCAGGCAGGATTAGTCTTCCTCTTTCTTTTTTTCTTTTTTCTTTTTTTTTTTTTTTTTTTTTTTGACGCAACCTCTAATATTATTATATGTTCACTAATAAAAAGAAAACAACACTAATAATATTATTATATGTTCACTAATATTATACTACATTTAGTTTATATTTTGTGACAACTGGATTTTTTTGAATCTGTTGCATATATAAATACATACTTTCTCTGTTTTTCAATATTTGCTATGGACCCATCCAGCACAAAGTACAATGCACATTTTAAACCACTAATAACTCAAATTTGGTACAAGTAAAAAATCTAAAAATTCAATATTTAAAAACTACACTACGAGACGAATCTAATAAAATTTCACTTGATTATATTTTAACTTGTATAACTATGATAAAACTTTAAGTCAAAGTGTATGTGAATAGTGGTGAAAACTCCAATAGGGCAATCTTTTGAAAACGGAGGAAGTATATGATATAAACTTTCCAATTTTCTCATATTAATACTCAAGTTAACTGTTGGTGAAACTTACCAACAGTTTGAGATGATGTAGCTCTAAAGCAAGGTCTCGGGTTCGAGCCTTGTGTTTGTGTATGCAAAAAATTGCTTTGGAGAGGTGTACTTAGTTGCCTTGCAGATTCTTGAGTGATTAGTCTTGGGTCCAATGTGGTCAGGAGATATCCGGTTTTCATCAACAAAGTTTTTTTTTTTTTTTTTTTTGATAACATCAACAAAGTTAATTGTTGGTGAAATTTATATGTTTAATACCTTTGTATTTATTTCTTTATAATATACAAAAGAAGTATTAAGCAAAAACGGACGAACACCATAAATGTTTACAATAACCTTTTAATACATTATGTTGGAGTTTTGTGTTATACTCCCTCCGTTTTTAAATGATAGCTACGTTGGAGAATTTGACACTATCACACAATCACTTTGACTTGAAGTTTTATCATAGTTATTCAAGTTAAAATATAGTCAATTGAGATCTTGTTAGATTGATCTCGTTTTGTAGTTTTTAAATATCAAACTTTTAGAATTTTTACTTATACCGAACTTGAGTTATTACTGATTGAAAATGTACATTGGATTGCGTGCTGCGTGGGTCCGTAGCAAACAAAAAAAAAAAAAAAAAAGGAGGGAGTACCAAATAAAAATAAATAAATAGATTAATCAAGAATGAAGGTCTGAAATGGGGCTTTCATGAATAATGGATCTATGTAATATCCCTCCCAAGTCTATTACTACTACAATTAATGCTTCCTAGTGACATTTTTTTGGCTTTTTTCAGCCTACAAAATGCTTAATGCCCTACACGGCAACATCACAGGGTTTTGCACGTACGGACACCATGCCTTGATTGTTCAAATATTTTGTTTTATGTTTTTAATTAATGATTTTATGCATTTCCCCGAAATTTTATGTGAAAATATATTTATTAGAAATACATAAGAATAATGAAATTATAAGATTATTGGGGTTGGGTAAGTGGTTAAGTCCCCGATTCTCAACCAATAGATTGGGGTTCAAATATTCACCCGGCCACCCATCCCTCCCATTTGTCCTTTGTAAATTGTGTGACATAGGCTTCCACCACCCATTTCTCAGACCTTTAGCGGCTCCTCCAAAAAAAATAAAAATTATAAGATTATCTATAACAAATGAGAAATGAAAATTTTTTCCGTCATTTTCAGGCATCCAGTTTTCTCTTCGCCTTGATTAATGTGTTTTAATTTGAATTTTATAAGATCTGCTACGGTCTGATCTGATTCGATCTGGTCTGATCTGATCTGGTTTGGTCTGGTTTGATCTGATATTTTTATTCTATTTAAAATTATTGTTATTATAAAATAATAATAATAATAATAATAATAATAATAATAATAATATAAAATAATAATTATTATTAATTATTAAAATTATTAATAAATAAATTATTATTATTATAATTGTGACAACTAATTTTAATTTATTAATTTTATAATTAATTAATGTAATATTATTAATATTATTATTTATTAATTATAAGAAAATTGTTAGTTATTAATGTACTACGAGTATTTCATTTCATTTCTTTTTTAAAGTATATCTTAATTAATTTTTTTTAAAAAATATTTTAAAATATTTATCTTAATACATAATGTTATTTTTCCGATTATTAAATTTAATTTGCACATGTGAACCACTACAAATGAGACGTCAAGACTCAATTTTTTGAATAACCTTTTTTGGAATAGAAAAATATAAAATGACATATTCCATTAGTCATATATAAAGTAGTCATCCTTGACAAATTATTGTATTATATATATATATATATATATTCAGAATTCCAAGATTTTGTTTTTTTATATTTTTAAAATATATATTATGTTATCATAGTAATAATTTATACTATTGTTTATTATAAATTATTTTATTGATCTGCACACATTAATATAAAAATATACAATATTGAAAGTATTTATATTATTAGTAAAATATTTTAAGAACGTGATTAGTATATTAAAATAATACTTAATTGTTATTTTTTGTTTTTTAAAAAATATTACTTGTGATTATATAATTTTATTATAATGATCTGATTTAATTTTAACAAAAATAAATAATAAATCCTGAAAATAAGTCTAAAAAATATAGCCTTATTTGTGTGAATTCTTGAGCAAAATCATCTAATTTTTCTTATATTTCAAATTATATAATATATACTTCCTACGTTTGTTTGTATTTGCTCCATTGAGCAAATTGCTAATGTTCACATAATGACTTTGATTTAAATTTTATCATAGTTATACAAGTTAAAATATAGCCAAGTGAGATCTTGTTAGATTCGTCTCGTCTTGTAGTTTTTAAATATCGAACTTTTATAAATTTTACTTATATCGAATTTGAGTTATTAATAATTTAAAATGTATATTGGACTGCGTGTTGGGTGGGTGCGTAGCAAAAATTTAAACACAGAAGAGGTATATATATATGACAATTTTTTCCAGCTAAATTATTAAAAATAATATATTTTTATTATTTTATTCCCAAACTAGTTGTAAATCGCCATTTCAAATGGCGATCATCAATTTTTTTTTAAAATATTGATCGTATCGACACTTCAAGTGGCAATTGCATAAATAAAATAAAATGATATAAAAATGAAGAATAGGTGGCAATTCATATAGCATATGACTAATTAATACTCCCTCCGTCTCACCCAAGTGTTTTGTTACTGTTGGGCACGGGAATTAAGGTAGAGTTAGTTTGTGAGTATATGGTGGGGTCCACATAGTTGTTGGATGTGAAAATTATTTCTATTTATAGAAAGAAGACATTTGTAATGGGACATCCAAAATTAGTCAGTAGGACATTTGGAATGGGACGGAGGGAGCCTCCGTCCCGTTTTAAATGTCCTGTTTGATTTTTTGACATTGTTCAACTGACTCAATCTTATTGAGTGTATAATAGTCGAGTTTTTTTGGTCTTGTTAGATTCGTTTAATTGTATAATTTTCGAATATATATATTTTACATAATTTTTGCCTGTATACATTTTGAGATATTAACGATTAAAAAAGTATATTTGATTGTGTAGAAATCAAACATGACATCTTAATTAGAATTAATTAATTCTATATATTAACTAATCTATAATACTCCCTCCGTCCCACTTAATGTGTCTGATTTAACTTTTTGACACTGTTCATTGTTCAGTTTTGACTTAATTTTCTTGCAAGTATATATTTGGAAAAAATAGTCGAGTTGGGTCTTGTTAGAATCATATGATCATGTAGTTTTTTAATATATATTTTACATAATTTTTCATTGTATATATTTTGAGTTATTAACGATTGAAAAAATGCATTGAATTGTGTGTAAAAGTCAAACAATACAAGCTAAATGGGATAGAGGGAGTAATTTATAGTATTAATTAACTAATTATTTATAATATAATTAATTAATTATTTTATGGTAAAAAAATAATTTATACTTGTCCCATAAAAAATGTCTTGACCCAGACATGAAATCCAATGTGCTTCTTTAATGGTTATTTTCTCAAAATATATAAGAGGAAAAATTATACTCCCTCCGTTTTTTAAAAATTATAACGGACCCATAGTGCATGTAGTCCAATACACATTTTAAACTATAAATAACTTAAATTCGATACAAGTAAAAATTCTAAAAGTTTGATATTTAAAAAGTACTCGACAAGACGAATCTAATAAGACCTCACTTGGCTATGTTTTAACTTGTATAATTGCGATAAAACTTTAAGTTAAAGTGCATGTGTGAACAGTACCAAATTTACCAATGTTACAATTATACAAAAACGAAGGGGTACAAAATATATATTCTAAAACTATATGACTAGACGAATCTAACAAAACCTAACTTGACTATTTTTTTCAAATATATAATTGCTATAAAATTCAGTCAAAATAGAACAATTAACAATATCAAAAAGTCATGCATGACATCTATGGCGGAACGGATGGAGTATATAATACTAGTATATAGATAAACACAAATGTTAAATTAAAAAGCAAACATTCTCAAAATAAACATTCCCATAATCAGCAACTAAGCATGTTAGTAGTACTTTATTATTGAGCACCATTAATAGAAAGCTAGATTTTGTTTAGAATGGATGGAATAGATTCGCTCCAATATGAACATTCACAAAGTTAGAAGCCAGAATATGTTATTGGTTAAGCCATTGGTATTCAATACCAATCAATACAACTTTTGTTTTGTTTTGTTTGTTCCATATGGCACTAATAAACAAAACTTGGCAGGGCATAATTGTAAAAAACAAGCAGTCAATCAATGTCAATGTGTTAATATATCATGAAGTGAGCAAGACAAGGAAACATAGTAGGGACAGCACATTTGGTACAGCAATGAATTCACCCAACCACCTAAACTTAAATAGACCACAGGAAGAAAACAAGAGAGAAGAGAAAGGCCACAACCCCAAACAATGACAAAAAATGGAAACATGGAAGTGTAAATCCAATTACAACATCATTCATTCATTCATCATTCATAATGACCAAAGGAAACAAAATAAAGACTTAAGGTGTCCTATAAAGATGGGAACAACAGTCATCATGTCTGCTGCTACAATAATTACAAGAAGCATAATTTCAACCAAAAAGAGGGTAAACATTAAAATGGCAAGAATAATAATTAATAATAAAAATAATAAATTTTATTGCCTTGAATGGTTGAGAATAGAAGCATCATATATGAATCAACAATAAATATCTTTAAATTTTTCCTTCACTAACACAGCTCATATATAGCATACCCACACCAAACACCCATTTTCTTCAATGGCCCCCTCCAATGTTGTGTCATGTGTGACTCTCTTTGTATTTATGAAATATATATACATACGACATTGTATACGCATGTACGGTTCGTTTACTAAAAGCCCCATTCATCCCTCCCTCCCTCCATTTCTCAGCTCCTTCCGTCAGAGATAAAAGAACAAGTTTATACATATTTCTCAATATGGTATATAGTAAGTTGCCGGTCCAAGGACAAGTGGTAAGATACAAGAAGGCTCATGAATAGTGAAAAACAAGAACATAACAAAAGGATGGAAATGGGAGAGAATATGAATGAATCAAATCACCAGAAGGGCAAAATAGAACTAAGCTATATATGTTTTTCTTCTTTTTTCTTTTTTTTTTTTTTTGGAATCCCATGTATATTTTGGCTGATATGGCTTTATATTTGGATATATTTCATGTAGATGTAGGCAGGTATGATTAAAGCTGGGGTTGGGGATGCAAGGAGAAGAGCATGACATGAAAACACCATGGGTTTATAAATTAAATGCTGTAATGCCTCACCGACGACTCAAGCACTTCAGGGCTCGGGCAGATTATCTCCTTCACTCGATTGCCTTTTCTGTATATCTTGAATGTCGGTACAATTGTAACATTTTCAGCATGCGCGATGTCAGGGCTCTGTTCGATATCGACCTATTATTAACAAACAAATGTAAATAGACATTTCAAAGTAAGTACGGTGCCTTTGTGGGGGAGAAAGAATTAAATGGGAAAACAGTAAACAGATTGGGCAATGCATTGGGCTGCACTCATTATTATAACAAGGAAGTAACATTGATACACCTGGATAAAATATAATGTAAATGTACTAACTTCTTGTAAATCTGTGGAGTTTGTCTCCTTAGTACATCTATGTTTTTGAGATTTGAATGTAGTACATAGAATAGTGCAATAATAATCAAATGATGTAATAGTACAGTATAATTATGAGAATTAAATTCATAACTTGTATGGTCTAAATATATTTATTTATATGGCCCCTGTGTATATCTATAAACTTGAAAGATATTCATGATTGAAGAAATTTAAGTAGATACTATATATGGAGGGACAAAGTAGATTATAATTAAAATTTGTTACTGTGAAAATAAATTTGAACGGATTTAAAAGGCCACATATGCAAAGCCAGTACGTCTTAGAATACACAACATCAATACATGGGATATGTAAAGCCCCAACAAAATTTTAGATATAAAATAGCATAGTATCACTTGATATAAAATAGCATACTATCATTTTTACAAAACTTACAAGGTTTTCAAAATTAGTTATTTTCATAGCTAGTAGTTGGTCTGTGACTAAGATAAATACAGTATAAACAATAAAAATAAAAATATTTTTAAAAAGGTGCTTATCATCTTTTCAAAATTAGAAGTTCAAGCCCAAAATGCCATATGAAAAAGCTATTTACCAAACATCATAGGGATAAATTCTTTAAATATATCGCAAGGGAAAACTATGGGGGACATGACTACATGAGGTTGAATTTGGGAATTGGAATTGGGCCCAAACCCTTAAGACTTAAATTATAAGTTTCACCTATCCTTTAATTTGCTATTAAATGAAACCCTAGCATTAAACAACTTTACACCAAACATAAGATATGGACTTAAATCTAGTACCCCTTCTACCAAACGGCACTAGGTTTCCAGTGCAAGAATGTAGCTGTTACTAACCTTGAGGAAACTAATGGAAGGATACCGGGTGCATAGCACGTCCAAGAAGGAAGCTACTTGTTTGCTTTGAACATCCGAGCCTGCTTTGAAATGGACAACGGAAGCACCTGCATTTTCCACAATTGAAAACTGGAACACGGTCATATAACTGAAGAGTAGTTGAAACTGTGAATTGCATATATGACAAGCATACCCGATGAAGAAATTGCAGCTCGGAACTGCTCGAGCCCAGTAACAGACTCTACTTCCCCACCAAATTTCATGTTGGACACTTCTTCCCCTCGTGACTTCTTTAAAGCAACTTGGGAGTGAAACAGGGATTCAGCAACCTCATTGTTGTCCGGGAGTTCCTTTCTGAGAATCTCAAAATCCCTCACAGCTTCAGTCCATCGTTCGAGCTAGAATCAGTGAAAGTTCAACAGTTCTTCAAAACTACACGAAAAATCATGCACACCATTTTTCAAAGTGCAACTAAATGAAAGAGGTATTTTATACCTTCCTGTTAGAAGAAGCCCTGCGGAGTAGGGCTTTGATGTAATTTGGCTGAATACGAAGTGCCTGGTTGCAATCATCCACAGATCGTTCCCACTGGCCAAGCTTAAACCAGCAAGCTGCTCGATTACAATAGAGAACAGAATTTGAAGGATCGAGTCTTAAGCCTTCCCCATATGCTGAGCAGGCCTCGGTGTACCTTTCCGACTTAAACAAGTCATTCCCACGAGCACGAGCTCGGGATACCAACTTCACATTGTTGAGAAAACTTGATATTTCAGTACTCTGAGGGTCTATTTGTGCAGCTTTCTCAATCGCGAGAAGGGCACCGTCAAACCTGCATACATTGTGTCAATAAAGTTAAACTTTGCATTGTTTCAAGTTTTTTTTTTTTTTTTTATCAGATGCCGAAAAAGTTCCATTCTCACCTTCCCCTAGACAACTCAACTTGAGCTCTGATGAAGAAAACATAAGCCTCGACAATCATCCCGAAAATCTTTGTTGAGAAATGGGATGGCTCCAAATTAGGTATACTTGAGAGAGCCAAGAATGCATCATCAAGATGGTGGAGCTTCAATAGAGCTTCCGTGCGGCACGCATACAGCTGCAGTAATAAAATTCGGTCATGTCAGTTGCGGCAGTTTTATTTGTTACTTGTTCTTTTCAATTATCATAACACATAATTAATGCTACAAAGAAGATTGATTAGGCGGCCTATGACCTGAGGCGAAGAATCAGCACCGGAAGGTATGGCAGCATTAACTTCTCGCAAGACACTTCTCCAATCACCGACTCTCCGGGCATCAGCACACTTGCTGAGATGCCTCTCCACAGACTGCAACTTTTGCAGCTCTGCAGGATCCGGCGGGTGCCCAGAATAACACATGTGCTTCCTCGCATTCTCAACCTGTCCTAAACTGTGTAACCCCTTAGAGAATTAGATTTTCTTCAACCAGAGCAAGTAATACACGAAATTGGGGAATCACACATTACTACACTAATCACAGCTGCCTCAACTCAATTCAAACAAACAAAACAAAGGAAAGATGCTAAACATAGCCTAAACCTGGATCGGCTTATTCTAACAACTAACCAGAGGGTATAATTCATCTCAAGACGGATCTAAAACAAGTCTGACTGATTCTATCAACGAAGAACAAAATCAACAATGTCTAGAACGCACCACCATTTACAGCTCAAAATTTGCAAGATTTCAAATCTCATCCACAGAACTCACCTGAGCAGCAAAGATCCCAACCTTTGGTGTGCCCTGACATACCCTGGATCCAATCTAATGGCCTCCTCACATCCCCTCACCGCCTCGCCCAATCGCCGCAATCCCATCAACGCAGCTGCCCGGTTGAAATGGTACGCGGCATTGTTTGGAGATATTGCAATTGCCTTCTCATAAAGGGCTAATGCCTCTGTGAAATTGCCCTTCTTATAACTATCATTCCCCATTCTCTTCAACTCCTCTGCATCATTTCTCTTCGCTGCCCCTGTCCCCGTCTCGCCGCCGACAATCAATCCTCTGGATAAATTGGTTGCCCCGCCGCCGTCGGGCATAGATTTAGGCGTCAGAGCGCCGCGAATTATGCTTCCGTGGCCATAATTCCCAGAACCGGTCCCGAGGACGTCCGGCTTCGCCGGGCGGCTCGCCATGCCGGTTTTCACGACCCTACCGGAGGGGCAAATGTTCCCCGTGGGGGTTACATTGGTCGTCGCGGGAGAGAAAATCAGCTGGTGAGAACCACAAGAGCGGGACCGCGTGTGGCGAGGCTTGAAATTCCTAGCCGTGGAAGGCGAACTCTCGACGGAAAGCTCGCCGGAGTAGCTATTAGGGCTCGAATCGGACTTCCTCGGGAGGTTCAGGTTCGGGCCCGGCAATGCACGGCCCGCCCCCGTACCCGATCCGGACGAACTCGAACTACTGCTGGTGGTAGCAGCAGCAGCAGCATTTGTGAGGCCGCCGGCGGCCCGGGTCCGGAAAGGCGAGTCGTCCAGATCGAGCTCCCTGAAATCCGGCTTGTTCAAATCAACTCCCCTTTGGGCGACGCCGCCGTCCCGACCGTCATAAGTTAAAGCGTTCCTCAGCCGATCCGACAGCCCTTCCAGACCTTGCCCCGCCATTGTCGCTCAAAACTGGACCCGAGGCCTCCCCCTGTGGCTGAAAAGGGAAATGGCTATGTATGAATGGGGAGGGAGGGAGGGAGGGAGGGAGAAAGAAAGAAGGGATAAAGGGATGGGGATCCCGTGAATTTAAAAGGAAAGGAATAGTAGTAGTAAATGTGAATTGGGGGAATATATCATCATCAATGTACTCTTCTCTTCTCCTACAGTGGAGAGAGAGACTAGCAGCAGCTGCTACTACTACTACTACTAGAAAACAGAGAGAGAGAAAGGAGGGGGGAATTGCTGGTTGGGCCCCCTCTCGCTCTCGCTCGCCCAAATCAGAAAATTAGGGTTCCAAATCCAAATCCCAAATCCCAAATCCAAAAATTTCCCAAATGAACTGTGAGCGAGCGTAAAGGGAAAAGCGTAAAGGGTCGGCTTTACAGTATTTATTCACAATACATAACTTGTTTGGATGATTGTGATCTGTAAGTGCTGACACATTCAAAAGTAATATGTATTTGTATATGAAATGATATGTGAGTATAAAAAAGTGATTTGATGGAGGTTATGAATAAAAAACTAATAAAAAAATAAATTATCGTCTATACATCACTTTATAAGATTTATACATCACTTTACTAACGCTGTCTGCACCTGCGGGTAATTGTTATGCCATTACAGAAACTGGATTGCAATAATACTAGGTACTATTACTTTTGGTTGCGCAATTTGGTGCGTCACTCATTCCTTTATGTATGCGGAGAGAGAGAGAGGCATATATTCCCTCATTTTATTTTTAGTTGTATTTTTCAGGTTAATTTCAATAATCAAGGTTTGCATTAATTAACTCATAAATTTATATTTTTAGCCTTCAATTAAACGCATTCTTAATAAATGTCAACAAATAACATTTATGTAAAGTGAAGGGCAATATAGTAAAAATATAATATAATTACCTATAACTATCCAAAAATAACAACTATTTTGGAAAACTTTTTACTCTCTAAAAAGACAACTAAAAAGTAACAGATAGAGTATATATATATAGGCTGCTGCTCACTGCTGCTTCGCCACAGACGACAGTCCACCTGCTTCTTCACGAGACCGTCTCGCCCTTTTCTTTATTTTTTCATTTTTTTTTTAAATTTTTTAATTACTTATTATTGTTGGGATTTTGTGTAATATTCGGACACGACGCACAACTGTTAGTTACCCACAAAACTGTAATAATAATGTTCGTGCGAAATGCTTCTGTTCTATATTTGATGGTGTGTAATTACTAGTATAATTCTATTCTATACGCACAGCACAGATTTTTTGGAAATTTTAGAAATGGAAAGTATCAGACGGTCTTAAAAACTGGACATTGCGGAAATATCAAAATGTGATCATATTGAGATTGTGTACTGCATGAAATGAAATTTTACCAAAATTATACAAGTATATTTCAACTTCATTTCTACGAAGTATTAAATTGGAATGAGAAATTAAACATCCACATCCTCATTGTATGTGTTAAGAGGATGAAATTCCCATTCGCCCAATTGTTATTTTTCCTTTATACAGTAATTTATTTAATTAATTAATTAAGTAATACTGTATTTAAATTTAAATTTAATGTCATCAAAATCAAAAGAATATGAAGTTACACAGTGGGGCTGTTTGGAAGACAGCATATTTACCAGCATATAGCATATTGAAAGAGCTTATTGTCTCACAGTTCTCTCTCCGAATCCGCTATCTGCTAGCGGATCCGCTGACTCCCAAATATCTCCAGTCTCCCGTTGTTTGGATTCTGTCTGCTAACCCCTACAGGCTATAGCTACTTGCCCAGCATGGCTTAAACCAATCATTATGCTATACCTTAGTGATTTTTTTTAGGTGAATATCAGGGGTATTCTCAGGTCTCATTGAACCCAAGTCTAATCCATCGAGGATTGGGTGGGCATTGAAGGGTTGTCTCTCTCAAAGCAGAATACTGCATACACAAAGACTCGAACCCGAGACCTTTGCTTAAGCTGCCAGAGCCCTATACCACTCAGGCCAATTGTATTTGGTATACCCTGTGATTTTTGTTTTTATTTCCTTTTAAAAAATATTATATGTGTTTATATTTATATTTAGTTTAATATTAATAGTATTCTTTTAATAAATAAATAGTAGTAGTATTTGAAAAAATTCAATTTCAAATAATTGTACTTTGAGAGAGACAACCTTTTACTATTCAACATATTCTCTCGAGAAATTAATTTTGGACTCAATATAGCCTAGGAATACCTGGTACACAAAAACTAGTGTGGCTTATGTATGAAACAAATAGTAGAATGTCCATACCCATACAAACCAAATACCACATGTACCAGTAATTGTGTGACATGGGTTCACACTACCTATTTTCTAACATGTTCAGTAACAAAATAAAAAATAAAAAAATACTACCACATGACCAAAGGCCAAGCGACACGAGTAAGGAACTCCCTAGTTATATACTTAAAAGTAAATAAATAATAATAATAATAATAATAATAATAATAATAATAATAATAATAATAATAATAATAATAATAATAATTCAGTATTTTTTGGGGATATTTAAAAGAAAGTGTCTTCTTCGAGAGGGCAATTCTGTTGCTGATTCTTTGGCTAAAAGAGGGGCTCGATCAGTGGATTTTTTCACGACATGGGCCTTCCCACCGGATGAAGTCAAGCCTCTCATAACGACTGACTATGATGGAGTTTGGTTCCAACGGTTCTAGTTGTTTATTTTTGTTTCTGTTTTCTCCTACTTCACCCCCTTTCTGTAGTTTCTTTAGTTTTCATCTTTACCGACGCTTGTGCATCACTGTTCACCAAAAAAAAAGGAAAGTGTCCACGCATTTTCATAAATTTCCCTTTTAAATATAAATAATATACTTTTATCTTTAATAAATATATACATGTTAAAGGATAAAGAGGAGATTTTTTTTTTTGGTGAAATATAAAGAGGAGATTGATACATAATAACCTAATGTATGGTTTATTACAATTATATAAAAATAAAAATTAGTGAAGTTAAGTTTTACTCCATCGGTCCCACCTCAAGTGTCTTGTTACTGTTGGATACGAGAATTAAGGTAGAGTTGATTTGTGAGTATATGATGGGTCCACATAGTTGTTGGATGGGAAAATTATTTCTATTTATAGAAAGAAGACATTTGTAATGGGACATCCAAAAATAGTAAGTAAGACATTTGTAATGGGACGGAAGGAGTATTAGATTTACATTGTAACATAAATTTGAAATATATGATTTATATACTTTTTACCTGTATATAGTTTAAAATATTAATTGTTAAATTAACGTATCGGATAACTTGTACGGGTGTAATGCACATAACGTTGGGACGAAAGGAGGAGTATAATTCTGTAGCAATTACGTCAAAAAAAAAAAAATATAGTGAAAGTGAGATTAGGTATGTGGGATTAAGGTGAGAATACTAATTTTTAGTGAGTGGTTTTCAAGAAAAATAGAAGGGAAAGTTATAGTAAAATACCCACACCTAAAAGTTCTTATGTATTACTACCTGCATACCAAATACATTGTGTATTGATACCATATTTCAAAATACCATACATTTCAGGACCTGGTCATTAAAATTAAATGAAAACGAAATTCAAATCTGGAAAAGACAAGAACGCCCTTGCTTTATGTCAGAAATAGTACTCAATACGTTGGGGTTGGCAGCCATTTTTTTTGAAAACACTCTCTCACTCTTGGGGCTCTCTCTCTCTCGAACCTGCGACACGATCGAAGCTCTCTTGTTGGGCGTCGTTTTTTGGCGCGGGAAAATAGGTGGGAATGATTGTTGGGGAAGCTTGGTAGGGATGATCGAGGGTTAAGAAGGTTAGGAGTGGGGACAGCTGCGGTTTCGCGTAGGGGCGAAGGGTTACATTTTTCGGTGGCGGGTTTGAAGCGAGGTTTTGGAAGGCGAAAGCTTGACGGGAGTGGAGGGTGGTGCGATGGGTTAGAAGGGCTGTTGGAGGGCTGTAGGAGGGTTTAGGTGTGGAGTGCGACGGGGCAGTGATTTTTTGTGGAAGGGGTTGAGTGCGACGGGATTAGAGGGTTTTCTTTTAAGGGAATGATGAGTGGCTTTGAAGAGGAAGAAGATGGGCAAGAGGAACCCGAAATGCAAATACCCGAGAGTTTGTTGTTTTGCCATTACGAAGGTGAAGTGCATCTAGTCCGAATACGTGAGGCCGATCTTCTTGCGGATGTCTATAGGAAGGTGACGGATAAATGGGCCGATGTGAATGCCGCAACGAAAACCTTGCATTACGAGGAACCCGACGGCGGATACCTTATGGAACTGATTAACGACGGCGATGTGAGCAGGATGTGCACTTTGAATAGGGCAAAAGGGCAGACATTTGGGAAGATGAAGGTGATGAATCGCGAACCTGCAAACAAGAGGGCAAGGTAGTGTTCTGCTAAAAACCCTAGAAGATGGTTGTGATGTAATGGCATGTGTCGTTGGTTTTATACTTTTGTGCGCACATTGGTATTGTTATGTCTACTATTGGTACTCTGTAGTTTGTAGATTGGTGTTTATGAAATTTTTGTTTATGTGCACACCAGTGTTGTTAAGAATAGAGCGAATGCCTTGTTAGTGATTGTAAACATTTTTGACTGATGCATTGCATTGGACACGGATTTAGACATACAGATGATGACTATCCTGGTATTGAATGAATATTTTGTAGTAGTAGTGACGTTTTCGGTATTTGCTGCAACAACATTGGTATGAAAAAACTTCATTATGGTATACACACGCTTTACTGAACGTTGTAATACATTTCATGCTACTAGTATTGTATGAATAGGTTCACGGTACATATGACCGATTTCGTATGAATAGGATCATGTATTCTATAAATTGTGCTGCAGGACGGATATGGGAGCAGATGAGGAATTCAACAACGAAGAAGAAGAGGACGATGAAGATGTAAGAGTCCTATGGGCCAATGCAATCACAGGCGAAGGACAGAAATTCAAAGATGCCGAACAGTTTCGGAAGGTCCTAAAAAATCATTGTGTTGCAGTCCGTCGTGGATTCAAGTACGTGCACAACAATAAGAAGAAAGTTCAGGTGAAGTGCTCCATGGAGAACTGTGGTTGGCGGATTTATGCATCGCGCCACAAATCCGATGAGTCGTTCGCGATTCGCACATGTACTTTGATGCACGATTGTGATGTGAACAATCTACAATCAAGAGTACACCCAAAGGCGAATGCACCATGGGTTGCTGCATTTGTCAAGGAGAAATTGAGGCGGGACCCACACTATACTCCGAATCATGCAGTGGATGCTATTCGCGCTGCGTTCAAAGTGGATATCAGCTATCGCACGGCCTGGAGCGCGAGGGAGGTGGCGATGAAGGAACTACATGGGGACGATTATTACTCATTCGACAAAATACGGATATTTTGCAATAGGCTTCTAGCGTCGAACCCAGGAAGTGTTGCGGATTTAGAGATTTTTGAAGGTACCAAAAAATTTAGGAGGGTCTTCATAGCAATTGCAGCCTGCGTGGATGGTTTCAGGAGAGGGTGTCGGCCCCTTATCGAGCTTGACGGCACCCATATTAAAACAAAGTGGAAAGGGCAGGTACTGGCCGCTGTGGGGAAAGATGGAGAGGGCGGCTTTATTACATTAGCATTTGCAGGTACAAAGTTAGTTATTGATGCAATTGAACACTGTTGTTTTACCTTACAAGGTTGGTGCTTACTGTTATATGTGAATATATTGGTTGTGTTTATGATTATGGCTTTGCTGTAATAGTTGTCGATGCGGAGACGGATGAGAACTGGGAATGGTTCTGCACGAAGCTGAAGGGCGTCCTTGAAGGGGGCAATGAACGGCTGTCTTGGGTTGGGTGGACGTTTTTCAGCGACCGACACTCCGGTTTGATGAAATCTATTCCAACTGTGTTCACTGGGAGTAATCATTCAGTATGCGTTCGACACCTTGTGGAGAATTTCAAAAAGGAGGTAACAGTGGTCTGTGCGTTATTGTGTTAATTCGTTATGGTATAGGTTCTGTAGAACTCCGGTATCATGATGTATATTGTTTATTACATTTTGGGCTTCGTGACAGGTGCTGAGGAAGTACCCATACAAGGACAAAAATTACTGGACAGGGGTATTCAAGGCTGCTGCATATGCGGCAACTTACGACGAGATGGTCATGCATCTGAATTCCATACTTCAAGCAATGCCCGCTTCAGCTGCGTTCCTTCAAAATGCTGATCCTCGTCAGTGGGCGAATTCGGTGTTCCCCGGCAACAAATGGGGCGTAATGAACACGAATCTTGTCGAGAGTTGGAATTCCTGGATCAAGAAGGCCAGACACCTGCCGCCAAGTGTAATGCTTGATAAAATCCGTATGCAGATCATGAAGATGATGAATGAGAAGCGAGAGGCAGGTGCTCGAATGATTGGAAAACTGTGTCCGGCCCCAGCAAAAATACTAAATAGGAATTACAATGCATCTGGTGATATGGATCTGCAGCGGGCGGCGGGTTCGTTGTTCGAGGTTCGTGACCATGGTAAAATACATGCTGTGGATGTGGATCAGATGACGTGTACGTGCGGGTATTGGCAATTACTGAGGATCCCATGCAAGCACGGGTGCGCAACAATCGAGCAAATGCATGGTAACATTTACGATTACTGTGATCCGTTTTACACTGTTGAGTACTACAGGGCAACGTACGACGGGGTGATCTATCCTCTTTTGATGGAAAGTGATAACGTGGGTGGTGGGATTGAGGAGGAATTCGTGCTGCCTCCAGATGTTCGTGTGCAGCCGGGCCGCAGGAAGACACGTCGGATACCATCCCAGACCGAGACGGGCAGGGCAAGATGCTCGCTGTGCAGAAGGGGTGGGCATAACAGAGCGACCTGCAAGGAAGCACACCGGTACACGCAGCACATAGACCCACTTATCTGAGTTGGGTGGAGGACTCATGATATTTTTGACCATTTTTTACCACACGACACAGCCGTGTCATTTTGGTGCTGATTGTTTCAGACACTGTGGTATACCACATATTGGCATGTAATATTATTCAAAACATGTCTGGTACAGTATTGATTTGATGGGTTGTAATTTTGTATATGGTTTCAGTATTTGAAACGATCCTTCGGACGGATTGTTTCAATACGTGATACCATGTAAACTGCAAACAAAGTAACTTTCGCAGATTATTATGTAATATCGATGGCTTCATTTTCAATATCGTTGCATGAATTTGATTGTATTGGGCTAATGTAATATCGATGGCTTCATTTTCAATATCGTTGCATGAATTTCATTGTATTGGGCTAATGTAATATCGATGGCTTCATTTTCAATATCGCAGATTAGTATGTAATATCGGTGGTGTAGAGTGGTTTCCCATGAACACACCACTGCCAATCCTAAACTCCACCGGACGTAATGGCATAGATGTACTCTTCTGTTGAGGCATAGCACCATTCCTTCACCACAAGGTGTGATTGTCATAATTGGGTTGGCTAATGTGTTGATCCCGCATGGACGAGCATTATTTAACATATATAGAGTTATAAGACAATCTTTAGATGGAATTCATGATGTAGAATGCATCTAGTAATGCAAGGATGAAAGTTTATTCGGTGGTGTAGAGTGGTTTCCCATGAACACACCACTGCCAATCCTAAACTCCACCGGACGTAATGGCATAGATGTACTCTTCTGTTGAGGCATAGCACCATTCCTTCACCACAAGGTGTGATTGTCATAATTGGGTTGGCTAATGTGTTGATCCCGCATGGACGAGCATTATTTAACATATATAGAGTTATAAGACAATCTTTAGATGGAATTCATGATGTAGAATGCATCTAGTAATGCAAGGATGAAAGTTTATTCGGTGGTGTAGAGTGGTTTCCCATGAACACACCACTGCCAATCCTAAACTCCACCGGACGTAATGGCATAGATGTACTCTTCTGTTGAGGCATAGCACCATTCCTTCACCACAAGGTGTGATTGTCATAATTGGGTTGGCTAATGTGTTGATCCCGCATGGACGAGCATTATTTAACATATATAGAGTTATAAGACAATCTTTAGATGGAATTCATGATGTAGAATGCTTCTAGTAATGCAAGGATGAAAGTTTACTCGGTGGTGTAGAGTGGTTTCCCATGAACACACCACTGCCAATACCACTTTGCACTGGATATACTGCTAAACTGTACAATTCTACAGAAAGTACCAATACCACTCTGATCCACCACACTGATCCGACTCACATAATGAACATTAGAGAAAATTGCTAATACCACAGCGCATTTCATAAATACGAGCAAAGAACTACAGGTTACGGTCCCATCCGTACTGAATAAAACTAAACCACAACAAAAGGCACATGAATGAGTATCTGCGCACAATACATAACATGAGTATCCTTCCAAAACGCAATAATTAATACCGGACATAATAGTTCGATTAGCTACACCATTTATTTATCAGTGGCAGGGTCAGTGGGATCAGTCGCAATGGCAGTGGGATTCTTTGGGTCAACTGGCAACGCGAGTACCATACTCTCATCAACAACACGGAGAGGGGTTGGACACAGCACCTGCTCGAAGGTGGGGTCTGCGGGCTTGTACGGAGCGGGGTCAGCAGTTGTGACTGGAGGTATCGGATGTGTGGCAGTTTCTGCGGCATCCGCTTGAATAACGGTGCTGTCGGGCTGAGTAATGGTGCTATCATCCAACTGGAGGTGGGTGGTGTTGAGGTTGCTAGGAGTAGTACCAGAGGCCTCCGGGGGGATGGTATTGGGCACATCAACAGTAGTATCAGTCTTATCTGCCTCCTTCTCCGTCATCTCCGTCCCTGGCTCGTTGTCATGCCCCGTCACCACATGGGCAGCATTCTCCGTCCCCGTCGCGGCCATATTCTCCGTCCCCATCTCGGCCACATTCTCCGTCCCCATCTCGGCCACATTCTCCGTCCCAGTCGCGGCCACATTCTCCGTCCCCATCTCGGCCACATTCTCCGTCCCCATCTCGGCCACCTTCTCCGGCCCATGCAGGTCCTCATGCCCCATTCCCGGATCTGCCACATTCTCCGTCCCCTTTGCCGTACCCGAATCGTCCGTCTGGCCCGGAACCGGCAATACCACCCTATCTGCTGCTTCATCGGCCAAATCCTCTTTCTCCGGTTCCTTATCCTTTGCGTCAAGTAGCAATCGCAAAGCCACCTCAGCACGATATGCTTTTATGTCGACAGTCATCTCCGTTTCCCAGAAGGTTTTAGAATTGCGCACGAAAGCCTCTGCCCACCACATAACATGAACACCACAGTCCAACGAAGTCTCCCCTTGCTGCCTACATGTCCTCCGCTTAATCAAGTGCGGGTGGAATTCTATATCCAGCCTCTTCATGAAATACCACCTCAAAAAATTCGCCTATTCATCCAATTAAATACCATACTGTTAGAACGGTGACATTGTACTGTAATCAAGGTATGCTGTACTGTAGTTTCTTTTATACTTACCACTCTAAGTATTGGCATGTCATATCTCTGTGCCCACATGGAGTTGTATATGACAACTTCTTTCAATGCGAGGTCCAACACAATTATGAACCAGTGGAAGCCGAAGGTCACGGGCGCCAAGACGTATTCCAACGACTGCTCAACACACATGTCCAACACTTCGAATTCTGTCTTCCCCGGTTCCCAAAGGTCTTTCCAAATCTTCTCATACTGCGAATTAGTTAGGCTTGCTTTTTTCGAGGCATTGCTGGCTCCGTCCACAATGCGCGTCTGCGAGCCGAATGAAACACCTCTTGGGTAACAATGCAATATTGCTGGGGGTGATATAAATAATTAAGCAAATTCAAAAAATCGTACCGTCGTGTACGCGCTAATCAATCCCACTCTTGTCTGAATATCATTTGCAACCTTAAAACCGTCACTGCACAGGTACGCAGTGTAGCAACCAACCAAGTCGTTGCAGACAACCTGGTTGAAAAGGAGCAGCACAATACTCGAGGGTTGGACGGCGTAGATTCCCTGGCTCCATACAAACTCGCTGTCGTAATCAAGCCCAACGACGAATTATTCAGCTATACACTACATGTTAAACAATGAAATACCATAGAATAATACATTTAACACCAAACAACATTCAATATACCTCCCATCTATAATGTCGATAAACCGCTCAATAATCTCCCTTTTATCTTCCGTCAAAGAAAGCCTCCCGGCATAGCCCCTCTTTCCCGCATACTTCTCTCGGATCTCAAGATCTCTATCCTTCTTATTTGCAACGACTTTGCCCTGTCGATTATCCTTTGCACAGTAATCGTCAACATACACACTATTCAAGTGAAGTTATTATACCACAGTTACACTATTACCTTTTTCTCTGCCTGCGTTCCCTTTTTTTTACTTGTTTTGACAGGTGCCTTCATTTCTAACTTTCGATTAACCCGCGGCTTAACGTTACGATTTGCATGTTGAGAACCACGGGTACTCGCCTTACGTTTGGCCGGTAATGCCACTGTATATAACGGATAAAGGGTGAGCATAATTTCATGGATGACATTGCATAGTTAACCCGACATTACCTTTTTTCTCATTGCCCGAAGTAGGCCCTATAGCCATATCGTACGAGTCTTCTGACTCCTCCTCCTCCACACTCTCAACCTCCTCTTATGATCCAGATTCGCCACCGGTCTGCTCCACATCATACTCGCTACCCGAACCAGCTTTCTTATCTTGTCCCTGGTCATCGTTGTCGCTTCCGCTCTCAGATTCAACCGTCACAGGCACCTCGTCCCCAGCCTCTGAGGTCTCTGCTTCATCGCTGCCTATCTCCTCTTCGTCATCCCCAACAGGTTCATCCTGTCATACATGCATGTACCAACATAACTAGCAGTGTAGTATACAGTACCGGACATGGTGTATCAATATTATACCAATGCAACAGTCGTGTACAAAATGTACCAGACAACGACTCAATTACAACACCTAATACAAATTAAAAGAAAAACTAAATTTATTCATTTAAAATGTTTACCACCTCCATTGGTGCAGTCATGTCCACTCTCTCGTCCTCGATGTTTGCCTTAACTTTCTTCTTATCCTCGCCCTTCTTCTTTACCAGCCTTGGTGGTGCCTTCTTCTTGTGGGGTATCTCATCTACGAGCCACTCATCCTCCTGCATCACCTCTGAAGACTTCGGGGTGGGCACCACCTGGGTCACGAATTTTTGCTCCCGCTTACTGATGTCGAATTTCCGCACATGATTTGCCCTAAGCTTGAGGAGATCGGCCCGACAAACCTCCATTCCTGCATGTCTCTCCTGCCATCTCACAAAACGCGGGATGACGGGCAGCGCAAGGGGTTTTGCCATACGCGAAAACCTTTCATAGAACCAACCCTATACATGCACAAATTCAGAGAAAAATAAGAAAGGTGTTATTTCAGTGTATAATTGGTGTACTATTCGCATAATTATGTTGCTCTACCCTATACCACAGTTTACGTTTAACAGTACTAACTTACCACAACACCCACAGTGCACCCGTCAACATACACCTTCCCTTCGTCTTTACAACGTCTCAAGGAATCGACAACAAATTCATACGCTGCATCCCCCCAGCTGTACTCCCCGATCCTATGCAGTTTGTCCACGTAGTGGACAAGATAGTCGGGTATTGTCAGGGAGGATGTCGGAAATAGGAATGAACTAAAAACTACCAGAACAAACGCCCTTGCGAAATCGACATCACTGTCCGTCCCAGCCAACTCTTGCATCAGTGCTATAATCTGCGGCCTTCTCACCTGTCCTGCATCCGGACCGAAATACTTCTCCTTGAAGCTTGACCTTGGCTCGCAGTCGGGGTTCACATACATACCCGTGTGTTGGAGCCCCAACACCACTGAAAATTCCCAAGCTTTGAAAGGCAAGTAAAATCCCTCCCCAAAAATAAATGCGCCCTTTACAGCATCAAAGCGTTCCACAAGGGCTTGGAGCCTAGTCTTGCTGTTGTAAGACCCTTCCACCTTTGCAAAATGGTAGAACGGGGTCTTCTTGATTGCTTTTTCCTGTTGCTCCGTCATTATCCCCTTCACGGAACTCATTGCATCGTGCAGTACGGTGAGGCTGCACCGGGGTGTTAATGTTGCTCCCGCTTCATCCACCCTATTCGATACCTTTTTCTGTTTCACGGGAATTCCTTTCATTTTGGGCGCCATTCTGTGCAAACAATGACATTCACTAATCAACAATATTTCATGCTATACAAGATACTAAACACAATTAAGAATAATACTACACTCTGAGCCGTGATACACATAATCTCCCAAATACAGTGGTGTATTTTACCACACTCTGCCGTATCTCAGATACCATCCCAAAACTAACCCTATTCATTCATATTCACCAAATTCCGCAAAATCAAATGTAAAAGTGGTGTAGTTCATGAATTGGGGTGGTATCTCAGAAACCACCCCAACACAAGTGTATTGTTACGTGAACCGTGGTATCGCACAACACAACAGATTTCATTCTTTTCCACCATGATTACACAAGCATGAAATGGTTTATCTTGCCCAAACCACAACAAACGACATACCGAGAACCACACCCAACAATTTCAAACAAACAAATGAAATCGAAGCGTTGCCCACTCAAGATCGCAAACGTTTAAATAACAAATTTCATGTTTCTAAACAATCTCACAACCTTCTCTCTAGTCTCCGATCACATGACACTGTTCTACCCTAAACCCTAACTAAATCCCATTCTCCAATTACTCCAAATACTCCATAACATCCAACACCGCAAGCCACGAAAATAAATTCAAATGTAAACACACATGGAAGTGAATCTAACCATTGCAAACATAAAATCGAACACAAAGCCCCAAATAACACAATTCGCGGAATGGGCACTGCGGAAACTCACCTTCGCAAGTCCGTCTCCGAGCGTCAACACTGCTCCGTCCTCTCCTCCAACTTTGCTTCTTCACGCCAAGGTGAGCACTGATTTCTCCGCTCCAAACCGAGTTGCAACGCACGAAAATGGTTTGGGAAGTTAAATGGACGCCGAGCTCCCTCTTCTCAGTTTTGGTGGTTTCGCATAGTTGTTTTCTCATAGGCGACGTGGGTGGGAGAAGAAAATTAACTCCCTGCAGCGTTCTCCAATACCGAGAAGAGACATGACATAAAGTTAAAAAGACAATGCCACCCTTCATCATATTTTTCCATTACACTTAGGTTGAGGGGCATGCTGGTCTTCTTCCAATTACCCATTTTGAAGGAAAAGCTAAATTGTTGGTTGGGTATCATAGGGGAAGTATAATAGTATAGGGGTACTGAACTCAGTGTATTTGTGCAATGGGGTATTAAACTGCACTTATCCGAAAATAGAAACCCGTGTAAAAGTACGGTAATACAGGAATGACGTTGAAAATGATTCATTGACTATGAATGCTAGTAGTATTTTTTAGCTATAAGCCTATAATCTAAAAATTACTATAAATAATAAATATTTTTTTTATATTAATTGTTAAATTCTAAATTCTATTGTGAAACTCTAAACTCTACTTATTTTCATTTTTCAACTTTTGAAACTCCAAATTCAAAATTTTAATACCAAACGACAATACCTAAAAGGCTAAAACTATTTTAATTTAAAACTAATTTTCAGCATTATTAACTTCAAAATTCAACCTCTAAATTAAACTTCAATTATTTTCTAAACATAGCCATAAACGCTTTGAGTTCTTTTTTTTTTTTTTTTTCATGAATCAACATTGTGTGTTTATTAATACAATCACCTATCTACTTTTGTGTCTAGAGTCTAGACTTTGGGCAAGTAACATGGATTTGATCTTGACAATGTTTTTTTTAGATGATACCATGATATCCATATGCATTATTGGACACAAAACTAATCCTTCGAGAATTGGGTATGCATTGAAAGGTTGCTTCTCTCAAAGCAGAATTATACATATGATCTCGACAATGTTCGATGATGTGGACTTCATTTTTTAAAAAATTTAGGGAAAGTCACCATCTGAAATGACGATTAGGAAATTATTTTATTATATTGTTATTATTTTAACATATCTTGTTTAGGTAAAAAGACCCCATAGTTTTTATTATATGGGAATTTCAAATACACATTAGTTGTGGGATGTAAATTGGCACATTGAATTTATGCGGAATTTCATTTCATTTCATTTCTAAATGGTATAAAACTTAATATACAGAAATCATTATTTATGGAGTGTTGCATAAAATAGACAATATAATCCCACCATATGCATGTGGCTGCATTTGGGCATACACCATAATACTATTGATTATTGAAGTTTTCAGCAAACATAAAAAGGGATAAATTATTAAATATTTACTCAAATTTTGTAATGTATATCATTATTATTATTATTATTATTATTATTATTATTATTATTATTATTATTATTATTATTACTCAATTTATACTTTTAAGATCCCGATCCTTATCTTAGGATCTTACGATTTCACGATCCCACCTCCCTAAAACGATCCCGATCCTTGTAGGATCTTAAAATTAGTAAGATCCGATCCTGATAGTAAAATGTTACGATCTTATGGTCATACTACATCAAATGCTTCTACGATCTTAGATCATACCCTCTTAAACGCATAAAATTTTTGTAGTATTTTATGATTTGTAATCAAAGTAACTTTTTTCCTTTAATTTTAAACTTAAAAGAGCATGTATTCCTTATGTATGATGTGTAAAAAATATAATATGTATGTATGTGGAAATATTTTATGTTTGATTGTTACTGTATTGTATTAATTAACTTGCAAGATTATATAAACACACAAAATAATGCTTTTACTTGCTAGTATACATAACTGAGTTTATCTATTATTGCAATTTCATAAGATATTAGGATCCCGATTCGATCATACGATCCCGATCTTGAGAGAAAAACACTCCCAAATAGGCCTCCGATCTTAACAACCTTGCTTTGGACCATATCATATTTTACTGACAATACTTTGCACACAAACCATTATTTATTTGGGAGTAGCTATAGTGCAGATGACTGTACCGTACAGTTATGGTGGGATATGAGTTTTTAGTGATGTTTACATATAATGTGATGGCCACAGTTATTTTTGTGATGTGGTTTGTAACAATCTTTCTTTCCCCATATGTATAGTGATGTTATACTAGATAATGTCATGTGTGCATAGCATATATGTGATGTCCATATTTAATTTTGTGATGAATACAAAACAACAACACAAAACATCACAATATTAAAGTTGGACACCACAACTGCAGGTGCAGCTGTGCCTTTATTATGTACAGTAACTCTGCTGTATTTATTTACTCGTATGTATTTATATGGCATCCAATATCTAAATGAGGAATAAGTGGGGATGAGGCTTATCTTAGTGATGGACTCCCACCATTCATTTCCTATATAGGATGTTTTGGGAAAAAAAATATAATTGAGGAATAAGTTAAAATATGGAGTATGTTTGTGGATAAATGTGTATGCACTTCAAATTAGTTTAAAAAATATTTTTAAATAATTACAAAACATATAGTAGTAATAAATTCATACCTGACCTTTTGTCTTATTATCCAAACGAACACATACTTGACTTTTTGTCGACTATCATATTTTTCTTGTTGGATAAGCTTTCAAAAGCATTTGGAGCTCCACATTGGCGGACGTAGAGTGTTCGGGTGGGGAGTGGGATGACCAAATATCTTCACCTGATTTCATCTTTAATTTTCATAGGATAACAATCACACGTAGGGTAGAAAAACAAGCTCTCACTATCTAGTTACAACTTTAGATAATGGGGCAAAAAATTTATTATTTTATTTGATTAAGATAATGAATATATAAGCCTATCTTAAAAAGCCACTAACAAAGAAGCACATTGTCTTCTTTTTCCTCTTCTTCCCTGTAAATTACCGAAAAATTATTTATACTATAACTAAAATATGCACGACTGTATAAAATATTGATGCCAAAGTTTAAGTTTGGGGGGCGAAATTATATTAAAGAGATCTTTTACTATAGCTAAAATAAACATAACTATATAAATTAAAAGGCAAATTTCGAACTGGGGGCGACAGCCCCCAAGCCCCTATGTAGGTACGCCAATGGAGCTCCATAAGGGCACATATAATTATATTGTTCAGCGGGTCATTGTTTGATTTTAATTTGCTATGACATGCATCGCTATAAAGTCTTGTTTAATCGAATCAGAGGTAAATTCTCTTATTTTTATGTGGTATTATTTGATCGAATGAGGGGTAAAACTTTTTACTATCATTTATTGCCACTCATATTGATTTTTTTTTTTGTGAATAAATGATTTCATTCCCAGGAGCAAAACTCAGTACATCCACAATATAAATTCATGCCACGACTACAAAAGCTAACAAATGCAAACTCCCAGTTACAATACCCGAAGAGCAGCCAATACCCAAGATCTAATAACGCAGAATCAACAAACCAACATACCAAAGGCCAAGTGCGAATGACAGCAGAAATCTTCTCAATATTAAAACCAGGCTTCAACACACTGACCTCCCGAAGCGCCAAGACGTGCCCAGTAATCAGCAATGCCATTACGTTCCCTCAATATGTGAAGAATCCTGACTTCCCCCGCGCAGTTGAAGACCGCCAAAATTGGTGCCAAAAGTCTGTTGAATCTCCAAGGGACTGAGCTGGGATCTTCCAGCCAACGTACCACATTCCTCGAATCACATTCAAACACCAATCTTGGCAGTGGGAACCCCTGATCTCGAAGAAGTGCCTTGCAAATTCTATTCACCGCAGTCAGCTCCGCATTAGCCGCATCCGAACACCCAATAGAGTCCGATAGAATGAAAAACTCCACCCCTTTATCATCTCGAATTACGCCACCAACCCCTGCCGGCCCGGGATTCCCAATTGATGACCCATCCGAATTAATTTTCCACCACCCGGCTTCCGGTCTAACCCAAGTTAACCCGATACGAGGCGGCCTGAGGCGCTGCCAGCCCTTCTGTAAGACTAACCCAGGCCAATCATTCCCCAACAATCCCAAACTAAGATCAAAATCAGCCGAATCCATCTTCCACCATAAGCCCACCCTCCATCTCAACTCTTCTAGTGCCAGTTTGATATCAATATGTTGTCCTTGAAATACCACCCCATTCCTCAATTTCCAGATAGACCAAATAATGGCCATCCCAGACAGAATCCAAGCTTGTCTCCTCCCAATTTTCAGCTTAAAATCAAACCACCATTCCCACAAGGATTTAAAATTACCTGGAATTGCCCATTTGATGCCAAACCGATTCGTAGCACAGTACCAAAACTCCCTAGCCACTTCACATCTACACAGTAAGTGATCGATTGTCTCCTCCTCTTTACCGCAGCATGGACACTCAATGCCAGATCCCTGGAGGCAGCCTCTACTTGCCAGAATTGCACGTACCGGAAGGGCATCATGCATAGCCTTCCAAACCAACATCTTCACCTTCATGGGGCATTTGGCTTTCCAAATTCCGCACCACACTTTCCTCCTCCCAATATCCACCGTCTCTTCTACTCGCTTCCAACATGATTTAGTGGAGAACTTCCCGTTGCCTTCCCTAAGCCAGCAAATTCTGTCTTCAACAAAATGACTAATCTGTTGCACGTTGACAAGTGACTGAAAATCAGCCCATAAATCAAGCTCCCAGCTGAATAATGGCCGCCTGAACTGAAACTCCCAAGTCCAGGAAAGTCCTGACCACGCCCCAAATTCTGAGATTTTACCCTCCTTGTTAATAGATAATGCAAATAATCTTGGAAATAATTCCTTCAAAGGCTGGCTCCCCTCAATCCAACGGTCATGCCAAAATCGCGTCTTAATTCCATTACCCACTTGGATCACAAAACTACTTTCCTGGTCCACCGATGCTTCATCCCAAGCTTTGCAAATACGCCCCCATAAAGATCTACTACAACTGCCTTCTGGAATCAACGGTTTTGCCCCATCATAGTACTTTGCAGCTATCAACTCTTTCCACAACCCGTTTTCGGTTCCGAATCGCCACTTCCATTTTAAAAGAAGCGCCGAATTGAAACTGGCCGTATCCCAAACATGCAAGCCACCATCCTCTTTTCTCAAGCATACTTTTTTCCCAATTAAACGTGTGTAGCCTTCTGTTCCCATCCCACTCATTCCAAAGAAACATTCTTTTAAGCTTTTCTATCCTATCGGCTACCACTCTCGGAATCTTGAAAATAGATAAAAAGAAGACAGGTAAACTGCTCAGAACGGACTGTATCAGACATAGTCTACCTGCCTGGGAAAGCAATCTACCCTTCCACCCCGCCAAACGCCTTTCCACCCTATCGAGAACCGGTTGCCAAATCGACACCCCATTAACTCTCCCCCCAATCGGAATCCCCAAATATTTCATTGGCCAACTCCCAAGACCACAGCCAAGAATCGCCGCTGCATCGCTCAATAACTCTTGGGAACAATTTACACCATAAATACTACACTTCCCGAAGTTAATTCGTAGACCCGTCGCTAGAGTGAGACACGTTAGGATTCGTTTAATAGTGACAATTTGTTGTAAATCACCTTCACAAAATAGCACAGTGTCATCCGCGTATTGTAGGTGTGTTATTACCGGACCCCTATTGCCTGCCTTCAACCCAACGAATAATCCAAGCTCAGCCGCCTTCTTCAACAAGCAGTTTAGGACCTCTGCCACCAACACGAATATATATGGAGAAATAGGGTCTCCTTGTCGGATACCTTGCTGCAGCTTAAAAAAACATGAAGGTGAACCATTTATTAATATAGCAGCTGAAGCTGACGTAATGCATTCTTTAATCCACCCAATCCACCTATCGCCAAATCCCATCGCCTCCATAACACCAAAAATTGCCTCCCACGAAATGTTGTCGTACGCTTTGGCAAAATCCAGCTTTACCATGAATCCCATCCGCCCAACACTTTGAGTCGAGTGGATAACCTCTGCCGCAATTAATACCCCATCGAGTATTTGCCTACCCTTGACGAAGGCCATTTGGGCGGGCTCGACCAGACTATCAATAACTCCCTGGAGTCGCCTTGCCAACAGTTTCGTCACGATCTTGTACACACTCCCTACAAGAGAAATGGGACGATAGTCACCAAACCCCATTGGGTTATCCGTCTTTGGAATTAGTGTGATAAACGAACTTCCAGCCCCTCGAGGAAGCCTGCCATCCTCTTCCAACCCCCTAAAAACCTGCATTACATCATCTCTGACTAGATCCCAATACTTCTTAAAAAATCCAATGTTAAATCCGTCCGGCCCGGGTGCTCGATTCCCCTCACAGCTCCACACCGCCTCTCTAATTTCCTCTTCAGTGAAACCTCTTTCCAACCAGTTTCGATCCCTCTCACATACCCTTGGCAGCCCCAAATTCACAACATCGAAAATCTCCACCTGTTGTTTTTTGTAGAGCCCCTGAAAATAAGAAACCGCCAATTCTTTTATTTCTTTCGGATCCACCACCAAGGACTGCTCCCCCATAATCGCTCCAATGTACCCCCTGCGCCTATTAAGATTTGTCACCGCGTGGAAAAATCTGGTATTTTGATCCCCCTCCTTGAGCCAGCGAATCCTTGACTTTTGAAACCAACGCCTCTCCTCGGCTAACAACAATTTTCTAAGTTCATACTTCTTTTCTGTCCAAGCCTTCCTCGTCTCTTCAACAGCGCTGCTGCCCTGCAATAAAACTTCTGTTTCCCCTATTTCAGTTTGAAGCTCTCGGATACGATTATCAAGACCTGAAGCATCATATCCCTCCCACCCTCTCAACCTCACCCTCAGCTCCTTAAGCCTCCTACACAGCCCCTGATCCCTGCCACTCCCCCTCGCACCCCAAGATTCACGAACCAGCTCGTCAAAGCCTTTTAGATCCATCCAATAGTTAAAAAATCTAAAAGGCTTAGGACCCGACGACCTCTCCCCAATCTCCAAACATACCGGATAATGATCCGAAAGCACTGTCTCACACCTACGCTGAACTACCCCCTCTCCCCCCGGAAGACAGAACCAACCCGGAGACAACAAAAATCTATCCAACCGACTGCACGCACTCCCACCCCTCCCGATCCAGGTGAACTGCCCTACTTGCATGGGAAAGTCGACTAGCCCCAACCTATGGAAGAACTCTCTGAATTCCCGATTCGACCCGCTATCAGAACTAGCCCCAACCCTTTCGTTCTCATCCCCCACCGCATTGAAATCACCGACTAAACACCACAACTCCCCATTGTTCGTATCACATTTATGCATCAACAAATTCCAGAACTCTGCCCGCTCTCTCCTATCATTTGGCGCGTGGATACAAATAAGGTTAACATCCCCATCAATACCATTAACCTGCCCTCTAACCCAAATATAATGGTGCATTTTCTCAACTTCCTTAAACTGAGCTCGATTTGAATCCCACACTACCAGTAACCCGCCTGCGCTCCCCACACCAGGCTGACAAGAGAAACCACATCCTTTTGACCCCCAAATCCTATATACCAATCTCTCCTGAACCATACCCATCTTAGTCTCCTGACAACAAAAAATAGTTGGTTTATATTTTTTACACAGACGAAGAACAGCCCTACGCCTAACCGCCCCATTCAAACCTCTTAAATTACATGTTATTGCCTTCATCGTCATTACGAGCCCCTAACCAAAAAAAGAAAACCCGCTGCCCCCAATGACTACTGCCTACCCAACTCCTCTCCCACCCTGGTAGCAGCCGCCTCCTTCCCCACCAGGCAACCCAATCCTAGTTTAGCGGCAAGATCCAATATAGCTGCCACTTCCGACGCATCTGCTAGCTTCACCCCATCCCTCATCCTAACAGTGGTAAATTGCAATTTAGCAAATACCCTCTCCTCCGATCGACATTCCTTCAGCCCACTAGTACAATCACTCCCAGCACCACCGCCCCCCTTATTAATCTTCTTACGCCCTCTGCGCTTAGACCCCTTCCGCCCCATAATCACCTTTGCCAAGGCTGCTTCAATTTTCTTGTACGCAACACTAATCTCTTGATTCAGACTTTCATCCTTACTGGGATCCGAACACAGCGCCAACTCCTCGCCATATCCCTCCCCCCTATGCTGACTTATCGGACAGGGCTCCTCCCTCGAACCAACCGAGACGCTATCTCCTGCTCCCACCATACCCGATTTGGCACCCCCCAACTCGCAGACCCTTGCACTCCCCCCAACATCCCCAATCTCCACTACCTGCTCCAAATTCTCAATGGTCTCTCTGATAGGATTGGCATTATAACCTCCAGCCGACCCAATTTCCACCTGATTTAAAATCTCATTCTCTGGGCTGTTTACTTGGTCCATTTGTGCCGTATCTCTAATTATTTTCGATCCATCTGTAGAAAAATCTAAAGGCCCATTACTCTGTGTGAGAGGGCCCAACACCAAATCCTCACACCCATTAAAATCCCTCAAGTCCATATGTTTACTCGCGGAGAGCCCACCAACTTGAAATCTCAGTTCCGAGGTAGCCTGATCCTCGGCATCCTCAGCAGCACACTCAATATTGTCTTGGGAATCCATACGACACTCCAAATTAATTGTCTCACTATCCTCAGCAGCACACTTAATTTTGTCTTGGGAATCCATACGACACTCCAAATTAACTGTCTCACTATGCTCAGCCGCCAACTTTAAAAATTGTGTCTCCCCATGCATGTCCTCTTGAGAACTTCCCGCTTCCCCGCACACCTTACTCCTGGACCTTCCAGGAACTGTCTTCTCCGACTTGTCCACCACCGGCAACGATATCTCCGGATACACTTCGTTATCAGGCTCTCCCGGAGCCCCTCCCCTAACTCCCTGACTACCCCTCCAATCTCGGTCCAACTCCACAACTGGTTCACACCAATTCGCAACAATCCGAATCTTGAGTACCTTGTTATCCACCTGCACCGCCACTTCCGATGGAACCATCTCCTCCCCATTTATTTCAACCAAGATCCTGGCCCTGTCCAACCTTTTCTTTTCCTTAGTTTCATTGTCGATCTTAACAATCTGACCCCAACCGTTCGCCACCCGCTGAAGGTTGTCTGCACTCCAAGTTGTGAACGGCAAACCAAGCATGTATATCCACACCAGGTTCTTCCTGAAAGAGGTTCCCATAGTCCACCTTCTTTTCCAGGAGATGAACTGATGATCCCTATGATCAGCAACAAACCGATCCCTATCCATAACGTTAGGGAACTCCACTACCACCATATGTCCACCCCCATAAATCACCTCAACACAGTCCTGGTAGTTGTGAAACAGCCACTCTTGAAAATCAGTCAGTAAATCCAGCTTGCGGACAACCGCAACCGAGGATCTATTAAGCCGCTCAACATCTTCTTTAACTATTTCCAATTTTACCACCCCGTAACTCCAACCACCCCCACCCCGACCTACTCTACTGCCAATACCTTCCTTAAGTACCTCAACGTACTTACGATCATCCCTCCATGCATCCTTAGTCCCTGGTAACCGAGATCCCATCTTTTGCACAGCTCCATTACCAAGATGATTTCCCAGGTCATACCTACCCCATGCAGAAACCCTATTCTCCCCATTCCTCCTCTTACTGGGAACCGCCCAACTCGCCCGTAGCTTTTTCCCATTCCAATCCATCCCATTCAATCCTCTGATCACTCTCTCCGCCTCCTCTTTACAAGAAAATCTAACAAACCCAAATTTGAACCCATTTTCCGGCCAATTTCGGGCCGGGAAAAACCACTCCCGCACTTTCGCCACCTTCTCACTTAGACCGATAATATCCCTGACCTGAGTATTAACAAGAATATTGCCGAGAAAGACTCCAACCAACTTACTCCGAGTGCCCTCCCCACCACCAGCTCTCTCTCCACCCCCCGACTGCCGTCTCCCAACACGACCGCCACCTTGTGCTCCCTCACCTCTCATCTCACCCCTATTGAGCACACATCCTCTGAATAAAAGTTGTTCCCCTTTTGTTTCAACCTTGCCACTCATATTGATAATAGGTGATCCAATAAGAGATTTTTATTGGAATAAGATAATGTTTTATGTTTCTGATTGAGGCCTTCCCCAACAATCTACCCAAAAAGTAAGTATTTTGATTGCCACGTCATTGCCAACTCAAAATTAAAATATCCCTATCTCTATAACAAAACTCTTCCCCATCCTCTACCTAAAAACCAAGGTATTTAGGGGATTTAATAATCACTTATTTTATCAACTACATTTATTTAATTTCTCAAACTATATTTATTTAAAATCATATATAACGAAAATTTTAAAATATTTAATTTAATAAATATAAATAAACAAAAAAGATATTATTTATCTTTTTTATAGTTGATTAGTAGTTATTATTATATAATACTTGATTAGATATTAATATATTATTATAATATTTGATTAGTAAATTGATTATTATAATACTCCCTCCGTCCCATTTATATTTGTCTTGTTATTGTTGGGCACGATAATTAAGATAGAGTTGATTTGTGACTATATGATGGGTCCACATATTTGTTGAAAGGGAAAATTATTTCTATTTATGGAAAGAAGATATTTATGATGAGATATCAAAAAAATATAAGTAAGACATTTTAGTTGGGATAGAGAGTAATATAAAATTCTTGATTTAGTCGCAATTTGAAGTAGCGACTTTTAAATTTTTTTTTTAATTAATCGCAAAATCTCCACGCCACGCGCATGCAAGGCCACGCATTGTGGTTTTGGCAGGCATGTATTCACGCCCCCAACACCCGCACCCCTTTCTCTTTCCTTTCTTTCCCGGAAGAAAACTCTTTTCCTCACCTTTCTCTCTCCCCCTTCCCACAATGCTTCTTCCTTTAATTATTTTGGATAGATGACTCCACACGTCACACACTTCTACCTCCCATTGTGGGAGGCCTAATAAGAGGTGACCCTGCAGTCTAATACTATTGTTTGATGTTATTCGGAGAATCAGTGATTTATATCGGGCCCAACGTAGCCGAATTAATACTAGAGCACCACAACACTCTCGATTCATGCATGTTCTTTAGATTTATATTTGATCCATCATACTTCAAGTGGTATGACACAAAGTTCCGGTCTAATCCAAACCCATTAAATAAGAATATGATTAATTCATTAAAAAAATTATTTTATCCTAAACCAGGAAAGATACACAAATTGGTGTTGTAATTGTCCACGGTGCTTTTGAGTTCTGAGTGTGACAAGATCTCATGTGGTTCTAAATTGATTTTGATATCTATTTCAAATTCTCTTTTAAATTTCATGAGATCTCATCAAAGTATGTCCTATTTGGCTTCCCCTTTGACAAGTTGTTGGAAACTTAACATCATTTGGGGGCTATGATTTTTCTTGTTTCTTGCTATGTGTTGAACGATTGTTTCAAACATTGTACAATTGCTAGTCGTTATTGTTGATTACAAAAACCCTTCAAACCCAAAAATAGGTATATCCCCCTTTTGAAACTAGGAATCATAATAGGGTTTGTTTCAATTCCGTTGAAATGGGTCTATTCGAAATCCATCCTAACGGGTCCAGACATGTTTCAGGTCCAAACAAGACAAGAACTTCTCGTTTCCATGACCAGAAACTTCTGTTGTCAACACCCTTTTGAATTAGACCACTAATAAAATCAGCGACCGAAATTCCTTAACTGCCAAAAAGTTTATGACCGAATTCCGTAACAAAATCAAGAAAATGTTATAGTAGTGGAAGTATTTGACTTGGTTGCAAATTATGAAAATCAAAATCCAAATGAATTCCCAACCAATGATTAATCCCATCAAATTTCGCATACTTTATAATTTGATTAATGTAGCACTATAAAACTATATGGAACACTAAACTGGACTTTACCTGTGGGGCTATATACAATTGCTGCTATGACTATGATCACACACCCAATCCCACGTATATGATACATTTGGCATTTATTATTTCCACTCGTTCCAATTTTGGTAAATTATGTATATACATGGATCATCATAATGCTTCCTATCATACTTATTATAATTTATACACTCTTCAAGACTCATTTTTTTATCAAATCAAAGAATTATAATCTTGATAGGGGAAAGTAATAAAAAGGGCCATTACAAGGAGTCTATTCCACTTTTAGGCCATTATAAGTTGAATTTCCAGAATTAGACCATTACAAACACATGTTGAATGAAATTAAGCCATAAGGACCAATTTGAAAATTAATTAATTCCCAACAACTTTTCCTTTCTTTCATTAAAACCCCAAGAAAGTTTGACTTTATTTACTTTAGTCCTTTGTCAATATACTTAAGTTTTCACTATATAAATGACACCCAATGCGCTTGAAAATTGGTATCAGAGCCTAGGTTTTATTGAAGAACATATTAATTATATTATTTATAATATTTTATTTCTTAATGGAGAAGATTTAATTATTTAATGGATTCAATTAATTTGAAACCCACAAGTTATTTCCAAATTTTGGAAATAAAAAATAGAAAATTTCAAAGGAATTTCTTGAACTTGTCCCATGGACAAGATATTATCAAAATCGGTTTCTTTCCTAAAAATGAGAGGAACGGACTGGAAAGAAATTGATCCGGATAGCTCTAAGTTATCAAAAGACTTAAGAGAAATCCAAAAGACGATTCAAGATTTTGGTAACCGGGTATTAATTATACCTGGGAAAATAGATAACTTGAATCAGACAACAGATGAGATCTTGAAAGTATTTCAAGATCTAAAGAAAGAAATTTTGAATCTGAAATTTGACATTTCGGATATCAAGAAAAGGCAGAAGGATATTCCTGGATCTTCCAAGAATAACCAAGCCAATATTAGAGATGCATTCGGACCAGTACAAGCTTTACATCAAAAAGGTAAAGCAACTATGGTTCCAAAGCAGAAATCACAAGAAGAGCTTATGATCGATCTCCTGAAAACAGTCGAATGAGTGTTTCCAGGGCAGATCTATCAGATCTACAAGAATTAGCAGAATCATTTTCCCAACTTGGGATTATGGATCTGGTTAATGTAAAACCCAATGAAGTCCTTCAATTGGGTTATGCGGAAGGATCAGGATCCAACGTGACCCACGATGGACCGCCTGATGTTCCAATGAGAGAAAGTACAGACTTCTACATGAACAGGTATCCTGAGGTGCATCTTAATGCAAGACGAAACCCAGGACAGAACCCAAGTAGAGCACCAGAATCCACACCGTGGGCCTAGACGATGTTACAACCATTAAATCCATATGGCATAACACTAAACCTCGACGTTATCGACTTCCGAAACATCGAAGACCTGATCGATGAATGGGTAGCTTCAATGAAGATTGCAGCAACCACCCTGGAACTCGATAAAGAAAACTTTGTCAGATTAATAGAGCTGAGTCTCGAAGGATCGGCAAAGCTGGGCTGGAAAAACTCCACGGCTGCTTTAAAGGAGCAAATACTCGAAGGAGAATCCAAAAGCACAATCTGCGAAAGGTTTGGCCTCTTATTCAAAACCCATTTTGTAGGAGATGGTTATTTTGAAGAACAGAGAACAGAAAAAATCAAAGTCTATACCCAAGCACTGTTGGGTATGGAGTTAAGAAGTATTTGCGCAGTAGACGAATATATCTACTGGTTTCGTAAATACTATTTTCGGAGTGAAATGACAGCTGAAGTAGCATGTCCCATGTTCTTTGCAAAGATCTGCAGCCCATGGAGAGAAATGTTGATCCAATCGTACACAGTACCCCCTGGTACAGTGGACTCAATAGCTCGAAGAATGTCCTTCTTAAAGGATAAGCTCAGAGAATGGTGTCAACAGGCAGCAGCCCAAAAGAACATCAAGAGACTAAGAGGTAAAATAAAAAGAACTCCTCTTTGCTGTGAAAATAACGATTTTCCAACAATTATAGGAGAGTCAGGAGAAAAGAGGAAAAAGAAGAAGAGTCGGGGCTCATACAGTAGGAGTTTCAGAAGACCTCCATTCCGAAGAAGAAGAGCATGGTGGTCCAAGAGCAAGGCCAGATCATACAAAACTGGACAGAGAACGGGAACGACGAAGAGTTCATCCCAAGGTTCAACTAGCTCAGCAGCAAGGAGCACGGGGAGAACGACGTCCAAGAGAACATTCAGACGAGCCCATACCCGAGCCAACGAAAGTTTCAAGGACTGCAACTGTTGGAAGTGTGGAGCCAGAGGTCATATCTCACCCGATTGCCCTCAGAATCGTGAGGTACGAATGTACGAAGCCACGGAGGATATCGTGGAAGCAGTCTACCATGGAAAGCTGGTACCAGTCTATCAGTTTGAGGACATCCCCTCGGATGAAAGCATCTACGAGGAAGAATTAAGAAGTGACTCGGACTCATATTCAGATGGATCTTCAACCGAGTCTGACTGAAGAAGACAGGATTCAGACCACTGAAAACCTGTCTGGATTCTTTTCAAGGATGACGATCTCGAATCGAACCATGGAAAGAATAATGCGACAAGATTCCAACCTCAGCCCATATGACGGATTCAGAATTGGCGGGATTGGACGAGTTCTTAACCAGATGGGACTCAACCAGAGAAGACATAACATCATCTACAAGGTAAGTGCAGGAGAGTTTGCAATTCCTATGGAACTTACTTGTAATGTTATGGATATGCAATTAATTCCTAAAGAAGAAATTCTTGAGGAATTAAGCAGAATGAAGGAGGAAATCGCCATTACTATGAAATGGATCCACATAGGAGCCATTGAAGTAGTAATTAAGGCAACCTTCAAAGAAGGCATTGATTCTGAATTGCATCTATCAGTCACTGATAGAAGAATCAATAACCTTAGAGATGGTCTTCTTGGAACTATGGTAGGAAATTTATATGCTGGGAAGTTAATGTTTGACATACATCCCAGAATTTCCTATAACTTAGCTGACCAAGATTTTAGTAGAGTTCTAACCCTTCATCAGGATTTTAAAAGAAAAGATCTGATGAAAGAAGGGAACAGGCCATATTCTATAACTTATAGAATCTCTTATGCACTTTCCAATAGTCATCATTCTGACTTATTTCTCAGGAAAGAATATATAGAAATTCCTAGAATTTTCAAGGAATTTGCTAAAGTCATGACTCCAAATCCTACCCAGATTCCAAGGTTAGGAGGAGTAGACATACAAATAAGAGATCATCCAATTCTAGACAGATCAACGAGTGCTAGAATTGAGTACGCAAGCCGTATGTCTTTTTCGGAAGACAGAATTATGGCATATAAAGGGAAGGAGTTCATCAAAGATCTAACTCCTCAATCCATTGGGGTAGATAATATAAAGATAAAATGCCCTGAAGGATGGAAAGAAATACGAGTAATATTCGACATCACTGAAAAGATTAACCGTTTTCCATGTGATGACTTATACTACTTGCAGTAGCCATCAATTGGAACCTATGAAGGAACAATTGAAATTGCAGGACATGAGATCAGAGTCTTAGGCACCGCCGGAAAAGACAATGGGGTTATGATTTTGGGATTAAGTTTTCTCGAAAATCATAAACCATGGGTAAGAAAGGATAATGGTATAGAATTTAATCTGAAGGGTCACACCATCAGAATTAAATGACAAGTCCATTCTCCATTTATATCTCAGTAGGGATAATATATGAAGAATATAAGTCAGAATATTTCGCAGCTTATATTGATTCAGGATCAGGTTTTTGCACGGCGAAACCAGGAGTTTTCCCTAGCGAAGCTATGGAATCATTACCCATTATTGCAGAAAAAGATTTTTCCCAAAAAATCTTAGTACTAAATAAGGGTATTCGACAAGCCAATATCATGATTGGAGGAGCATTTGGTACACCTTGGTATAAGGTAAAAACGCCTCCTATTTACTTTCATGACACATGAGCGGATATTTTGTTAGGGAACAATTTTATACAATCCTTTACAAAATATGTTCAAGATAACAAAAGAAATTTGTTAATATTTACCACAAGTTGTGGAAATGAGATACAGGTGTTGCGCAGGGAAAAGGCATTCAACAGGTTAATGCCTATATTATTTCGCAGCAAACGTGGTGATAATGATGCCAAACTAACCCATCCAAAAATGCAGGATAAAAGAAAGTTTGGTAAGGCTTTGTTGTCTTTTAGACAGCAAGGATTTGATGAAGCTTCTATTGAGGAAATTATAAACCTCAAAGAAGCAATGCAGGAAATGAAGTCATTAAATATAACTTCACCAGACATTGATGGGGAAACTAAATTGTCCCTCGAAAATGTCAAAAGACTTATCCAGAGAAACTTTAACGAGGATCCTCTGGCATGGTGGGATAAAAATAAGATCGAAGCTACTCTACAGGTAAAAGAACAATATAAATATGAGTATGTTCGATACAAACCCATCTTAATGAATATGCAGGATAAGAAAGATATGCAGCAAATTATCAAGGAGCATATTGATCTTAAACTCATCGAGCCTGGAGTCTCAGCTTATAGTAGCCCTGGATTCTTGGTAAGAAACCACGGTGAAATAAAGAGAGGTAAACCCAGGTTGGTAATAAACTATCAAGGTATTAACAAAATAATACAGTTTGATGGTTATTACATTCCGAGTAGAGAACACTTAATTGATTGCATCAAAGGTGCTAAAGTGTTTTCTAAATTTGATTGCAAATCTGGTTTCTATCAGATTAAGATGGAGAATGAGTCGAAGAAATTCACAGCATTCTCCACCCCACAAGGGCAATATATTTTGAATGTTATGCCAATGGGGCTTTCTAATGCCCCTCAAATATTCCAAAGAAAGATGGATAATCTATTTAAGGATTATTTAGAGTTTATGTTCGTCTACATAGATGACATTCTGATTGCATCTCGAAATATTAAAGAGCATATTAAACATCTTGAAATATTTTCTGATGCATGTCACAGGGAAGGTCTAGTTCTCTCTGAGAAAAAGGCCACTATCGCTGCTAACAAAATTGAATTCTTAGGAGTTCAAATTGATGAAGCAGGAATAGAGTTACAGGAACACATTGTGGAGAAAATCCGCAATTTTCCTGATATATTAAAAGACAAGAAACAACTTCAGAGTTTCTTAGGAGTTGTAAATTTTGCGGGTATGTTCATTAAAGACCTTGCAAAATATAGAAAGGATTTTAGACCACTCCTGAAAGAGACTGAAAGCTCTAGATGGAAATGTGAAGAAATCCATACCAAGAGAATTCGTGAACTAAAGCAAGTCTGCAATAGCTTGCCAAAACTCGCGATACCTCAGGATGAGGATGAGCTGGTAGTCTACACAGACGCCAATGATTTTCGATGGGCAGGAGTGCTCATGAGAAAAACAACTACGGGTCAAGAACCTTGTAGATACACAGGAGGGTTGTTCACTGAACAACAAGCCAAACTTTGGCATATTAACGAAAAGGAATTCTTTGCAGTATGAAAAACATTTAAAAAATGGCCTTTATTCTTACTTGCAAAGAAATTTGTATTAAAAGTTGATAATACTAATGTTAGGGCTTTTTTAAAAAATAAACTTGAATCAAAAATTGAAAAAGCTCGTATTATCAATGGCAAGCTGAATGTCAATATTATACTTATGATATTGATGTTATAAAATCTCATGAAAATGTTCTTGCAGATTTCCTAACGAGAGATGGAAGCATTTGAAGCTGATTCCATCATTACGAGATTCAGGCACCTCAGAGAAAACCTAGAGGAGCTATCGAAGCATTTTGGACAGCTCGAGATCAATGCACGAGCAGCTGGCCAAATACAACAGAGCGATGTGGACATGGTCCGCAACAATATACGAACCTCCCATATAGCAATGACAGCACTATGGGAAACAGTATTAGAGCCAATCAGGAAAGCGTCAGCTTCCCTGGTAAACAAAGAGAAATGTGCCCAAAAAGCTAAAGTGGTCACATATGAAGAAGCAGATTCAAGCACTGCTTCAAAGGAACCATTGTCGGATACCGACAAAATGTTGAGCAAGAGGAAAGTCACATTTCCGAAAGCTCAAGTCAACCCACTGCCTCTGGGGTGAAAGAGGAAGAAATTAACCTTAGGCCAATGACAGGCACCTCTAAGGTTAATTCAGACGAGAAGGTCCTATCTACTGCCTGGTTGGACTACCAAGGAAAATGGGAACAACTGGTTTCCAAAAAGGGAATTAACCCTAGCAAAACAGTAATCGAGACATCCGGGAGATACAACAGGGTATGGATGCTCGAAGGATTGAAACCAGAAGAGGTTCGAAAGTGGTATGACTTTGGAGCATTAGCATCTGTTCATACTACATCACCAGGGTTTCCGGAAATCGAAAAACTTCCGGGATGGATAAGTAGTGCGGTGCACGAATCATGGCAGAACAACCCGCACCTGCAAAGAGGAGATATTCTGGAGCTTAAGATCATTTCAGCGGCACCAGAAATAGTCGGAAAAGGTTCTTACCCGGTCTTTCAATTTATTAAATTACAAAGACCTGATATGATTGCCTTCAACAGAGTTAAGTCTATGGATGAGAAGGCACCATTGGTATCTTCAATCAGCGAAGATGAAATCTCCACCCGACGAGCATGGGGATTCTGGGTCTGTCTCACCGAGATGGAAAAGGTTAAATATCCGTTTAAAATATTCTCAAACAATTTAAATGGATCGTTCCTGGTTAATTCTTTAACAGGGAAAAGCACAGAGTTTGCGGAAACCTCATTCGAAAAGAAGAGGTTACTCATCTGGGAAAACAAGTTGCCAGCAACCGAGTCTACCAGAAAAAAGGCATGCAACATGATGCATGTTGGCCAATGGGATAACCACATATGCCCATATTGTGCAGAACAGGAGAAACCCCTATTCGGTACAAAGATCCGGGTAACCCAGAAAAAATCCGGACCCGAACAGGACAAAGGGAAGAAACGTCAAAAAAACTTTCACAAGCCAAAGTAAGATTAGCTGGATGTAAAAGAAAGAGAGGTGTCGGCAACACCCATAATTAAAAGCCGACAAAGAAGGGCAGAGTAGCTGGCAGAAAGTGGCCGACAAGAGAAGGTGGAAAGTTGACAAAAGCCACCTAACGCAATAATTCAAAAAAGGACAATAATATAGCCGGTGGAAATTAAGGCCAAGTGACGAACGCAGTGACGTCACAAGGATTGAGAGGAAGATTGGAATCCGGGGCTGAAGTCCGCGGGCGCCTATAAATAAAGGAGTTTGAAGCAGATGGAAGGCATCGAAAATTCCTCCCAACTCTTCAAAGTATTTGTAATATTTCTCTTTCTGCATATTTCCTTTCGAGTCTGTAAAAGTATGGGGTATTCCCCCAAGAGTCTTGTATCCTCCATGAGGAACTAAGTGTCTGTCTTCTCCGTTAGGGGAAATTATGTTTAAATAATATTTTTAATATTTCTTCAGTAAAATCCAGGCTTCCAAATATCTCAAATATCCCGATAATATAATTAAAACCCTTTATTCATATCTTGATACGTCCTAAGGTAGGAAACGAAATAGGACTGTGCTGTTTGTTGCTGAAGGAGCCAAGAATCGGTGAACCATCGGTCGCGGCTGCGTGGTTGGAGGAAGTCCGTAAAATCCCGGAGCTTAGGAAACCCGGCAGCAAGGCGGTCAAAGCCAAGGTATGAAGTTTAGTGCTTAATTTAATTATCGGAAGCATGATGGGCTGATATTGGACTAATGATAATGAAGAAACTAAAATCTGGGGTCAAAATGAAATAAAGTAAAAGTTGGTAGGGTTAATTGAAGTTTGAAAAAGTCAAAATAGTCTAAATGGCCTTAATTTGGTTAAAGATGGTTTCTAATGGCCTAAAATTGGAAATTGATTTCATAATGGCTCAAATGTGGAAATGGTGCCTTGTAATGGCCTAAAAAATTCATTTCCTCATCTTGATACGATGAGGAAATCATTAAAATAGAAATATTTGACTGAAAGAATCGACGTAAGTGAATTCTGTTTTTTCCTATTATTTTTATGATCCGTATTATGTCTGTATTGTGATCAAAAGGTGACTGATGATAAATTGTGAGTTATACTTATCAAAGTTATTAGCAATTACTTTTCCATAATAATGCTACCTATAATTCGAACTTGTGGAATCCTCTGGTTCACTTTAATCTTTTAGCCAACAATAAAAATATACTCCGTATTATTAATGAATCGGATAGTATATTATTAAATATTTCATCCGTCTCACTAAGATTGTTACATTTCAATTTTTGTCAATATTCACTATTTAAGTTTGATTCAAATTTTTATTATAGTTATGTAAGAAAAACATAGTGAATTGAGATCTTGTTTGATTCGTCTAATCTTTTAGTTTAAGAATATCAAATTTTTATAATTTTTTATTATACACAATTTAAGTTATTAACCATTCAAAATGTATATTGGTCTTCGTGTATGCAGAATTCTGCTTTGAGAGATGCAACCCTTTAATGCCCACCCGATCCTCGAGGGATTAGTCTTGGGTCCAATGAGGCCTGGGGATACCCTGGTATTCACCTAAAAAAATGTGTATTGGCATACGTGTCAGATGGGTCTGTAACAATTATTATAATGAGATGAAGGTAGTATTAAATTAAGGGTTTAAATAACATTGGAGCTTGGTTTAATAGTAAAGTCATTTCTCCCTGACTATTACTCCCTCCGTCCCAGTTTACTTGTCTGGTTTGACTTTTTTATACTGTTCATTTTTTTTTTCGGTAAGCCGAAGCCAGGAAACAGTACATTGTTCATTATTTAACTTTGACTCAACTTTATTGTAGATATATATTCGGAAAAAAATAGTTAAGTTGGATCTTGTTAGAATCGTATGATCATATAGTTTTATAATATATATATTTTATATAATTTTTAGGTGTACATATTTTGCTATATTAACAGTTGAAAATGTGCATTGGATTGTGTGCAGAGGTCAAACAGACGGACTATCCTTTTTCTATATTTCATTGCATGCCCGCGTGGACTTCCAATGACGTGGCAATGTAGCATCACTTGGAGGAATTATATTGGATTTGTTTGGGGGAATTGCTTGGTTTTCATTTAATAGATCTTCACTTGAATTTTTCTTCTTCTTTCTTTCTTTCTTCTTCTTTTTTTTTTTCAAAAAAAAAAAATTAAAAAGAGGACTTTGTTTATCATGGAGAAAGTATTATCTGGGTAAATAAAAGAATTTTTTATGATTTTTAGAATCACAGGAGTAATTAAGTACATATGTATTTAGTGTAAAATTCTTCAAGAGTAAATACTTCTTTTGTTTATTGTAGTAGCCTTATTTTGACTGTTTATATTATTATAAGTTTGACCCAAATTTTTTTGTCGTAATTATATAAGAAAAAATAAAATAAAATGAATTTTGTTGAATTTTTTAGTTATGTTGATCAAGAATATATATATATATATATTTTCTTAACAATCTATACATGCTAAGAAAGAAGTGGTGAAGCGTATGTCACATTTCTATAATATTAGAGAAAAAAATAATTAAAATTATGTGTCTTCGCGAAAAAAATTAAAATTATGTATTGAATGATGTATAAGATCTGAGAACGAAAATATAAAAGAGCATTCACGATGTAGTACAATTTACATGAAAAATTTTGGTATAAAAATTTAATTACTCAACCAAAAGAAACATAAATAAATATACTTTCCACGAGGCAACGCAAAATTGAATGGTGTTAAAATTCCCAGAATACCCCTGACGCCACAGAAATGCATGGCCGTGATTACATGAAAATTGAAGGGTAGAAAAGAGCATTTAGGAGGGGTGGAGACAGAATCAGGTGGCCATGTGCCAGCCAGCTGGCCCAATGGGCAAATGGCGTCCAGCTAAAGGAAAAGGGCAACCGGCTGACTGAATGGCTGACGGCGTCAGGAATATTCCTCGAGATACCGTTATCTTCTGACGGATAGTGACGGCAGAGTAAGGGGATCCATCATCAATCATCAGAATCCATTTTGTTTTTCATTTTTGTAACCTGGAAACGTTAACGGCCGTTCGATCATCAACCATCGCCGCCAGCTCAGCAGCCGCCAATTTCCGCCGTCGATCCGGATTGTGTTATTATGATCGACTGAGCTGTGGTGCACATGGAAGCCACGTCATTAACTGACTGACAGGTAATCGTAATTCGTAACTTGTAAAGAATCCAATGTTGCAATTGGGCCGAACGTTCGGCCCAATTTATAAGATCATTGAACTTGGCCCACGTGCATCTTGGGCTTTAATTTCAATTATTAAATTTGTATAAAAAATTCTCTGAATAAATATGTTGAATAAAGTGATTAAAAAAATCAACACAGTTGATGGAGAGAGAATACAAAAGCTAAGACAAAATAGTAGACTCTACCAGAAGAGCCAATAATATGCCCAATTTGATGCTGTCCAAAAATGAATATACTAAGCCATGATGTAATAATCATGGCATGAGTACATAGGATTCTCATAACCATTAACTAATGAAGTATCAAACAAATTATATCAACAAAAGGTGCTTGCCACTGCCCCTCTTATATTTGATGCCTAGTAGTTTAGCTATTTATTTTATTTTTTAATTATATTATTTTTGAAGCAAGTTTTATATACAAAACTAAAAGAGAGAATTTTATTGCTTTTTGTACTCATGTACAAAAACTCCAAATACCTAATGATTCATGTATATTCACTCATCATTTGCCCCACTTTTTTCTCCCATCACTTCAATAATCTATTTGAGAATTATGCAAAGGGTACGGTGTTACATAAAGTATTCATCATGTTTCCATGTATTTTGGTGGAATAATTTCGAGGTAGTTTACTGTAAAACTGCCTAGCCTGCCGAAATTTTTTAAAAATAGTAAAATATTTGACATTTTGTTGGGAAAAAAAAAAGAATCAAGTTTCATAATAAAATTAAAGTTTGAAGTAAATTGAGATTTTATTAAAACTTTGAGGTAATCGAAATATTGAATCCAATTCCCTTTTCTTTTGGGCAGTAAAAGGAGTTTAAATTACAGACAGAATATTTGGTAATCATAATATTTTACTTCTATAATTTTTCCGTTATACTATTAAAAATTCATAAATTACCCCTTTTAACATTTTTTTAATTAGAAAAAAAAAAGTTGTCTGCAACAAATTGGTTTGTCAAATGTTCTGTTTCCAACACATAGAACTTCACCCTGTACAAATACTTCAGTATTTCACTTGTTGGACAACTCAGCTGTTGGGACAACATTAAGATTGGACCAAGATTTCACCTTTCTACATTCAGACAACATTGTTGAGTTCAATAGGCCCTGCACTGCACTGCCCTGCCCTGCCTTAAGTCTACATTATACTTCTATACTAGTACTAATATACTATGGCTGCTACCTATCGCCACATACAGGGGAACAACCTGTTACAACAGATCGGCTGAGCTTCATGCTACAGCCCCATTTAGACAGTAGACTGAAACGACAGAAAAACAAACAAACAAACAACATACTCTTCTATCTGCCATCGTCGTCGTCCTCCGAATCATCTCATTGTCTCTCTTTTAAGTTGTTTCTTTGATGGAGAACTATAACCCAGTGGCAAACTACGTTCTCCTTTGGTTTTATTGTTGCCACAATTTTTTCTTTTATCTTTTTCTTTTTGGAATAAAAGTAGTGCCACAAGATGGTACATGGTTTTGTTCAGACAAGTTTGATTATGGTTTTGGAGAAGCCCCTTCTACACCTGCTTTGCAGCAGATTCATATTCTGATTTAGTCCTCGCTGCATTCTTCTTGAGCAGATAAATAGTCGGAAAGTTGTTCAATTTCTGCATCTTGATCTCCTTCGGAAGCTCCCATTTCGGGGGAATCTGAAACTGTCTCTGCATCTCGATCCCCTTCGGAAGCTCCCATTTCAGGGGAATCTGAAACTGTTTCTGCAGCTCCTTCGCCTTTGGAAGCTCCTATTTCAGGGGAATCTGAAACTGTCTCTGCATCTCGATCCCCTTCGGAAGCTCTCATTTCGGGGGAATCTGAAACTGTTTCTGCATCTCGATCCCCTTTGGAAGCTCCCATTTCAGGGGAATCTGATACTGTTTCTGCATCTCGATCGCCTTTGGAAGCTCCTATTTCGGGGGAATCTGAAACTGTCTCTGCATCTTGATACCCTTCGGAAGCTCTCATTTCCGGGGAATCTGAAACTGTTTCTGCATCTCGATCCCCTTCAGAAGCTCCCATTTCGGGGGAATCTGAAACCACAGCATCGCAAGAGCCTAATTCGTACATAAAAAAGATTTGAGTTAATTTTAGGCAGACCCCAAGTGAGTTGGCAAGTAGGATTTCACAGTGGGGTAATTCATTAATTGATTTTACCAAAACTGGACTCTATCTTTCAAATTTATTATGTTCTCGTCTTTGAATTTTGACTATCGGGTGTTACATTTTGAAAGCTATTAGACTATTTTGTAATAGCAAAATATTAAGGACAAAATCATGGAAACATATCGCTTACACAGTCTTCCTTCCCCATTAAAATGTCCATTTCTTCTAAAGCTTTGTTTGGTTGGGTATAAATTGAAGTAGAAGATGGATTTAAGGAATGAATCTAACTAAAATTTGGTGCTTAATTCATTCCGTAAACCAAAAAAATCCAAATCCATTACGCCAATAGAGGCCTAACTGAAGTGTAAACAAATCCAAGTATAATATAAACAAGTAAACGAGGAAGATTTTTGTTGTGTCAAATAAGGAGCACAATCTGTAATTACTATAACTACGTATTATTCTATATAAGATAAAACCCACATATGTTGCAATATCTTCAAAAAAGGCAAACTAGATTGAAATGCATACAGTGAATCATAAAGTGCTCACCAGTTGCTTTGTCCAAGGTATGGCTTTCGTGCAATATTTTCTTGAGCCAGACCGACCCAGGGAACACCATCAGGTTAGTTCTACTAAGATTCTTCCTCTCATCTTCTTCCAAGGGTTGGAAACCAAATCCAACCGTCCATGTGTCCACTAATGTCGGAATAGCAGATACTACAAGCATCTCAACCTTCAAAGATTTCAGCATCTAAGCACACAAAAATAACTAAAATTAGTACCACATAAGCAATCTGGCAAAAGTTTAATGATGGAATGTGCTAAGTCAGCAATGCACTATTTGAGTGGGGTATGTCATTATCGATAAATAATCCCATCACTGCAACTTAAAAGCATATTGCTACCATCACTAATCATGCGAAATACGAATTAAGTAACCTCTTCGATAGAGTTGATGAGGCGGCGGCACATTCCCTGGCGACGATATTTTCTGCAAGTGGCGATTAGAGGCAGCTCTGCTACGGTCACACCATGTATTCTACATACAACTCGTTATCAGCATAATTGCAGATAGACAAATGCAATAGAAGCAGAGGCTAGAGTGGATTGTCAGGGAACATTGAATTTCCTGTATAACTTCAGTAACAAAACTGGAGGGTTTACCTGATGGAGGCTACCGAGAGGATAACATCATCTTTCTCCAAAACCACAGTATAAAAGCCATTGTAGTTTAGACGGGCAAATTGTGATCTGAAAGAACCAAACATATATAGACTTCTTCAGATCATTATAAATATATACTTCACGAAAAAGACATGGAGGTAGAGTGAAGCAAAAATAATATCAATGCTCGTGGATTATTCTACATGAAAAGATTATTTTCTACTGTCGTGATACAACAATTGTGATATGGCTCCAAAGAATCAATCAGTAAAACTCATATATTACCTTTAATTGGCCAGCTAAGGTTGACTTAAGGTTGTCGAGAAAGGGATATAGCAATATAGCACCCAAAATAATAATAATAATAATAATAATAACTAAGCATTCTATTTCCAGAAATATCAAAGAGCAATTCTAATCTAAAAATGTACGTGTAGTTTACGTGCTAAAACAAAAATATGAAATATGACTAAACAATAGGTGATTGCATTAGCTATTCAAGTTTTAAAGGTCTAATACTAATACCAGATCAATTCTAAAGAAATGAAATTTGTTGATGGGGATGCCAATAATAAATAAATAAATAAATAAATTCATATATTTGAATTTGCACTTTTTATTTCTTACCATTTGATTGGAAAAAAATACTTCTAAGCTTTAATGCCGTGAGAAAAACCAGTTAACACAGTTACAGAACTTTCAAAAATCAAGAAAGAAAAATTAAGTCTGATATGATGAATCATGTAATCATTCCTGTTTATACCCATTTAATCCAAGAAAGAAGAATGAGCCCAGAGAGGAATATATATAATCTGAGAAAACAAGCTCCCAACAATTGCAAGCAGAAGCCAATGCCCATTAACAATACTTACCCCCAATTATATATTACTTGAGGTATCATGTCTATGCCTGTTTTGGTATCCACCATAGGCAGAAAGCACTCCTCCATAATAGTGATTGCCACAGACAACTTTGAGTTGCATTCTGCATTCAAAGCAACACTACGAGGTGCAGAATGAACCTTATGATCACCAGGAATACACCGCAGAAGAGTCCAAGAAAAACCATCAGGAAGGAAACTTCTTAACCCAATGCGAGACTGAAGGCCTGTGAAAACCTGCATCAAGTTGCGAAAGAATTATCCAATGTCTACGGCTCAACATAAAGTGGAAATGAAAACTGCTCAAGTCTTCAATATGCTGAACTCCAAACAAGCAGCAATCACAGACATTATACGTTAATGGCTTAATGCAATGCAATCTTCTTATTGGCATCATAATTTTTCATCATTTACAGTTACTACAGCTTCAAATAATATAATAGCATTATTCACCAAGGGTATCACATTAAAGAACAGATATAAACCATTATTTCCTCGCAAAATTTCACCAGCTTCAAACATCAAGGACACGCATAAGTAACAAACCACAGAGCTGTATAACATCAAATTAGATGAAATAAACAGTTGAGACAAGTTGGTTAGATATTATATATAATCTACTTAATGCGGTAATATGCTCTACTTAACCTCATTCACCCTATGGGGCGACAAATACTAAGAGCTTATTCACGTAACATTATCTTATCATCTTATGATTAGGTTAGATGGGTCAACAGCTATCTATTTATAACGTGTCCCCTTATTTAAATAAGCCTATATCTGTTCGGGCTAACAAACCATAATAATATGATGATGGTAGAAGACTAATTTAATGTAGTAGGCTTCTACCATCATCATATTATTATGGTATTGGATCAGGTTTGCTTAGTCTTTACATTATCTCAACTGATGTATTTTTACTGTATCATGGGCTAATTTAATTAGTTAACGTAAAATATTAAAAGTTGATTATCGACATGGTATCCAATTTTTCCTCAAACACCTATCTTCCTACACATAAGAAGCGCCACCAGTAGCCATGCTCCAATCAGCTTATACACCTTTGTGCATTTGCGCTCTCGTGCACATTTTGTATTTCTTGGTCGGGCGTCCTCTTATTTAGAGGTGCACGAGCAATAGTATAAAATATTAAAAATAGAAAATTATATTAGTGATGATTATATTCGAGCAGAGTTTTAGCGGATTTGCGGATTTTATGGTAAGTTTCTAAAATAATGGTAACATAAGATAGTGGATTAAATGTTATTTTCAGATCTCTAATTCTCTATTCTCTATGCCAGCATTTATTGAACCAAACCAACCATAAAACTGGAACTTTATTGTGCTAAAGTTGGTTCGACTGGTCAATCTGGCGACGTCATAAATAGTAATTAATATATCACTTTAAACCAATACAAGCAAATCTAAACATAAAAATGTATATTTCCAATGTTACCTTAATTTAAACTCATTTCTCAAGCGCCAAATGTAAGCTCTAAGTCCAACAAAATCAATGAAATCCAATGTGGATTTATTCCTCAAGTATGTTTTTTTGGTCTTTTTTCTTGCCTTTGGACTTTCATCCATTTTCTTCCAACGTTATGATCACCATATTATCTTCCCAACATTATGATCGTCATTGTGTTGTGATAAATTGGTCCTACTAAACGGGATTAGTGAATTTCACAAGTTGATGTTAAGGTTTTCCATAGATAGATAAAATTATCCTTAAATTTCTATAATAGATTGAATAGTAATCTATAATCTCTTTCTTATGGTATATTTCCAGTTCATTCTGGGCCTTGTTCCACTTTCAACTTCAAATCTATCACATTATGTACCTTCTATACAATTGGTACAAAAGTGGAATCAATTGAGGGATTATGTTATTTTGCTAGTAATTATAAATTAACTTTTGCAAGAAACCAAAACTTTGCTTTGAAATACAACATTAACATTTGATGAATCACAATAGGCAAGCAAGAACTAAATGATGTGTGAAGTGATAATGGACATTTTTCAAACGAAACCAGCGACAACCTGAAGCCCTGAACATGAAACGACAACTTAATTACACAATTGAGGCACATGTTTCATTATTGAGCATTTACACATTCAAGCTATCGTTTTAATGGAACAGTCGGTCAAAAAATTGGGAAAAGGAGGGATTGAAAAATTAAAAAAACAAAAACAAAAATAAAACTTGTGAATGTTAGTTATTTATAGCTCTCTTTCTTTCAAAATTCAAAAACCACATTACCATTTTCATAAGTAATAATTACATCAGGCTATAAAGGAAGCATTTATTGTTTACCTTATGACAGCTATCTCCACAAAACCAAGTATCAGAGGCCACATCAATGTTCATACCCTTCTGTTGTATGCATGTCCCATGATCTGTTTTCAGGCACCAAGCAGTTAAGGTTTGTCAAGAATTAATGGTAGGCAATAATACAAAACCAGAAGTCAGAGACTGTTAGGCTCACATTGATACTTCTATAAAAAGTCAACAGCTTTTCCACTCTTTTGAAACCTCTTTTACCAAATATTACTAATACTATTTTTACACAATGATTTGTACTTCAAATTACCAACACCCTTATAATGTCATATATACATATTTCCCCTAACTGCCTAAAAAACAGTCTCCATGTCACTCCAAAAACTAAATCAAACCTCACATTTCTTCAAAAACTCATTTAAAAGAATGATTTAACCAAAACAATCCAAGATGGGATTAGAACATTGTTCTAGTAGCGTCCACATGCACGAAGAAACAATACATCCACAATTTATAAATACAAGTAAACGCATGCAGAAGGTGACTAACAGATTCATGATTAACCAGAAACTAATTGACCTGCTACATCTTTATTGAAGAATTAAAAGAGGTAAGTAAGTTCCCATATAAGCTTATGAAACAATAAAACCCCAGATTTCCATAGAAAATTACATTTATCTTCACATTGGGAGCATTTAAGACCCCAGCGCAATTGTGAAGTTTCTTTATCATTCACTGCGTCCCCACAAATTTGACAACGGCATTGTGGACAATACCAATTTCCTTCAGGCAGCTCCTGAAAGAAAAATCATAATAATTAGCTTAAGTAAGATCTATCAGACAGCTAGATGAACGTACCAAAACTGGGAGCATAAAAGCATACATTTCGCAGTTACATCTCGCCTAGATGTGGTAGAATAAACTTCCAAGAAGGACTATATTAGTGGCAAACATCAACTGAACGAAGTATGCTTCAAAAATAAAGTTTATACCTCATGAGGTAAATGATAAACTGCAATTAAAAAAAAAAAAAAAAAAAAAAAAAAAAAAAAAAAAAAAACTAGATTGGACACCAATGCACCCTGGACCAATTAATATTCTAGGCTCCTTCATGTGATCAGTTCATTGATTGTCAATTTGTCCTAGAGATTAAATACACAATGGCTATATATAAGACAAAATTACAGGGTGTTGAAAGACCGTGTTTAACATTCCATTGAGATTGAGCAATATAACTAGAGATAAACTTGCAATGTCAAGATGCTATGTTACCTATCCAGTGCAATTTCAGGTGTACAATCATCGAAGTTCCAGGTTAGCCAATATTCCTCGAATATGAAAACACTACCTCCAAATTATTATTTGTTACAAATCACAAAAATAGAAGGAAATTATAGGTGTAAATAAAAAGGAAATAATCAGACAGCGCAGTATACAAAGCAAATGACTGAAGCAAAGACAAACCTCTTCAAACAAGCACGCCTGGTGAAAAGCAGATGGACAATTATCGCAGCATATTAATTCACCAACATCGCCACAGCGGCCACAGCTGTCATCATTTTGATCAACTTCATTACCTTGATCTGTTTTAGGGATTACTTTTCTTGTCTTAAATTCAGCTGACCATGCTTCAAGTTGGCACAAGCTGAAAGGCATACCAGACTCCAGGAAAAGATTTGTGCAAGGGCTATCTAACTGGAAACCAGCATGACCTTTGAATTCCGACATGGAAAATACAACATTGCAGCACTTGCACAATATCCCATCCCTGGTTATTAATCCCTCTTTTATCACAGAATCATCATTCAGATTACGGTACTGGATGACTTCATTAAGAGAAACAACTCCACAGTGTAGTAACCATGACAACACTGTCCGCGATCCAACAGCATACCAGTTTCCTTCCATAATATGCTTTCCACCCTTCTTTAGGCTTCTAGGAAGCAACTTACAGCTGCCTTTCAGAGTCTTGCGTTTCCTTACAGATTTGGACTTTCGGTTGGACCATTTACCTGCAGCTTTGCCCGTCTTTGTTTTTATAATGGCAGAAACTAGGAGATCGTCGTCATTAAGGCAGTACGCCTTTGATTTCTTAAATCTGCAGCTAGCACTACTTATTTCATCCACGTTGAAATGATCTTTTTCAACATCATTTTCAACCAGTCCCATTTCAGAAATCTTTCGTGATTTTTTATGACCCTTCTTGGCATATCTAAAAACACCTTCCTTATTGTCATCTTCGTCAATATGAGACCAAGTAATATTACTATTTTGCAGGGGGAACGTGGTTTCAGGTCCTCCAAGAAACTGAAGTGATCCTGAAGTGATTGGAACATCAAATAATACCTGATTAGTGTCATCATATCCCCAATCTTGCAGAATCATCGAGTTAATGGTGCTTTTCTTTGATCCTGATATTTTCTGGTATTTCGCTGCAGATCCAACTTTAGGTGGAATTGGCAAGCTTCTCTTAGCTTTTATTGTATTCCCTTCTTTCAGTGAGCGAATTGACTTCTCAATGAAAACCACATTTGCGAAAGGATCCAGAAGGCACCATAAATGAGCCATGGAATCAGTAGTTTCCAAAACATTTAGTTTCTCATCAATCTCTTTAAGTGTGCAGGACAAATCAGTCCACAATTCCGTCATATTAGTCCACTGCATACAATTGCTTGCCTGCAAAAAAGAGAGCTCATCAACTGACAAGCTCCCCCCACACATACACCAAGCCCGATGAAATTCACGAATTGGTCTTCCTTCTGGGGACTTGTACACGTATTCCCCGATCCCATTATATTTGCTATTCCTTTTACGCCTCCCAATCACCCATCCAGCTGATCTAAACAAGCGATGGATGTGATACCTAAGAATAGGCCGAGGATCATTCTTTATATCTTTTGGCATTGCGAATTCTTCTTCATCCAGTTTCAGAAAGCATGAATCCTTCCATTTGGGTTTTGTCGGTCGATTACTCGTCAACTTGTTTTCAACAGAGATGAGTTGATCAACAGCTGGTAGCTTGCTCGCACAGCTTTCTTGAGAAATAGGTGAAGTAACAGTTCTCTTGGGGACCATCTTCTGGTCGTTATCTAAGCTTGATACTCCATTCTTAGAACTATCCGTTCTGCTAATTTCAAACCCTTTTTCTATGTATATGGACGGGATCAGCTCATAAATGCCAGATGTAACACCCTGCCCAGAAGATTCCACAAGGCGGTATGTCAAAGAACGGCAAGCAGGGCCAGAAATTTCTTGGGACATAGTGGGTAGAACTCCTGATGGAGCTGATGCAGTCATGTCATCCCCGAAATTAGGTTTCACATCAAGAAGATCCCTGGGAGGCAACTTCACCTCATGCTCAATTTTTACTGTCAACAAGGAGTCCATGGGGAAGCTTCCTAGTAGATGGCTACCCAAATATTCTTCATTTTCATAATTATCTTGACTTGTTAACGATGACTTCCCACTTTTTGAGCAAAGAGACATGTCCATTTGCTTGATGTAGTCATGATCTACGGCAACAGTGTCAGACAGAATAAATCCTTTGTGCCTGCTATTGATATCACTTCCACAGAAAACCTCAGTAAAAATTCTTTGCTCATCGACAGATCCTTCGAAGCCATCGTCATGCAAATCCTCAAGTTCTTTGTTGAATAGCACCAATGGGGATTCAACCATTATATGGCCGCTCAATGCTATCTTTAATGAGATCAAGAACTCCTCTGCAAAATGAACTTACAGCCTCACAATGCATAAAAATTATAGTTGTACATTTGAATACAATAATAGTAGTATATGAGAACAATCAATAACCACTGAAAATGATGGGAAAAGAAGAACAAAAAGGACCCAGAAATTTCTTCCATGACTACCATTAAAAAGTATGGAAAAACAACAATCTGTAGCATGAGAAAACCACAGGTGATGGAAAGCATACTAAAGACAAATCACATCTTTCTCAAATGAATTTGTAGAACTCAAATTAAATCACATCAGCAAAATCACATTCTTAGTCTTCTTACAAGTTGGTATAGTTATAAGGTTAAGAAACCTAACTAATATACGACACGTGGTTTCCAAAAAAAAAGAAAAAAAGAATATAGGACATAAGACATGCGGCAATATTGTGCTAATGTGTAACAATTGTGGGGTTTGTGGTTCCATGTGAATATACTAAAATAAGTCAACAATCCAATGGAGCCTTCTACCCAGTTAAATTTAGATCATCTTTTTAACACTGTAAATACTCCATGAATGATTAGCTAAAGAAGTAAAATCCCCTGCGCCAACAGATTCCCAAATTAAGACATCATAAACTAAGGAAGATCTGCGCCATCTACAGTCTACATTATCATTTTGAGTAACAAAGTATCAACCAAATATAAATTCACAGAAACTGATGAAGCTGTAAACAGAAGGCGCCAAACAAAATATACTCCAAAAGGGACAGAACGAGGTGCAAGAAAATACATTCAATGCCGAAATGGACAATGCATAACTTGCAAGAATTGAAGTGACAGCTCGCAAGCCAACTTACACTCACTTCCTTCTGTTATCTACAACGGGGGAACAAAAATGCAGTGCATGCATCGGCAGATCACCGAATCACCCATTCAATTCCAAAGCAAAATGAACAGAAATTTGAAATTCAGAAAAGGAGAAATAAGCATCCACTGTGCCAAAAACACATTCCCTAAAACCCCCTAAATTCCCCAAATCCCAGCTGACCAAACTCAATAGATCAAATCTCCAGTTCAGGATTTGGGGGAACATCACAAGAAACACAAAGCTGCACAAAAACAACAAAATCAAAGAAAAAGAATAAACTTTTCACCTCTACATTTGCATATCCGTAGAAAAATCAAAATTAGGGTTCATCCCGAAACCCAAATTCCCGCATAATTGGCCCCGACTCGCAACGAAAAAAGAGTGTCAGCTTCGTGGGTCTTTCCCCCCGGCACTTTATCACAAGGCACAAGAGCAGACGCAAAAGGTAGGAGGATGAAATCGAAACTGAAAACCAGAAAGGGGCGAGAAAAGGAGGAGGAAAGGGGTGTGGGATAGGCAAATGGTGCTCGAAATCACTACAGTTGTCAAGCAAGAACCATGCCCAGCTCTCTCTTATTACCTCACTCACTTTTTCACACCCCATTTTGTCTCCTTCCCATTTTCCTTTTACTATAATTTATTTATTTATTCGATGGATTTGTGAAAAAACTCATTTTGGAAATTTCCTTTTGCTCAGGCCTAAAATGAGAATCCCTCCACTCGCCATTGCGTCTGGAATCTGGATTCGTTTTTTGTTGGATTAAAAAAGTCCTGCTTTCCCATTAAGGATTGATTTGCCTTTTTTAGTACAGCACACAAGGGGTGTCCCTTTCCGCGCCTACGCTGAAAATAGAAGGGTGGTTTAAATACCCCAGCTCGGCTTCGGCATTTAATTACTGTTGTAATGGCTTTCTTTTTTAAGAACAAGCGTCATTAAATTTTGAATTTTGATTACGATTTAAGGGTGATAAGTTTTGAAATGATTTTTTTTTTTTTCCCTTTTTTCTTTTCTTCTTGGCAACGAACAGCAAACACTAATGTGCTAATGTGCTTGAAGGACATTACAGTTAAAAAAAAAACAATAATAGTAAGGTAGACATTTTTTTTCACAAATTCTTTTGATATATTGTTTTATACGGCTTAAAGCTATTAATTTTCGAAATCAAGGATTAAGTATTTTTTAAAAGAAAAAAAAAAAAAACAGACACACACACTTGAAGCCCAATACAACATCCTCCATTTTGGTTACCATTCCCAATTTAAGATAATAGGAAACGCTAGCCCAAACCGTATGGACAAGACTAGTTGAAGCCATGAATTTAGTAAGGAAAAAATCAGAAATGTTGCATAGGGATTGATCTCATTGTTCTAAAATACTCCCATCTTGTACAAGATCTTCTAAAATCATAGGAGTAGTACTAAATGATTGGAACAATCACCATTGATTGGGACACTAAAGTCCTTTAATTAGTAACAAAATTGCAACACCATTGCTTAGATCATTGCGCTCTATCACATTGTGTCAAGTCAACTACTATTAGGGAGTCATTTTTGAAGTCGCATTCCGACAACACCATGGATTCACAAAGATTGTTAATCCATTTCCCATCATATCTCGTGGCATTTAAGGATTTCTCAAGTCAAAACTCTATAACACTCTTTGCAAAATGGTCTCTTGAGAGTGTCGTGATAGTTTTCTTGGAACTTAAAAATGTATCTGTCAAACCCATGAATCATAATAGCCTTGAGATTTTGCCTAAGGTGCATGACTTTAAGGTTGCCTTGCCCTAGGTCATGCTACAACAAAACGCTACATTAATGCTATGGCTCAGCTCAATATAGAACAAACTACCACTTGATAAATTAGTCCCTGATTGATAAGGTAATCATGCAAGTGCTTAAACGGCAGACAAGATACCGACATTCCAGAAGAAAAACAGGATTTCCGGTTAAAATAAACAAGCAGGTTCTTTTTATATCATGGTAGTAGCATAGCAGAATAAATATTAATAACATAGTCTACAGAGATATAGAGTTTTTAATCAAAGTACAAACTAGTAGTAATCGGAAGTAACTGAATTAGTTTCCCAATGAAACCTTTTTCGTCATCATCGTATTAACGTTCTCTGGAGGTGCTTCCACGTACAAGTGAGCCCCGTCTGTGGCCACCAACAATCACGTCTTTTATTCGAGATATGGGGCCAAGGAACCTGGCCATCCTCTGTGAATACCAAGGAAGGAATTAAAGGAAATATATAACCAAAACCAAGATACATGCAAACAATAACAGCAACAAATTTACTGGAGCTAGCAACACCTATTAAAGTTGGGACACGAATTACAAACTTTAAAGATTATTGTACGGGGCCTAAAGTTTCAATCCGGAGCCTGGGGCAGTGGTGGTAATGAATGCCATGAAATTCACACGCGGAAACACCAGATGCACTATTATAAGTCACTGCTTTCATATGGTGCAAGTGCAAAACAATATAAATAGTTCATCACTGGGAGCAGCCCTTAACCACGTATCCATGTTCATACAACACCAAATCACTTTGGTTCATTATGTGTGGTATATTTCTGAAACCTTGTTCAGTAGTTCATTCAGCAGGAACCACCCATTATCACTACTTGTAATCCCCTCGTTATAATATGCATGTCATATCTACAGTGACACAGGCCCATCATGCCTACATACATGAAGTAAAACTTCATCTATTCTTCAACAAGGGATAATAAATAGGTGAGGAAGAATCCTCATCTCCACCACCAAATTTTTTGCTCCCACTCATTACTCCACTTGAATAGCACATTGCAAGACAAAAAGTCTCAATCTAATGTAATAATATAAGGACCGAATCTTGTAATCACAGATTCAGTAATCCAATGAACCCTATAGAATGGATAC